>QNGE01000497.1:94064-209018 GCA_008508345.1 Paragonimus westermani | reverse complement strand
ATGATGATGAATTTGTAAGAGTTTTGAAGGCCTTCCAACCCAAATATGTTTTGTTTCTGTCATTAGTGAGAGATTCATTCACCAGTTGTTTGTAGTTTTCCGTCTACTAAATCAACACTTCCGCATTCCAGATAATCAAGCTTCCAACTTCTCGGCGTAAATGGTATTTATGAAAGCGGTTACTTCCGGTTCACTGGATACGACATAATGCTTGGTCGTCACGCGTGATGTCTTTTCCTTATCTGATGATTAGAGGGGGACTACACTGTAGTCAGTCGTCCAGTTCAATAGTCGTAAGATTGCTCATAAGTAGATTGGAGTATTTTAGACCTTCTCACTAATCAAACAAGAGGTTAAACGCCAATGATGTGGTATATAATAAATCCAAAAGTTCCCATCAGTTGTCAATATGTGGACTCCAAGAACTGACATTCCACCTGAAGCTTCGAATAGCAAAATTATAAAGCCACTTTTAAAAGGGTAGAACGGAGTAAAGCTTTGAGTGAGGCATTCTTTTTCGCTCTTTTAAAAGTAACTCAGTCAAACAAATTAATCTGTCATCACCATCAACCATTCATTCAAGCCATAATGAAAAACGTCTGCTATTGCCACGCTGATAACCGTACTGATGGATAACATGACTTTTTGATCCAGACTACTGACCGCTATTTGCGTGATAAAAGTTTGAGCTGTAGTAGCCTGATGAGTAATTGTCAAAAACATACAGACCAGTCTTTGGCAAACTAAACCTCCTGGTGTAATATGCTGTTGTACCCCGTGCTCAAACCGTTTGAAACATTCTGGTTAGGTATCTGTACATCCAGGCAGGAACTTTTGTGTCTCAGCGATTGTCGTCCAGCCTTATGTCTATGAATAAACAGTTAGTTCGGATAGAGTCTTCCTCGGTACGCTGACGACTCTTTCTCAGATGACCTGAAGCCCAGTGACCAGATATTTTATTTTCCTGTGATCTGGATAAAGGAATATTAGAAGGTTCTACTTTTGCGACTGAAATGAACAAATTGAACAATCGCACCTAGCGTAAGTTCATTTTTAAGGCCTTGTTCGTTAATAATGAATTAAGAAAACAGGCCGGTTTTTGAGCTGTTTTCGATTACTCCTAGTACCGACAATTTCTATTTCACTGTTAAATCGAAAAAAATATTCCACTAAAGCCATTTTTGTTTGAAAACATAAAACATCTCTCGTAAAAGTAGCACGCAAGTAATAGTTTATAACAACCAGGTGGTAAATTACAATCTCTCAAAATTGGCTACGGGTTCCGACTATCAGAACAAAGTGACTACTAAACTTTAAGTGGGAAACAACAGTCACCCTTATGTGTTCGAAAGGAACTAGTTATTACACACTACTATAGAAGTACTCATAACTTTTTAAATTCATTGGCGAACCACTCTTCGTAAGCGATCGCTCTCTATTTAGTTTGCAACCTAGTGTTTCGCAGTACGCACTCAGCGCGATGCACAGAAATCACTTTGACGAGCTTTTTACAGCATGTCCAGAGTTGCTGGTCTTTTAGCTACAGAAAGCATCTGAATGTAAATAAACTTTGCTTACTTTCCGTGTTTTCGACAGCTGCTGCAGCCGATGAAGATGGCACTGTAAACAAATGGAAAGAAAACACGTTGACTCATCAATCAGGTGAAGTGTCAAAATACTTTTTGATTAACAAACTCCCACGGTGGGTTGTGTGCAGTTGGAAATTCACAATGGAAGTCGATCTACTCGACACTTCCTCCCGAAATGACGCCTAGCGGATGCCCGTAGAATAGGCAGTCAAGTGGATAAGAGTTTTGCTTCTCTGACCTTTACAATCAAACTGTTATTGCCTATGTTTGTCGCTCACCATAAGTTAACTTCTTGTTCATAGCCGTTGACTTCCTTTAAGTGTAAACCGAACGAGTGTTAAAAATCTGGAGAGTTTTTATTTTTTCATCTACGACGCCTCTCCGTAAACGACATACTAATATTTACCTTTATTTTCAGTATAGATGTGTTAACAACTGGTGACTAAGTACATTGGTGGCGTTTAAATTTCATCTCAAGCGATCCTTTACGCAATTAGTTGAGATAAGCGAGGTTGAATTACCGGACGATCCTGAAAGTACTGAACTGCAAATCAAATGAGAACTGGCAAGACCAGCACTATACTCTGTTTACTACTATGAATATGTACAAAGCAAAATCGATGAAATCAGCGGGGAAGCAATGTCAAACAGTCGGTTGTTTTGACGGCGCCGATGCAGTCAGTATGATTTCAATCAATAGTTAATGAAGTTAGTCCACCTAACCTTTACTGCAAATCAATCTGAATCACATAAGATTAGCGACCATAGGCTGGAGGGTTCAGAGCATAATGTTCTTCTAACGACATGTTTAATCGTTGCAATTCCACTGGCCTCCAAGAGTAAGCGCACTCAGTCGTTGCAAACTCTGTCTAATTAATTCGACATTTTTGGGACCAAGTGGATAGCCTCTGTTCAGCGTATGGCTAGCAGATTTGAAAGTCCTTCTTATAGCGCAATAATTAGTTTGATTTTCGTGTAGTTTTATATTCCTCCTTCATTGTCTGTTTATTCTGGTTCCGCATTTCTGGCGCAGTCTGTTCAATATATACTCGGAAACAGTCCATGCATTGTTTACCTGTGTGCAGCAGGCCCTGAGGTGCATTACAGCTGAATATAACATCTTCGCTTTCTCGAAAAGAAGGTCCGATAACCATCGCATTCGAAACATCTTTTTCTGCGTTATATCAGCTTTGCTTTTCACTCACCTTATACACTTAGTAGTGGGTAAGACACACTTCCTATCCCCTTTTAGGAGACATCTTAAGGTAGCATTTGTTAGTTGTTCTAGTCATTGATTCTTGTTTTAATGATCTCTTTCTGCCTGTGCACACGCGTAAGTGCACTACTAGACAAAACATTGACCTTACTATATCTGATTTGGAAATAATCGAAACCAACAATATCTTGTCCATTTATGTGGTCGTGAAACCCCTCCCGTCCTTATACGCCAGAAGATTCAGAAATGACAGTTGAGCACTGCTTGATTCCAGTTCTACGGACCATCTGATTGTGAAATCGATACAATTTGTGTGTTACAAAACAATGTTAAGCCGACCTCGTTTAACGACAACAAATAAACCATCTACACAGCTCCAGCAATCCGTTTAAAAAATTTACTGAAGCGGGAAATAACCAGGCGGCGCTAAAAACCACAATTACCGACTGTTGAGAAATTCATCCTGAGCTCACGACTTTACTGTCAGTCCCAAACCCATTACAGTTGATCACGTATCGTTATCAATAATAATAATGACAACTAAGTTTAAAAACATCTTACATTGTAAAGTAGTGTAGGTTTGGTAAAATGGTGAGCAATGTTAACCTAACTTCCACAATGCTAAACAACAACGAAACGGAGAGATCACATTTCAAGAGTGAGTTACGAGAGCACAGTATTAACACTTTGCCACTGAAGTCATGAGGCAGTAAAAGACCGGATGTCAGTAAGAATGCTAACTCACTTACACCAAGTGGTGTTTGATTGCTACAAACTCTAAGTCAGTAGGTGTTTGTTTTTCAAACGGTTATTTCCACAACAATACTTGTTGCTTGTTTCATCAGTCAACAAATTCATTACTGTTGAAAATGTTCAAGTTCGATGTGAATTAAACTCATTTTGGATGTTTAACAAGTGGTCTGAAACAGACGTGGTTCAGGTTTCAATTTTACAACAGTTTCGGTTCACGCAAGCCATTGATTGTAACCTCATGTTGTTAGGTGCAACAATCCCCCTGTTATCCACATTCATCCTGCAAGACAGTAGGAAATTGTGCGCGTTTTATTGTGCCGCTACTCTGTTCGGACCACCGTACTTACTTGATATCCTTATTTCTCATGGATTCCTTTTGAGTACTTAGGTTGTGTTCAGTATATTTGTTTGGTAGACCGTCTTTAGGATGGGGAATCTATCCCTCCATAGACACAAGATTGTCAGATGACTAGTACAATTTATAAGTAAAATTATCCAGGAAAAGAGAAGTCGAACAAGCGATCTGAAATGGTCTTAAGCCTATCTCGATTGGGTCGTTATCAAAATCATTCTGATACCGGCTTGTTGTTACGTTCTGTTATAGGTCCATGGGCGGTGGTCTACAGAATCTATGAAAAGAGTTAACTCTAGATATGCGTACATTCTGACAGGGACCAGTGAAATACTTTCACCCAGGCAAAGACAGCTCACCGCCAACATGGATGTGACACAATCTGCAGGTTGACACTTCGGCGCCGATGCTCCTCAATCAACGTCATCCATTGTTGTAACCGTGACATCTCGGGTGAGTATGATAGGTTTATTGCGTGAAACGCAAACGGTTAGGTCTAATCAACGTATGCACTACCTACGACTGTGTGACCAATGAGACACGCAGTTGACCACGTGTATATGATATGGGTCTGCAGACAAAAAATGACAATCGGTGGACTAGCATGCTAATGCAGTGAAGTTGGTCATTAAAGGGCGAATTGCATAATGATATTTAGTTAGTATGTATAGACCAGCTAACAGTCCAAGGCTGATTACAAAAGGATGCTACCAATAATTCTAAGCTTATTTATGATTCATTGAGATTAAAGGAAAAAACCATCTGAATGACCGAATATTCAAGTTCTCCTCCACTTTGAATTTTCAAATATTTCAATAGCATGGCATATGTCAGAGTCTTTTATTTTACAGGAAATCCTATAAAATTGATGTGAAATGACCTCACATGACAAAAGAGACCTGCAGTGGAGTTAGTTTTGATGTGTGTTCTCCTAAGTCGTTTCTTAAAATGGCGCCTTTTTAAACAAGACAAACTTTTATCCACTGACCATTTTGTCCATATTAAGCTGATGTTTATTGAACAAAGCAGGATACCTCGTTCTTTTTTGGAACCACAGGGCGTGGCCTGACAGTCGGTTAGTGGATATGTTGTTTCATAACCCGCATAAGCAATCTTTCCAAAACAGTGAACCGTGAGCCTCCCAAGATGGTTGCACAGTGGCGAACATCAACAAATTATCAAGTGAAACGTTCACAACTTATCTGTAATATTGTTGTTCGACATGTTTCATCCTGGGACTTCTTCTAATCTGGTCCAACAATTTAATTATCCTTTAAGCAGCATTACCGATGATGATAGCGCCATAACATTAGGTGTGAGTGCAAAAGTGAGTGTATGTACATCAGAGCACCACAATAACAAAAAACTACCATGAAACTGTTCATCAACTGTAGACTTCATGTGAATACGATAATATCGGGATATTTAGCCCAACACAGTGCGTAATCCGATTTTTCAGGCAGTGGCGTCAATCAAAATAGCAGACTGAGTGATTAATACATTTGTATTGAGAAACTACTCCGACTGATCAAGTGTCTGGTCGTAAAAGCGAATGAATTATGCGGATTGGTCTTTTAGGCTAGTTTCGTTAGTGATAAGTAAAAACCAGTTAAACGACGGCAACGAGAGGCCAAAAATATGATTGCAACCAGTTGATGATGGGGGTGTTCATTCTGCATAGATTACAAATCAGTTTGGGATTCGGGAAACCTTGGCTAAGATTGCAGTTTTCGATAAATGGAACACTTGCACATTTTTGTATTAATAGACTTGTGCGTAATATCGAACAAGATTACTGACAGGCAAATGGTCTGTTAATCTTCGAAAAATAATTCAGTCTTACCAGGCACCGCCAAGGATAACGTGACAGAAGCACTTTTCTTTCGTCTTCGTTTCATCTTTTTTGATGGGCACGAACTCACGCTTGCCACTGTTCCCATGGACAATTGGATCCAAAGCTTTAAATCATGGAAAAATTACGCTTTACACACGTAAACGGTACCACGCACACTGAAAGCTATGTATATTTTATTTAATAGTGCAACTACACAACATGATATAGTCGTCAAAGTTTAACTTTAGATGTTCACAGGGTAAAAACACCGCTACAACACAAGCAACAAAGTTTAAATTAGCTACCGCACTCAAATTCGAGGTTCTAGTTCCAAACTGTTCCAAATTTAGTTTTTCGATTGCCGCATCAGTTACCCCGCACAGCTTATGCACATCTTCTTCGCACAACCTCATCACAGAAAATATTTTTTAAACGTTTGTCACATCCACTCAAGAGATCCTGCCGACGAACGCAACGGATACGGCTGAGTTTAGGTTAGGGGAGAAGTCAGTAAAAACACATCTAGCTGGTTGATATAAAGCCAAAGCATTTTGCAAGCAAGAGTAAGAGATGTCCATTCACAGAGTCAGATGTTAATCAACTGATGATATGTAGATCCACTCCGTTGATTAACTAAGCGAAATTTCCTATGCTATGCCCGAGGGAATTTTGCTGGCACTGATTAAAATCTCACCTGTTGTAAATGGCATTACGACAAAATAATGTTCATTTAAAGAATACCTTCAAACGAAGCTGATTCGTAAGGTAAATGAATAACTATATATGTATCTCTATATAATAGGTAGAAGTCTCTCAATGTTCTTTTTTTCAGCAGCTGTACTGCAAATATTCATTAGAGCTCTTTGGTTTCGACCTAATGTACGCTTAATTTCTTGTAGCCACATTTGAGCAAAAAGTGTATAAGGATCTTGTGAACAAAGATAGTAAGTTGAACAAAGTAAGCTGAGCACACAGCAATAAGGCGTCCTGGCACAAGAACAGAGTCTACATGATATTTGAACTGCCACGGAATAAATATCAGGAACTTTCAGCTCTTTACAACTAGAAACAAAATTCATGATTCAAGCCATTAGGACGATCATCACAGTCATTCCTTAATATGTTTTCAAAGCCTTCTTTGGTAAAGTAAAAATACACATGCTGACCAGAATATGTGACTGAGATACCAATCGGACAAATGTGAATGGCCAATTAGTTATTGCTATCCATCTAACATGTCGCATTTGTTCGTTGGCTAAACCGGGTAGGTCGATCATCGTTCCGATTTCGTTGAGGCAAAAACAGAAGTGCTGCCTACAAAAGCAGCTTTTGTGCATATAAAACCGGGTAAATCAACCTTATTCCTATAGTTCCGGTTGTATGTAGTGTTCACGCACAGACTGCCTACGAGCCTAAGTCTGTATGGAATACTCTTCTTGCTAATGGTTCCCTTGAGAGATTCTTCAACAATAATATGATGAGAATGCCACCGAATAGAAGTAACTGGCATCCGCCCAAATGTCGTTCACGAAAATGTTCGAGTAATGAGCTCAACCAGATCATCAGATCCACCTATGACACAACTGACCTGCCTACCTAATTCAACATATTGTCAGTTCTCGGGTTCTGCGATAAAAACAGACCGTTAGTTTGAAGTCCATCCATGTTGTTCCAGCAGAATATGTCTTGGTCGAAATTCACGATAAAGCTGAAGACAAATCTGACAGCCACCACGTTGACTAGGGCAGTATAAAATACGTTCAGGCAACTGTGGTTTTCTCGTTCATCAGGTAGAATATGAGCATGGATTAAACACTAGTAAGATATTTTGAGCGATCTATCACAAGTCATATGGCTTCTCAACGGTAGACAAGAGTGTGTACACTGTGCACAATGGTAACCAACCTATTGCCATGTACCGAAGAGCAGTTTCTTTAGTCGAGGAGTCTACCTTGGTCATAGGTAAGGGATCAGTCAGCTCACCGCGAAAAGAATTAAAACATAACTCACTTTTGTTAAATCCAGTTGATATCTCAGTCAAATGCTACAACAAGTCAGAAAGACTACCAACCTATCAATAGCTTATTAAAGATACGTCCGCCTATCCACAACTTTCGACGCAGTTGTGGTTGGCACCCCACCCCCCACTGTCTTGTACAACAGTGGATAAGCTTTATTTCAGAAATTTCTCATCTGTCCTCTAAAACAATCTCGAGGTCTGTGTTTCTCATGGAAGCCTTTGGAGCAGTGACAGCCTGTTATATACGGATGCAACTAATCAAGCTTTGAAATAACATTATTCTCTTTATCCCCCCAAAATAAGGCTTCTTAACTAGGTTAAACACCTGTAAAATATCCGCACCAAATTTAGTACGAATGAAGATGAACAACTTGGGCGTCGTGTTTAACATGTTATTGATAAACAGATTGAAAATAACGTTACGAGCAATTTGTAATACTGTGCGTTTTAACCACCTCGGGTGGCCTTCCTCAGGCGTGTTGTAATCAAAATCACATCAACAAAGTACAGAGGTCACTTGGGATTTGCCGTGATTAGGACAATTTGGACTGCATCTGACTTGATCGGTCTATTCCTTTGCCCATTATGTAGGGCTGAGACAGATATAGATAAGGCGCGTCCGTTTCTGGTGCTGTTTATCCATCCACACCACACTGCAGACGAGTTTGCTATTATCGCGGTTAACACAGGCCTGCTGTGTAAATGGTGAGAGCTTCAGTACAGCACTACTCTGCATAGGAAGGTAGACCTTTATGAATCACTCGAGCTTGATTCCCTGACAGGGCATGTAGTGCGATGGCCGAATCCTTCTCTAGCTTCTGAAGTTGATAGGCGTGTTTAAGAGGAAGCCTCGTGTGCTTCTTGTGTTCGGCAACGAGTACTTTCAGTTTTCTACTTGCATCTCCAACGTAACATTGCAGTCACCGCATTTGAGTTCGTAAACGCAGTCTGTCTGGTCGCCTATTGAAACTGGTTCCTTAGGATTCGTTATTAGTCATTCTAATGTGTTGTCTAACCGAAATACAGTCCGGATAGCGTACTCAGAGAGAATGGAACGGATTTTCTCATATGTTTGTTCACGATACGGTACTTGCACAGTAGACTTGAAAGTTCTGGTCGTTTTGGTCTCCTCCTCTTTAGGGGACATGCGCTTAACTGTGTTCTCAATAAATGCGTTGGGATAGTGAATAACGGCTAGCATTTCTTTACTATGGATGATCTTTGTTGTTCTGGAGAGGTCAGTAGTGCAGACCTTATTAGCCCTGTTGACGAATGATTTGATGACTGCTGTCTTCATACCGAGTGGATGGGACGAGTTGATGTTGAGGTAACGTCCACAATGGGTTGGTTTGCGGTACATCGAAACCTGAAATCTCTGTTGCTCGTCAACTTTGACTAGGCAGTCTAGAAAATTACCTGAGCGCTCACCGGTTTCAGTCTCCAATGTCAGTACAATGCAGTTGCATTTTGAGATAAGAAAGTGTAGGAATTGGTCCCAAGCAGTCTGTTTCATGATTACGAATATGCCATCTACATACCGTCACCATATTAGTGGAGGGTATCCGAGGAAAAGGTTGGCTACTGCCGGTGCAACAGGGGAATCCACAGCTACAACGTCGGTGTGCCTGTGCAATTTTTCGTTAAATGTGAAAAAGATTGAGTGCAGACAAAGCTCAAGACCAGATACAATTTCGGAAGATGATAAATTAGTGCGTGCACCAAGAGAATCTTCACTTCCCAATAACTCTTTTACAGTGTCACTGATGTGCTTTACTGGTACAGTGGTGTGAAGGGTGGTCACACCAAAAATAAGAAAAGTTTCATCACAACCTAATGTTACGTTGCTTACCAACTTGTTGTGCAACGGTTTGATTATGCCGCTGATGAAATTGGCCAGCTTGTAAGTCGGACTGGTAGTGCAGTCAACAATCGGTCTTATGGGCATTTCTGTTTTATGCACTTTTGGAAGGCCGTAGAAACGTGAAGGACGGTTATTCTTTGGGTTGAACATGAGCCATGCAGACTGCCCAAATTTTCTCTGATGCCTCGGAGGAACTTGTTGGTCTGTGCTTTGACTTTATTCAGAAGTGCGTTGGTCTTTTGCTCATTGATCTCCTCATATGGTCCAGTAGTTAAGTGCTCTGACACTTTCTTTTGGTAGTCTTCCTGAGTAAGCATCATTATGATGTTGCCTTTGTCGGCCTCAGTGATTACAACTTGCTCGTAACGTTGGGTTATTCCAAATCTGTTTATCAATAGGTTAAACACCCTTCAGTCTGAATTGCTCATTCGATGTTGGGTACACTCCTATTCTGATCAGAACGTCATACCATTCATAAAGTTGGCTTCCGTGGACTTGATTTTGAGTTTTCTCAATGCTACAAACAGTTCCCCTCCACTTTGGCCGGAACATCACAGATTCAGGTCCTGTTAATCTCAGGTTCCGCCGGTCTCTGTAGTTAACCTTCAAACCAAGTTCAAACACCGCAGCTCGACCCAGTAAACTTGCAGTTGACTGCCTTTTGGAAACTTTTTGTACGTATGTCAAGTTTCGGTTGGCCAACCTCCGAGCTTTTGTTAAGTTACGCGTGCTCATCCGTAGGTCTCCCCCTAAACCAATCTCTTGATCGACGGGTAAGCGTGACACGCGGCCATACATTAGCTTGATTGACGACTTTTTCGTCGCTCCTTGTGGCGAACAGCGGTGGGCCAGCAGAATCAGTGGTAGCGTTTCCCCCATCCTCCACCTTTACCCACCACTCACTCCTTGATTGTGCGGTTATTGCTTTCCGTCAGTCCGTTTGACTGAGGATGGCATGGAGTTGTGAGTATCTTCTTGATTTGTAAGCGCTCCAAACAATTCCGAAACCCCACATTTTTTAATCAGGGGCGTTGATCAGTCACTATGCTTTGCTGTATTCCGTGATCTGCAACGGTGTGTTCAATTACCGCCGTGTATAAAGTGCTTGCACGCTGATCGGGTATAGCGGCTGCTTAAACCCATCTTGTGAAATGCTCAGTCATGACTGTGCTATGCTGATTTCCGGAAGTGGTTACTGAAAGGAGCCCATCACATTCACCGAATATAATGGCCCATTTTCATTGAACGGGATTAACTGGAGAATACTGGCTGGACTGGTTAGTGCTCTTCAGCAGCTGACATTGTTGACACGCCCACACACAATTGTTAACATCATTCTCTATTCCTGTCTAATCTACCTTTTGGTTCAGCGCTTTGTAAGTTCGATGAGATCCGGTATGGGCCAGCTGGTGACATTCCTTCACAGTTGTCGCTCTCAACTCAGCCATTGCAACTGACAGGTTTATAATCCCTCAGTTGGCGCATTAAAATTCCGGCACTTTTCAACCGCAAGTCTGACCGGTGCATTCTGACGGTCGTCCTGTGCCCTCCTGACAGGACCTGGTCAATCACCGCCGCGATCGTCGTATTTAACCTCTGTGTTGCTTGCAACTTTCCGGAATCGCACTCTAGTTCAATGCTGTCAACTCCGATCACGTTTTTGTGGACCTTATCCATGTGTTGCGTTCGAGAAAGCGAATCGAGAACACAACTCTCTTTTCCAGCTATATGGCGACTTGTGAAGTCGTACTCTGTAGTCGTACCGCCTAACGAGGCAGCTTTCCTCGGGGATTTCTTCATCGATTTAATCCACTCCAACAGTTTGTGGTCGTTCTTCACATAAAAACAGTGGCCGAGCAAGAACGGTCACAATTTTTGAAAAGCCAAACACTCATTCTCTGACGTTGAATAGTTTCGTTGCGCAGTAGAGCTTCGATTCCTACATGGCTCGCATCCGTTGAAACCACGAAGCTCCGTACATTCACTGGAAATTTCAGGGTCAGCTGCCCCTTCTTCATCAATCGTCTGATTGGTTTTTCCTGACCAGCGAAACTGGCAATCTTTCTTCAAAAGTTTGTATGCTGGGCTAGCAGGGTCATGAATGTTTTTGGTAAAGTGTCCGTAGAACCCAAAGCGACCGAAAAACGGTTGCCACGCCCTCTCCGATGTTGGCACCGGAATAGTCTCTATCTCCAGCAGTTGCTCTGGTAGTGGCTGGACCCCACCCTGCCCGACCTTGTGACCGAGTAATACTAACATTTGTTTCGCCAGTTGAGACTCTGGACCACTGATCCGTGGGCCGGCTTGTTCAATCTTCTGCAATACAACTGGAACGTATACTGTATTTTCGGTCTCATTCGCGCTGTAAATAACGATAGCGACCCCTTACGCAACAGCATTGCTCAATCCGCTCAGTATCTTTAGCGTCAATCTTCTAAACTTGAAGGGAGCACCTGACAGTTCGAACGGCATGCGTTTGGAACGGTATTACTTTTCGCCCACTGTGAACGCTGTTTTATCCCGGTCCGACTGTTTGACTGGAACGTGTCATTATCCGAACTGCAAGTCCAACAATGTAAATACCCTGACGTTTTGTATCCGTTGGGGCTGCTACGACATTTCTGACTGTAATCTCGTTTAGCCGCCTGAATTCGACCCAAAATCGAAGCTTACCATTGGACTTTCTTACCAGCAAGACAGGAGAACTGAAAGGGTTATCGGTTTCCTTGATTTCTCCAATCAGCATATCTTTCACTTATTGTTTAATTTCCGGTTACGAGTGTATTGGAGTTCTTCTGGAGCCGAATGGCCGAAATCGCTTTGGCATGTTGGAGATTTATTGTTCAACCCAGTTACAGTAGTCCTGGTCTGTAGTGAACCCTCCTTCAAATTTGCGTTTCACTCCATTTAGCAACCGATTGTCACAAGTTGGCATTGCTCTGGGTGCGTTTGCTTTAATGTGTCCAAACTGGGATTTGCACTTTCTCGCTAACGGAATCAACCCATACATCGTTACGAGATTATCGTGCTTCAGATCAATCACGGATTTAAGAAAATTCGTTCATAGTATGATCTGACGTGCGTCGGGAGAAACGACGAAAGATTGTTTGATTACGTGACCATCGGTTCAGGCATCAGATTCTGCCATGCCATCAACTTCGAGAGTAAACTCACAGATCGTTCGAACGACCATTGCACACTGCTGAACAATCTTCCTTGATCTTGGCCCAGTCAGTGAAATCGCGGCCTCAACGTCAGTCAGACAACACTCTGAGCTACCATTGATTCCTAACCTAGGCTGAACCGCTTCCTTATTGCCTGCTCCCCGTTACTGGATCTCCCTTCCCAGACAAAAAACAATCTGCAAAATCTATATTTAACTACGACATTTTTTGCCCGTTGGGCAGAATCTCCGTCAATGTCCACGTCTTCTGCATCTGTGTCTGGCTCCACTACAATTCTCCTCTTCAAAGCCGCCATTTCCTGATTCAACTTTTCTACCACGCTTCAGTTCACTTGGTTAGCTTGCCTCCAACTCGTTGACTGTCGGGGGATTTTCTGCTAGCAATTGTTGAGCTGCCTCAGCCAAACGTTTCATCGTCATCGGATGTGCGATGAGACCAACCCTGAGCTGATCTCGGACTGTTGGTTGCAGCCCATCCAAGAACCGATCTGTCAGCATGCGTTGTTTCGAGTCGTGGTCCAAATCCGGCAGGGATCTTGACAACGCTTCCCCCAGCGATATGGCGCAAATATAAGTGTCGCCTCCTGGTCCAAGCCGGGAGCCATTGAATCGCCGCACAGCGTCTTGGAAATCGGCGGGACTGCCGAACTCGGTGATCAGCGCCTAATTTGTGGAGGCACATTCCAGCTTCTCAGGGCCCCTTCGCGCTGCATCTATCATCGCCTTTACCACGCTCTTGAGCAGCATCCACAGGACTGCCAAGTTCGCTCCGCCAGCCTTGACTCCGACCGCCTCCACCACGTCTTCGAAGTCCTCCAGGAAACTCCGGACGTCTCCACCTCCAAACGGCTGCGACCAGGGATCTTCATCCTCCAACCCTGGTCACGTTACCAATTTTTATGAGCTGCGAACGCGGATGGCGCAATGGTTGTGTATTCAGAAGAACAGCGTATGGGTTATGCGCTTCAACATGACTCCAAAACAAATGCATCCATCTGCATACAACACTGGTCCCAGAACATCACTGTTGTTACGGACGCCAATGGTCAGTTCCTTCATGTACCAAGAACCACTTCAGGCCACTTTGCACTACAATGCATTTTCTTGTATTTTTCCCGCGACTATCTCGATGTAAAAAATCAAGTAGTATATTGCGATCGCTGGTCCACACTACACTTTGGGTTCAAATAGTTTTCATTCCATACATGAATTAGGTAGTGAATACCGTAGCGACCACGACGTCCTTGGATCAATCTCATATGCAAATCAGTGTGTTTGCTTGATGTATTGTTGAAGCGTATACCCCACGTTAATTTTCTGAATGAGCAATCCTTGCGCCATGCGAGTTATTGGTTTGCAACTCAGGTACTAAGATATCAACAACCTCTGACGTACAGTTTCTCTGAAAGAGTTTCACTACGAACCACGGTGAGTCAGTGATCCTATGCCCCAGATAAACACATCTTTCCCATGCTGAATTCGCCAAGCAGGACAAGTGACTTTTCCCCCTAAATATCTGCGCTAATCTCCAGCCGTGGATGTACCGCTGTGCGCTGTCCACTGTTTTCCTCAAACCCACTTTGGTCGTTGTCTCTATTTAGTTTGACAAAAAATTCATGCGAAGTTGCATTATTATGGCGCCCATAAATCACAGAATCTTCTTCAGTATTTAGGCCGCGACAATCTGGTATACACAGAACTGATTTACAGTGGTGACCATCTAGACGACAATAAAAGGTGGAAGTATTTGCTGTGCAGAACATATAAAAAATAATCTCAAATTCATTTTGAGCACTTAAGATGGTCTTTATTTCCAGTCTGAAGAGGCTCTATTGAAAAATTAAGGAATCTGCGTGATACTGCCAGTTGATCATACAAAATCAATTTCGGATGGCTTGTGTGTTGAGTTACAAGCATACGTTTCATGATTAAACTGAAGTAAGTCAGGAGTTTTAGGATCTATTATCCCTATCAGCAGGGGTTCGTCCACCTTATTTGTTGGATATCTCGCCATTTGTCTCATCTGTGCTGCTCCATAGCACTGCGCTAGTGAAAGATTCGTTCACAATACTCGAAGTGCAGCTTATGGCCCATAAATTACCAACCGGTGTTGTGCGTTCCTCAACAGTTTGTGAAAGGGTCCCACATGCTCACATCAGTAAGCTTTCGACTGTGTTTGTCTGCATTTGACTATTCTCATGGGATTGCATGTGCATTCTATTTTTCAACTACCCATCGATTGATTCAGATGGTTTGAAAGTTGTAATCGTTAAGATGGTTCCTACACCAACATTTTTTGTTTTGCTGGACTCCACCAAAGTGCAACTATGCTTCAATGTTGGTGAATAATTTTTACTCGTTTGCAGGACAGACAAGTATCTATATGTGAGCACAAATAACAGAACCAACTCGGCTTTCTTCATTTCAGCAAGTTGTGAATAGTAAGGTTCATGAACATTTGATTTGCAAATACCAATGTGGTTCAGTTATTCCTTAAAATATTAGCTCTCTTTAGCATCCACAAATACACATCCATCAATAAAACCTACAAGGTACATTCGTGCGCTGAATACAATATCAAGCACAGTGTGATCTTTTTGGCAGAGTAAAACCTAGCAAGGATTTGTTTACAACGCTGTAACTGCAGACATATTTCCGGTAAGGCCTAGTTCAACCTACTGGACACAAACATGATTCAAAACTGATAACTTACCGAAAGCGTAGAGTCTCTCTCAGCTCTGTCCCGTAACGGAACTTGAATGTGAAACACTTGCAGAGTAAACCGTACTAATTAAGCTCCACCAGCAAGCCAATCGAATGGCATAGGTAGAGATGAGAAGACAGCCTATTTCTAGTAAGCAGTCTGCGCGAACACGAACGCCAGCTGACTGACCGGTGAATGGTAGTTTGTTCTTCTTCCACTCGTTTCCAATAGCAATAGTCAAACAGGCAAATGGGCGTTGCTTTCTGTCAGTCACGCAACGCGTAGCTAGAGATTGCAATGTTCATCCGTTGTCTAGTCTAAGCAATCTGGCAGAATTAGTGGACTTAACGAAACACAGTCGTTGGTTATGCATCAAATAAGTTCTTTTGTGTTTAACACAAAAGTTTCCAATGTTACTATACAATAACTAACGAATCTAGGTGGTTACTCTTGTGAACGTACCGGATTACTGAAAACTGCTACAGGTTAAATCTTCAGTGTGAGAGTGATATAAAAGCCTCACACAAACCGATTGAAGTGGCAGCCGTGTGTTCAAAAATGTGTACAGTTCGTTCTCTTTAGTTTCACTTACTAAATGGATATGGCTTGCCAGGAAAACGCTCACCAGCAGTACAGAATGCGCGCGATTTAAGAACATTGCAAAAACGACCAGACAGCCCTTCATTAGCCAACTTACAGAATAAGTGGGTGATTACAACTGTTTGTTAGAGCAGTGCACAAACAAGAACACCGTTAGTCTAAGTACAGCGTAATAACGGGTACACTATTTTAAACTCAATGTAACCCAGTATCCACGTTTCACCGGCAAAGGTTCGTTTATAGTCGAAAGTGAGCATTTTTCATTCGCCGCACATGGTAACAACAAAAATGGGCGGTGGGTATGTTAGTCCAGGAAGCACAAACGAAATAGGTAATGGAAGCCACAACAATGTACGTAACAGACCGGCTAACTATCATGTGTTTTTCTTCCAACATCCAGCTACACTCAACATTTTGGAATTTGACGCGAAAAGCTGGATTGAGCCGGTAGCGATTAGACTCAGTATAAAATTCAACACAATAAATAGACATGAAGACATATGTATTTGACACGTACAATACAATAATGAGTGACAAACTTACCACAGTATGAGAAAAGGTGAAATAGTGCGCAAAATCAGGGATAAAAAATGTACAACGATAAAAAATAGAGTCATCACGATGTACATGGGAGCTCGCAACAAGAGTGCCATTGCCTTCCGTCCTTTACCATATCAGACAACAACCTCAAACATAAACGTTCATTGTCTTTCGAACCCAAGGCGAGAATCAGAGATCGTCCTACTGAAGCAAGTTTCACAGTGAGTGCCTTTATAGCCCGAACCCGATTCATGCGCTGACCGTCAGGCTGCTGCTTTCAGTTTAACTCACCACTGGCAAACAAGGCATGGTGTGGTAACCGATCAGCTGACATTCGTGGGATCTGGCCAAGCTAACGAAGCCTGTGAGACAACATCAGCATGCTCAGGGGTCGAGAGAGTTTATCCGTTCCGATCACACGTCAGCGGACTTCGTCATTGCTGACACAGTGCTCCCGCCATACGTTGGTGATGTATCGGAGAAATCGACGGCAGAAAACGGATACTCCGTGAGCATCCGACGTGCAGATGGATCTGGTTGCAGGACCGAACAATAGAAATACCCTTACAGTGATGTTTTAAACTCAACCACCCACGGAAAGACTGGAGTCCTGCTGATGGCAGTGGTGGTGTAAACTAACAACTGCCATCCGAGCCTTTGGTCTGCGAGTTCTGAACTCTTCGGACATTCCACCAAAAATGATAGAGCTCTCAATGTACATGAAATTCTCAACTACTTCCAACTGTTCACTACCATAAGTAACAGAAAGCGCGAAGTTCTTCCATTGCGTCTCAACGGGACTAAGAACAGAAGCACTCATTTGCACACCATACTCGTCTGAGGATGCTCCAGTCGCTTAGGACACCATGTCTCAGTTCTGTCATGTGGCGAAAGTCATTCTACGTGATGCTGCCCTCTAATGATCCTTCCCGTGTACCTCCTGTATTTATCTCGCGATCATTTCGATCCATGCTGCTACAGAATAGTGGTGTAAGTAGTATGGTGCGAACGTCTATCATCACTACACTAGCACCTTGAAAAGGTCACGCCAAACTGAAGGACTAAAGCCACTAGTCTGTCTAGGATAACTGGGCTTCCTGTGAGCACTCACAGATTAGGGCGATCTCGTCCACGTTCTCTACGTCCCAGAGTTATGGGATTGGGAGCAATTCCCATCAACATATCCACAGTCCATCAGAGCACACTCTAGGATCTCGCCCAGTGCAACGTTGAACAGGAAGGTGGAGTCCAGACAACCTTGTCACACTTCTCCCGAGACGCCGCTGAGTGTCGAATATACGCTGCCATAAACCCGGATCCTGCCCGAGATCCGACGATAAATCGCTTTCGAAACGTTCACACAATTCTCAGGCACATCCCTCTCCGGTTGACAGCCACAGAGTGCAGCTCTGTCAACCAAATCATAACCACATTTGAGGTCCAAGAAAACAACTGATGGCCTTCTATCTGAATGGCGGAGTTCAAGCATCTGTTGAAGTGTGAAGGTGTGATCAATAGAGCCACTACCATGGCGGAAACCAGCTTGCTCCTCAGGGATAAGTTTCCGTGCGAACCACTCAGTCTACGAAGCACAATGACTGCGAGCAAATTCAACACAATAGGAATCAGGCAAATGACCCTGTGATGTGCACACAAAGTGCATAGGATCCTTTTGAAAATCAGAACGATGTCGGCCAAACCCCGGTCATTCGAAACAACCATACTGATCCAGAGTTTCTGGAACAGAGCCGTCAGCTCTTTATCTGAAGCTGAATCCTCATATACAAAAAGGACAAGAGGGAGTCAGTTTGGGTTATTTCATAAACTTGGTTTTATGAGATCCTCCTGTTTCTGAGGATGTAGAAACGTCAGCAGATCAATGAGCATAGGGAGAGCCCGAACGTGCAACCAGTGGTGCGGTTGGCCAATTGCACTGCCGTTGGAAGTGCTTAACCCAACGTTGTAAGTGTCGTTGCACATTATGGATGGGCTAATCAACGGCTTTGACAGTCACCTCGTTCACATCTGGCCTCCTGCTAGTAGATGGTGGAATGAGTTAGAAAGCTTTCGAAAGACCGCGGTAGCAGCGGCCCGTTTCATCAGGACAGCGCGTTGTGTTCGCCAGACCCGGGGATCTCTCCGCATTCACTTCCACAGATGCGGGCGAGTAGCGTTGCGGACTGAGTTATTCTCGTTGTTGGACGGGATATGCCGGCAGGCATCCAGAAGTTCGAGTGATCGCATAGACTCCTAGCGGTTGAAAGCAAAACGACAGTACCACTCGAGACAGTACCGCACCTATACATCGCATGCCGTATATGTAACCAGGGTGCTTCAATGTCGTCCAGTGGGTGGGATCCTAGACTAGAGGCAGACGCACACTGGCAGACGTAAAACGCCTGTATCCCTGCTAGTTTAGACATTTCAATTTGTGGTTAACAGCAAAAAGGTCTCCCACCAAAGTGCAAAGCGCAGTCAGCAAATAGCAGTGCATGATTGAAATCCACCTATGTGCCCCAGGTTGATTTGCAATCTTGGAAACAGCCACACCATCAATAGCTGACGGCTATGTGGTCAATCTGTGTCCACGGTTGGCTTGGTGATGGAGGTCACCAGTTGGCGCACTGACCACCAGAATGTCGAAAATTAGTGCTTGTCTGACACAGAACGTTATCAGCACAGAGCTGCAACAAAAGTTCGCCGTTGTCTGTTCGACGAATACCACAAAAATGCTGGTCATCCAATTCATGCTCGTCAGTGCTTAGCTTGCCTACTTGAGCATTCAAGTCTCCAGCCCGTGATACAATGTCCATGCACCGCGCGGTTTGTAGAGTGCTAGTGGACCAATGATAAAAATCATGTTTGACTGCACTTGGACTACAGCCTCAGTGCACTATCATTTTTGTCCATTTCCCATCTAGTGCAGATATCGCATAACTGTTTCAACGCAACGTTTACGTTTTTTTGCAATCATAGATAAACAGGTACGTTAATCAGACTCATTACTACCAAACTAAGGCCTCGGTAAGCGATTAGTCTGTTTTGAGCATTAAAGTCTCCAGCCAGTGCTACAATGTCCGGGCGTCGCGAGTCATATGAAGTGTGAATGAGCTTGTGATAAAAATCAGGTTTGATTGCATTTGGACCAGAGCCTGTGGGGGCATATGCCACAACAACAAAGGGACAGCATTTGTGAGGGGTCTCCACACAAGCGTCCACTGCACCTTCATGATGAAGCGCATAATGGAGATTGGGAATGTTACAGTAAGCTGGGATCCTAAGGCCATTCTTCAGGAAAACAACGGATATCGACGGCAAGGGTCCCCGTAGTACATGTAGCAGCTGCCTACTGGCCTACCTGCAGGAGTGTTTGAACAATTTATGTTTGTAACCGCAACTTGTGACCAGGGTTCAGTCGGTGGTTGCGTCCTTCAGGTTAAAAACCTTAATGCTTGACATACTATTTTAGTGCTTGTACTAGGTCGCTTTTTCCCCAGATATGAAATTATCAGACGCGAAAAACAAAAGGCCGTTGAGAAGAAAGACCTAACCTTTATTCGAAAAAAATATACAGGTGATCTCTTAGAGCCCTATAAACAGCACGGACACGGGAATTATCTAGAGAGGCTCGAGACCAGTTGTCGACGAGCGAGTGAACCGGAAGAGCGTGACGCGTGTGTTCCGATTCGCATCACAGCCACAGGACATGCAAACAAACAATCGGATAACATACATCATTCGAACTTTCTAAATAGCCTAGGTACAATATGCAACCATGAGTTTTGGAACCATTTTGCACAGCATAACGCAGGCAGGCCAGCGAAATCTCCAGGTCTCTACACTATCACCCTGGCCACGACCTCCGTCGCGAGCGGCACATGAGGTCACTCTCTGGTGTGAGTGAGAAGACGTGATTAGGAGGTCACCAAATAGAGACCTCTATGAAAACAGAGAAGGGAAAGAGGAAAATTTGTTTGTTACGGTAAAATGTGATATAAGAACAAGGACGACTGCCGACACCTCGGTCAATACGTCGTGATAGGAATACAAGACAAAATTCATAGTTAACCTACGTTTAAGTTCATGGATGCGGCTGCAGAATAGCTCTCGGTTTCCCAGGCCAAATAATGGGGTTAGGTTGAAGGACCCCATCTGGAGTCTTTGGTTCAAAATGAACCTAACCCACAATACAGCGAGGTTAACCACAGAGTTCGGAGTCCACTTGGGCTCAACGACCAGTAGTCGTTCAGGTCACACGCTCTTCCGATGGATTTCATCCATCCAAAATGCTCAAGACACCCTGAAAAAAGTTGCAAGAAGGGCACCCCATCTCTCCGACCACTCACCATCGGAGATGGATTTAATGTGGTTGATCTGTCCAGTCAGAATGTTCGGGACCGACAGGGATGCTGAAACACACACCTTCTGTTGCCGGCGGCCAGTGATCAAAATTGCTACATACACCCTTCGAATGGAGTCCAGCCACTCAAGTTACCTGTCACAACTTGTGTACCCGTTAGAGTCGGTGATCATCGAGTTGATTCGTACACCCTCCTCGGGATTTGTCCACGGTTGGTGGAGATAGATGTCAGTGCGCCATAGGGACAGCGCAATGGACGGACGGTATGTTGTCCGGGAGCCAGTATGCTCCCGTCGGGGCATTTGAAACGTAGTTTTTGTGTGGCGTCTTAAAGGAGACCCGCTTGCCAACCGTGAATCCGTCACGCCCTAATAGTACTACCGCTCATTGTCCACGACTGCTTATTTGTCAAGAGAACCTCACTGACTCCACAGATGGTCCCCTCGTGTGAGGCTGTTCCCCAATTCGTAGCCTGGAGAATCGCCAGATGGTGCCGAGCTGGACCATTCTTTTGCGGGGCTACCGGATAGGTGTTGAGTTACAAGTCTGCAAAAGAGTAGTCAGCATACGTTGCTTCTTACCTTCCGTTTTCAGTTATGCAGCTGCATTCTCTAGGATTCCCTTACCTCGTTAATATTTCTGCTTCAAGTCGGGGAACGTCTCAGTAGCCGAGAAAAACTGGAAATCCACTTAAGAAGGTTTTTGGATTTCAGATGGACATTTGTTTTACTTGTTCCTTTTGCACGGTGTAGATTTAGTTGAAAAATCAGTCAAGTAATCGTCATCTACTTTGTAACTGAGGGATGAGTGGTTCAACTTGATTACACGGTTAGGCTGTTTGAACAGCTCCCAGGCTAAATCCGAAAGGTTGGACAAACCGTTCGAGGCTGAACGGAATGAACATCAATAACCTTCTGAGTATGAAATCGTGTGTACCTATTCATTAAATTTTCTGGTTTCTCCCCAGGTGTTTTGGTGATTGAGTTTACAGCACTGCAATGAACTTATATATACCGAGTCTGTTTGTATATTCTATTGGTGTCCCTTCCGGTTTCGGGGTAGTTTTAAGCTAAACCAACTTCCGCCAATAATTTGTTTTACACAGGTATGTAATCAGATAGCTGCTGAAAGAACACAGTCAAATGATTAATAATGTGCGCTACTATGTGCAATTTGAGTAGCTAAAACAGATGGGTTTTGTTTGCGTGACTGCCATCGGTTGCTTCCCACAATGTTGCTTAATGAGTTACTGTCGATCTTAAGAATTTTCAGTCTACAGTCTTCTTTTGACGAAATTGATCCACGTGTTGGTCGTAGCTACCTTCATCGTAAGACTCTCATGAAGCGTGTGAATTTGCCCTGATAGGTGAACGTCCGCTGTTTGTCTAGGGCCTTCCTTACCCAAAATTGTGTTCCATGTATGTGTCCAACCCTTATAATCTTATCCACCTACTTGATATACACTATGCTGGAAGAGGCTCTCGAAAGTCTCCAGAATCTCCGATTGGAACTGATGCCAGGAAGTAAATAAAAGTAAGAGGACGGCACTGTTTTGTTTGGTTCCTTTTAAGACAACATTGCAGATCATGGTTTCTCGTTTATTGCTTAGAGTTCGTGACCTCGATGCATACAGGCCTGTCACAAGAGCGGGGGTTTTAGACCCCATATTTTTCTGTCGCAGAATGTTTGAAATGGGTGGTCGCCTTACCTGTCATAGAAGTGTCATCTCATCAACTCACAGTATCACCGACAAGGCACCGATAAGGATAGAACTGGTAAGCGACAATTCACAATCTCCAGAGGCTTCGAGTTGTTTACTAAGACGGCTTGCAGTGCAAGCGTGTGTTTGGTCCCGTTTTAACAAGAGGATTTCTTGTTCTTCTTCTCATAAAATTTATGCACGATGTTGAGTGCTAAACATTCGTTCCCAACTTAGGTAACTTATAGTGAGCACAGTGATTGTGTCAGCAACGTGATGGTCTGTAAGCGCGTACTCGGCTCACTCCGGTACTCTGTAAGCAGACGAATTGTCTCTGTCAAAGCGCTGTTCTCAGTTTAGTTGCTGCTGCTTGGAAGAAATAGCAAAGCTACACACTGATGACGTAGCCGCTGTTTGTAATACCTCCGAACGTCTCGCTGAAAAAGGCTGGCAAATGCTGCCCACTAGAGTGGTTGTTCGCAACCACCTATACTGCTAAATGGGAGTGTTCTCGGATATAATGGCGTTAGATAGTCAGTGGCTGGCCTGTGTTCACGAGAATTGTCTCCCTTGAGTAGTTATTTTATTGTGCTGTCAGGTTTATTCTTTTATATATTTTTGTTTTCGGGGCTACCGTCAGGACCAGCCGCAACCCAAGAAATAAGATCCACAGGTACGAAGTCCTGGTGTGAGATCAGTGACTCCAGTATTCAGCACGGTTGTTCATATACCAAAGTTCGACTCTGTGAATTCGTAATGTGTTCTAACAATGGTAAAAATCGAGTCTCTCGCTTCTTTCCCAAATGAACTCACTGTGCAGCCCGTGAGAACGTGAAAGTTGTGATAAGTTGTGTGCGGGTTTTAATTTACATCAACCAGATCCCCTGTTTCTTATCCGTAACTTACGATGATGCCCAACAGGTTGAGTAATCATTGGGCTGGTGATTACATCTACCAGGTGGCCACTGCACCACATGCTACGTTGATTGGACAAATTGATTAGTACCAGCATACGAAAGTAGTTGGAAGTCTAGATGTAATTACGTGAGATCCGTGGCACAATGATTAGCGTGGTTGTCCTAAGAGAATGCAGACTAGAGTTGAAGTTGCGATAGTTACAGCGAGATTTGCTACGGACATGCATCAGTGAGAAAAAACGCTGGAGTATTGTATTTCTTTTCAAAAAAGGCCGAATGAAGAGCGTGAATGTTGTGACCGATTAGGGTTGACCTCCTGAATGTTACCAAATATCCCGAACTATTTGTTGATAACATTTCCATGCGATTTTACTAAAATTTCCTAGTCCACAATTCTATTCGGACGCAGTGATTGTAAACGTTTTATTCGCCGACAAATAATTTTCGAAAATTTTATCGATTTTAAATAAAGAATATTGAATGGGAACGAATGGGTCAAGAAGCAGTCTGCTTTCCTCATTCTTCGATCCACCACATTTTCCATGTTTATCTCACACTTTGTTTCAAGAATTTCTCAATCGTTTTTATTTGGCGGATTTACTTTACAGACTTTCACTCCAGTTCTGTTGTAGTTAAGTGAACTAGGCCGTATCTATCGCAGTTCTCTCAAACTGTCGTGTGCTTGTACGATGCACATCATACAATAGAGATTCCTTGAAGTGCACGCCGGAGTCATAAGACTACGTTATTGGTTACTGCAACTCATCAGTTATTTATTCTGGGTCAATATGAACCCTAGAGCAGACACCAACAGCAATCACAACACTGTGCTATTTTCGAAAGTTATTTTGACCACAGTTTTTATCTACGGGCTTGACTAAGCCTAAGAAAACAATGCTAAATTTGCAAATAAAGTGTCATTCGCCGCATGTAATCACCATGTACTTGTAGTAGTTTCATAAGCAGAGAGCCAGCTCATCTGGTTGCTTTATGTTCATTCTTTTCGAATAGCCAAGTCTTCTTGTAAATGTCGCTTTCACGTTTGTGCGTCTAAAATCAAATGATATGCAAGATGCTTTTTTCTATTCTTATTCTTATGGACAAACAAACTTTTTTGAGCCGTCAATAGCCATAAAAGAATAATGCAATTTAACCGTAATCCCTCACAAACACTGACTTGCCAACAATTGAATATAGCCATGATGATGCCTGACTCTCATAAGACCAATTACCGAATGAATAAGGGTTTCACTGAACAGTAAGCATGAAGGTCGTGAGTTAACCCATAATCAGGCTGTTTGCTGATTCAAGACAAAACTGCCTTTTGTACACAGGTAGTCGTGTAACAGGCAAGCCAGACGTTTTGGCTTCTTGTAACTGTTACGCCGTACGTCCACTTTGTCCAACGTGGAGACACCGGGGGACAGCGATCCTCAGAAGTAAAGGTTCCAACGATAGTCCTGTAAAAGGAGATAACAGAAGCAAGCGTGAGCCAAAGGCCCAGTAGGACATGCGCGCGACTTAAACAAACGAAAACCAAAATGGCGTCCACGGCACGCTGTGTTATAATGCACCCTCCTCAGACGAACACTTTCCGAGTGTTCCAAGGCCTACGTGAACCGGCCAGTGCCAGCAGTGTCGCAGAACATTGGGTGAGTGCGCAGAGGTTACGTTGTGTGCGTGCGTACGTGTAATGCGTGTGTGATTGCAACGTGCGGACCCATGGATGCCTGATCACATCAAACTGTAATAGCCAGGAGCTCGTAGTGGTTTAAGCATCAGTTGGTCATGTTAACACAAGCTGAAGAAAACCATCCTGACAGGGTCGCCAAAATGTAACAGGCAAGGCAGACGTTCTGGCTTCTTGTATCCGTTACAGTAGTATCGAAAACCGATGTGAATAGTTCATAATTTTCTTTCAATATAATCGGAGTGTGTTAGTCACTCTCGTATTCTTGTTGATTACAAATGAACAGTCACAGTCTGTGTAAAACTGACGCTATCCCATTGTAGCAGAAAGTAATTAAGATTACACTGCATTTGGGATATCCCACAATGGTGCAAGCTACGCAAACGATGGAGGTGTGGTAAATTTGTCGTGAGATTTCCATTGGTTTGTGCCGTTACTGTTTACTTAAGGTTGTTGTTGGAAAGTGATGTTTCTAATGCATGGGCTGAAGTGAATTCGTGGTATTGATTGTCCAGTCCGTTCGCCATCAGCATTTAAACTCTTGTTCGAATCCATCAGGAAGTGATAGTGAAACCTATTTTTCGCCACATGAATGACGGTGTTGTTAATGTCTACATATAGAGGTTTTTGAAAGTCACACTGGAGACAATTTCTCTTAGTTCATTATTGACTGCTTACGGTCTTCTTTAAGAACACAAATCGCAGTTGTTCACTGTCCAGCTGACGCATATGTCAGTAGCCTATAGCTGCCAGACAGCGAGAGTATAAGACTTTTTTGCTACTTTTGAAGACATCCTTATCGTCTCCAGTGGTAAAGTTGAAGGACATTTTGGCTGGGTAAATCTCGGATTTATTTATTCTTTCTTAGTTGCTGACAACTGTACGGGCCTAGCAACATGTAGAACTCAGTGAAAGGAAAGTATTTATATGCTACCCTTAAATATTCAAGATGTAGTAGTGAGTTTCCTGTTTTGTTTTCAGTAGCATTTTGAGACTCAGCTACGCAGCTGGCTTTTACTTGACTTTCAAGGAACCTGTGTAGAGTAATTTCCAGCGATTTCTTGAAAGAATTTGCTTGTTTGGAATGTAGACGTTCTATAATCGCTTGTGACGAAACCAATTTCGCGACTTTCATCAGACAGAACTATGATGGTTTGTTATCTTGAAAACGTTTAAACCGTTTACGGACTTTTTGAAGTTCTGAATCCCTTATAGAAATTATTTGGCATCCTGTTATGTAGGCGATGAGAAAATTAGTGCCTGGTGATGAGAGAAAGCACAATCGGCAAACGGCTAAACATAGCAGACTGGTTTCTTTTTTATCCATCCTAAATCTAGGCTGCGTCACTCCGAGCGGAATATTTGATCGATGACTTTATCGTTGGTTGAAGAATCCGGTAGCGCCAGCTACCTTAAAAACTTTCAGAATTTTCAAAGCAGATATGCCAATCATCGTTATTCCAGTGACGACCGGCTTGTCATGAAGCACATCAAATGGAAAAAATACCGATTTTTAAGTTCTCAGATCAGAAACTACGAGAAAAAATTGAAATCAGATCATTGTGGCTCTTTGCCTGTATACTTGTTTCAATTAACTTACTGAAACCACTAATCTCAAACGTCCGATCAATATCGTCCTCAAGCTGCTGGATCTTTACATTATGTAGTTTAATCGTCCAGATAATTAGTGGATGTTGTTGCAAGTTTTCTCTAACCATTCAATGTGTTAGTCATTTTAAAAAAACGGATGTATTTGCTTCAAGTCTAAAGAGAATTTCTATAATAATCTCTTATTTATGACAAAATTTTTGTACAATTATCGATAGAGTACTTCATATTCTACTTCATCCGATAACTAACGTAAGTACATAGCTTGCCACCCACAACGCCGTTCTATCGCAAGGCAGTTCAATTTCATTGTGTAGCTTTTCACTTGGGCCCCAAACTGTGTGCTGACGACTGAGGACTCTATGATCCGCATTTCACCATTCCGGACTCATGATATTCAGAAAATCCCCAGTTACATAAGATCTTAACAAGCTAACTACTGCTTTGTTCACTTCCTTCAAAGTGCACACAACTGACAGTCGGTCCCATTATGTCAACATTCAGTCGTATGTTTTTCCAGTTACAACTAACTGTATTGAATTTTTGAACTACAATCATGTGAAAATCCAACTCAACCCAATTCCTCTAAATATTTACCCCTCTGCATTCAACCCCCCTTCTGTTTCTGGACGTTAATTGGACTTTGACCTAGACGATTTTGTTTTATCACGTCAATTCGATGGTTGTGCGAATAGCCGGTTGTCGGTCATTGTGCTTTACTTGAGTGGTGCGTGCACCCCCTTTTTTGGAGCTCGGCTCGTTCCAACTGTTTTGAACCTGTTGACTGTTCGGAAGAGCTCTTTTGAGTATGAATGCTTTATTATGCGATTGTAGTTCATATTTAACCCGTTCAGCAGCGAATTGTAACCTATTCCCCGAAACGACCTGTCGATCGAAATTGTTGAGGTTGTCTAAATATTCACTTTGATAATTTGTTCAATAGTACCGTGGCATTACCATCCAATATTGTTTTGAATATTTGGGATCATTGGTTTATCGTTACGCGTTGCTCAACGTCTTCGTGGGAGATCCTACACTAACCAAACTTTAAATCATTGAAGGAAAACAGTTAGTTCTGATCCTATTCATTACATTTAATTATGGTTATGGATTTCACATCCTCACATAAATATCCTCGTCACTGTGTCTTCGCCTAAATTTAAGAGTTTGTTTCATGAGTTGCCTGTCCCATTTGATAGCAGTTTCATTTTGCAATCTGAAAATGTAAACAAAACTCAATCAAATTCAGAGCCCACCTTACCAAGCCTGGTAGATGTCAGTTTTGCAAAAACAAAATACATCAAGCGTTTTGCTTCTCGGCCAACGGTAGGTCGCATTTTTTGTTTCCAGGACTCATATCCTGACAGCTCAAAATTAATTGTCATGGCGTGTTCATAACTGATGTCCCATGAAAAAACTTTTAACTTGGTTGAGTCTGGAATGTGTTGTTCAAGAGGTATGACGGCTGATAAAATCGCGCATGGTAGGCAGTCTCAGGCTCAAACATCACCAAGATCCAGACTTTTCTTACCCACATTGCTGAATACTAGTGAATGGACTTCAATTAATAGTCAATATGTATGAATAACCGGGGTGTAGAAATGACCTTATAAAGCTGTGAAAATTCATGCGAACATCAATTGGGTAAGCAGACGATTTCGATGCATTATAAGGTTATTTTTCACACTGTAGCTGACAATCATAGGTGAGGTATTATGAGCTAATATGAGCTAGATAGGTTTGAAAGACTGGGAATTGCTCGTAGCAGACAGACTATCCGAAATAAGTCTCAATCAATCATACCGCGTACGCTCAAAATTTCGAAACAATTTTCTCACTGAAATTCTTCTGATGTTCCACATGTTTTGAACAGAATTCTATTCCTTACAAAAGTGGTGATCCTCTAAAATCCGAACATCAATATTCGGACTACAGTGCATACGAAACATCGCGGAAGTAAGGTAGCATGAAGGCATATAAAATCACTTAGGTGTACGTATACATACATCCATTGACCTACTTACAATATCAATATTTTACAGACAAATCGACAACATTAAGTCAGACGTAGCCCGTTTTAAGCACACACTCAACTCACATCACACTCGCCACTGCACCCAAACAAGTTTTGTTGCGATTTCTTTCTGAAATAAGTAAAGGTCGCCAACATATGGAAAACCCTCATGGTCACTGAACGTAAAGCCTCCGAACATACAGTGGACAATCAAATCATGTCACATCGAATATACTGCCACCTACGTAGGGAATTCGTCCACAAAGTGTCTGCTACGGTAACTCGACAGGACGGAGCTGAGTGATCATCGTAGTTTCTGGCATACATATTCAGTAAACGACAGTGTTCTTTTTTCTGGAATAACGGACTATACAACGCCGACTGAGTTGGATACGCGAGTGATCGCTCAACGGCTACGGAGACCAAACATATACTGCTTGTGCTCCCCAAAGAGGCCCATTTCCACTGATGAATAGGAGTAAAACGGGTGATTAAGAACATTGTCTAAGTAAGAATTACACAGAGACTATCGAGTGGACTGTAGTAGAACCGTCAGTTCATCGGTAAAATAAACATATATATATGTAGAGCATTCTGATAAGAAACATTCAAAGAAGGTTGTTCTGGTGAGTCTGACTGTGAAACTGAAGACAGCCGAAAACAGTCCCCTGCATCACCAACGAATTCACCGTAAACCGAAGTAGGTGGAATCTTGCAACTTGTGTAAACCAGCTACTTAAAAAGACACTTTGTAACAAGTAGACGTGGCAATAGTATAAACGGAGGCTGATGCGTGGAGATGGTACTGTAATACTCCTGAGAAAATCTTTGGTGTGATACAATGACAAAAACAGCCGTGGGTGAACACTTGTGGTGTACACAGTATGCGTGAAGTAAACGACGAACACATCGAAAAACTGTAAACTCACTTCTCAACAGGAAGCATTTTCCACTAAGCCACTGTATTAATGCACGCGTCCGACATTACAACGACCTGGCTTCTGTTCCACCGACTATACATTTCGGACCGACCAACCAGTAGTAACTGTGCGAAAGCGGCTGAAAGCCTCTAACGCTACCTTCGCAAAAATGGCGTAAACACGCCAAGATATGTGATCCGACAACCGTACTGAATACTGCATTAGCACTTGAAGTAGGGAATCAAAGCGCGATTATACCCGATTCCCATTGCAACAACATATTGAAGCTTCAAGTAGAAATTCTCAGGAGGAATAAGATAGTCTATTTTCAGCAGCTGCTTCCAAAGGAACGTCTTCGAAGGCGAACTAATGATTTTGTCACCATTGTTTTCCAACTTCTTGACGATCTTTCAAAACGGTTAACATTGCTGTGTTAACTAGGAAATTCTGATGACATCAGTGTGTAAGCATTTGAACCGCACAACCGAAGTTACTATGTTCGAGAACATGTTTGTAAAACTGGATCGTGGGATAACCTCTTACAGAGCGCAGATGGACGGAACCGTAGAATACCGTGCAAATTATAAACATTTTTGCTCACATTCAGCTGTTTTCCCATCCGGACACGTGCATCAAGTGCATGTCCCCATATACTTTAGTAGAGTAACATATCTACTCAGAACCCGAACGGTTATCGCCTGGTCAGCGGTCATTAATTCGTTTTATATCAAACGGACTGACCGAAATTCCGTTTGCCTCTATCCATACTACTCTTAGTTATATACTTATTACTAACCGGTTTGAACAGGATAAGGTTGGGCTGAACATTACACGTTGAACTACATCCAGGTTCCGTTGACGCTTTTGCGTTCAACTACACATTTTCGTTAGCCCACATTAAAAAATGTAGAAGGATGAGGTTTCACTCGCGCTCCGGACATTCAACGATACACTTCTTCCTTCCGATCGGAAACTTAAGCGAGGCTTTCGTGCTAATGGGACAAACATACTTAATATTATTCCACGGATCTCATGCTTGACATGGCCGAACCGTTGGATCTGAAAACTCATTAGCATCCTTCGAAGGGGAGTGTTTGGTATGCAAGTTGCTCTGGAAGGAGACAGTAAATATTCACTTAAATCTATTAGTTAAATTCACATCCGAGACTTCCCAGGCAAACCGATGTAGGAGAGAACGTTGGGTCAGCTGGTTTTAGGAGCTAATTACATGTCACACTGAGAATATACGAAGCTTACAAATAATGAACGGAGCACAAGTCGGGTCTACAAAGTTTATATTCAAACAAAGCCATCCAGAAACGTTCCACCTGAACGCACAAGCTGCCGTGAAGTATGAGATTTTTGCCAAGCTCCCCGAAGACAACCAAAATTTTAGGGATTTTGTGGTATGCCGGTACTTGTCACAGTAAATATTTACAGAGGGTTTAAATCTTAATTGAGTCCAAACTGATCCCCCGCAATAAAAAACGGGTTGAGATCCCATGTCCACTTTTATGTTTAACTTCCGTCTACAAGGTTGTGATTGACTGATTGGTTAGATTCCCGATAGTTCCAAAATATGATTTCATGATGATACCTTGGTCTTGTGTCAATTTTCGTAAAATAAATTGTGCATATGTGTCAACCTGGTATTGCGTGGTAGTTGAAATTCTGTCATCATTTCTAAACGATGTTAATGCTTGATAGAAAAACTAGTTCATTCAAGTCATAAACGGAGTTTAGGTGTTCTTCTATCAGTAGAAGGCACTGTAGGATGAAACTGCGTTGTTGACCGTTACAAATATTATTTTGTGAAGAAATTTCTTCCGCTCTCCCAAAACTCAGAAATATTGCAATACGTTTACACTTCACACAAAATCCTGATATACTTTTCCCTAAGGCTTTGTTGTGGAAGCTGGGGAGTTTGTTCACATACCTCATTATAAGAAAACAAATGTTGTCAGTGTTGTGCTCCTAATTGGAAGAACCAGTACATCCAACACATCCAGAGTATAATAGATGTCGGCAAGACTAGGACTGTTGCTACTGAGTTCACGACTCTTCTTGCCCAGGCAGTTTAAACATCAAGAAATTCATTTCCAACATTTGATAACTAACTTCATCTGTGTTATCTCTTGTGACAGCAACTCATTATAGACCTTGCCAAAAGCTTGAGCGAGACAAAAGGCAGGTTTTTCGAATGTTTTCTGGCAGTTTCTCTAAATCATTCAGTAGGAAAACATTAAATGAAGTGAATGATGCGGAATAACGCAAAGTTGGGAAATTAGAAGACAAAAACGTAAAGTAAGCGAAGCAAAATTTGACGAATATAAGCATTCTAAACAAGAGCCAGTCAGTTTTGTTGATATTTTATTAAGTTTCAATATCACGTCTGCGTGCTACTCAAACTCTAGGCAATCACATTTGAACTCCTGGGTTTACCACCAGGAACTAAGACAAAGCAAACTTAAACGGTTGAGGAGAATGAGCCAGCTAGATTTCAGGCCGATTCGTCGTCTTACCTAACTACATGCGGGCCCACATCGATAATGTTTAGCAGCCTTCACGCGGTTATAATGCCTCTTCCTTTGTTGTTTTAGCCTTTTTCATGTGCATCCCCAGCTCATCGAGCAAGGAAAATCCAACAAAGTTTGCTAATTGCATTGCGAGTACTGTCAGTATTCTCAACGATATCAGAAAAACCACTTGGATGCTGATGATCGGTGTAGATCTGAATTAGTCGAACAGCTTATTAATTTGTTGGTTAAAACAGTATATTTATAGTTAGGGGTGTACACGTGTAATCTGGCATATGTCGGTTGCAGGTAATGCTTACAAGAAAGAATATTCAACAACTGTCAATAAACCCGGAGACCGCAGTCACGTAAATTATCCTGACCATTCAACTGTCACCTCGTTCTCCTCAACAAGTGGTTCACGACTATCAGATTATTTCAATCAAATTCTAAACGAGATTCTGTAGAGCTGATAGGCACACTGGATCCGCAGACAAACGGGCACAAAATACATTCGTCCATAAGAGACTAGTTTTTTTATTGCAACCGCAAAAAGCATGGTTTTTGATCAGTACAAATTTTGGCATGACTGCCCAAGCATAACTGTTCACTTTAACAAACATCTTCACTGACCAAGTTGATGCAACCGTTGGATTCGGATGGAAGCAAAGTAGCTAACACGAACAGGAACGATGAAAGGAGGCAAGCATAGTAGCGATGAGGTTTGGCTGAAGCGAATAGTAACATGCATGATGTAAGTGGTATAGATTATGATGTTAACAAATTAAAACATCGTTTCAAGTTAGCACGCGAGAAGAAAAAGTCAAGCCCAGATGTGTGTGTTGGTGGAAGGAAGCAGGAATAGAGCATATATGAGGGAATGCGAATTACAAGCGTAAGGTGGAAACACAAATCAGATTAGTGGCTAATTAAATTATTCAAATGAGACAACACAGCTTGACTTGAACTGCAGTTGACAAAGTCTACCAATGGAGGGTGGCATGAGCTCCCACCCTGATATCAACCGTAAGGTAGACGGGTAGAAAAGATAGCTATTTGGCTCACGCGAACAGATCTACAAAGCAGCAGCGTGCTACAGTGATTGTCAAATCAATAGATCATTGTCATGAGAAGGAGGGAGATAGTGAGTTTCACAGTAAACTGCCTGAATGGGTAACATAACCGAAAAACTGATAACGTGATTGATATCAACTGAATCTAGCAACCGATTAAATAAACAAGTGGCATCAACGTTAGAGTCCAGATCACACAATCCGCCTTCATTGTCCATTTTGACAGGGGGATTAAAGAAAGTGGAAGAAGTTAGCCAAAGTATGTCGAAAACTGAAAAAGATTAAAAAGACAATAACTATCGTGCAGATGGAGGAAATATCAGTAGTCTTTTTCACAGACTAGAAGGATGTGTGAGTTGTATAGGAAAGAAAAACGGCTTTCAGTGTGTGTTGTGTATGATAAAAATGATCGGGGAACAAAAGAGTCGAGTATGGTGGCAAGGCATGACAGGGATTGTGACTGTTTTTGAAATCAAGTGAAAAAGAAATTGTATGAGAAATGCAGCTACCAATCAGTTCTTACCAGGTTTTCTTTTAAATGCGAGTAAAATGAGACAGGAACGGCTGTGTTTTAGTGATGCTTCCGGATCTCAACTGTTTAGTGATCAGCAATTTCTCCTAGTTCTAACATCATGGCACTTGACGCCGTGGACGTCCGTGAGTGTACTTGAAAATGTTCTAGGGAGACAGCCCAAATATGCATTTGTGGTATGCGTGTTTGTGTATGTATCAAAAGAATGGTAATCAGTCTGTTTGGCGCTTCACTAAAAATAGCGTTGAAAATGGAAGAGACTGTGAAGAGAACTGTCGAGTGCTTTGAGTCAAGCACACGTAAAAAGATGCAGTAATGCAGAATGGTTTAAGGTGAACACACTAGGCATCAGGGTCAATAAGTCATGCGTAAGAACAGATTCATTACAACACAACGAATTAACTCAACCATCAGCAGATCTTGTGACTTGGCGCAAGGTGTCAGCACAAAGAAGTGATTGAACGACGGTCCAAGATATCATCACATGGGTGTAGATCGATGTGCGCCTACACTCAAGATGAATATGCACTGTCAAATGACTTCACAAGTATGGTTATCACTTTGACGATGAAAGACAAGTTAAAAAACGTATGATACTTAAATTCACTTTGAGAATAAAAAAGTAGGTTGAAGCGTTTTTTCTTTTTTAATGTTCTTTTTTGCTCAAATATCTTCCGCGAGAGGGTAAAGTAGAGAGTGATAAAAATAGCAAAGAGAAATACATCACAATGGAAAATTTCCTAGAAAGTTTTTGCAAGCGGCATATCATACAAGTGACTGGTACAGACTACGGCCCAATATGTAACTTTTCAGTGTGTACAGCCTTGAATTTGTCCTGATATGCGTAACCCCAATTTACAGCATGCTTCCGTTACACGAAAACAGCACGCAAATTCTTTGTACGGTAGGATGAACTGGATAAATTCAATAGAACCAGGCGTCGGGCAACTAGTTCCCAGCTCATGAGCAGCTGCTTCATCAGGGGTGCGGTGGAATCGGACAGGTTGGAAGTTTATACATCACTTGTAAATGTCGATCCCCCATGGCATACCTAAATAACACAGGAAAAGAAACATTCGACACAAAAATATAGGTCTCAGCCAGTTCGGATGGATAAATTTTTGCACGTTCTTTGGTGAATTGTTCATATTCAGTTGGTGTCTTGGGCAACCTTGCGTTTTCTGAAGGTACCTCACATGCAATAAGCCGGGAATGATTCTGTTGAAAGACCTATTATTATGCGGTCAACCTCTTGGATGAAAAAGCCAGAGTAATTCATTAGAATTTACTTGATAGGACTACTTGGAGTGTTCGTTAGTTTATGTCCTAAGTTAAGACTTGAACATCATGAACCAGAGACTGAACTTTCATCTGCAAAGGGCATTTCTACCATACATCATACCTACTTCACTGTTGCTAAACTAATTAATAGTCTGCGGACTTACACTCCAGGCTGTTTGTCAAGGTGAGCATACAGATTTGTGACAGAGACGGTATCTGCAGGTTATGCCAGTAACCAAAGATATTTAGGGACGCATGACCCGGTGGGGCTCCGCCCGAAAATATTGAGTAACGGATAATCAACAGAGGGTTACCCCAATCCTTCCGACCTGGAGCAGACTGTAAAGTCGGATCAGTTAGCAAAGTGACTTGGCAGTACTCTGTTGATCATATGAATACAGTGGACCACCTGATGGCCAGTTTTCACTGGTCACGATCACAAGAATCGAATTTCGTGATGTTGTCTATAATACTTGAAGATTACTCTCAAGCCAACGCTCTGCTGTGATCAGTCATATTTTTGTTTGAACAGATCAGCTAGAGGCAAAATGACTGATGGTCGTTCGGGCAGCCAAAATCAATCCATTGTATTCAAAGCGTATTTGGCTCATAGCACACCTGGTGTTTGGTTTTTCGGAGTTACGTAAACTGAACTGACAGAACTGGGAACAGAAAGTCAACTCTGTCTGAAAGTAGTGATAAAAATTTCAACCCAAGTAATGGTATGTAAAGGTAAATTGCATGCTTGTTTTATTGTGCTGCATGATGAGCCGGTTTGCTTTATGAGACCAACTTGATTCACAACTTCGTAGGATAAGCAAACACGTGTTCCATCACCGTCATATGTAACCATTCTTGTTTCTTAGTTCACAGCTATCAGAATTGAAAATGCTAATCCTCGAAAAACAGCCAGATACAAAAGATAGTACAGGCTTTATTGCCTTGTTGCTCAACTGAGGATATTGGCTTAAATATGCGATCCAAAATGTTGACCGCCCTTGCTCAGAGAGCGACGCTTAGAAAATCAGATCGTCTTAATGACGACGCATTTTTTATTTCTTCAGTATTACACATTTCCAGTGTTTGATGAAAAACGAAAGTAGTTCACCATTTTCCACATTTCTTACATCGTCGTGTGCGTTGAACAACCCAGGTGACAAGCCGTTTGCTATAATAATCCACAGTTGCAATATCTTGTTAAAAACTCTGGGCTTTCGCCTGATTGCGGAGAGTTTATTCCTTTGGATCATTACCGATCAACGCTGATTATCATCATCTATGCAGTACTGCTGGGGACAGACACTACAAGCCACATTATACTATCTTGAAGAGCCTCAGGACTGAGGTTCTCACCGTCAGAAGAAGAGATGGCTTCAGTTTGCAGAATGATGACACGTGCGATTGTCACTACTTTTGTGAGCCGCCGAACGCGTGTAATCTGTACCATAATGTTGCTGCCAAGCGTAAGCCAAAAAGCAATGATGGAGAGTTACTTATTTACTCTACTGTAAAGAGGGGTGCTAATAATTCCGTTAATGGCGCTTATAAGTTGTTCAAACAGAGCCCTCGACAGCAGAACTACAAGAGGAGTTATGTGATATAAAACTATCATGTTGATTTCAAATTAAAGCAGGCTCCATAACTCCCTTCTTTAAATCTACAAATGCGAGCTCACTAGCGGTGCAGACACTGACATGATAAATATGTTGAGGTCTTTTTGAACTGAACTTTTTGTTTTTAAAACCAAGATATCACTGGTTGTCGACGTCACAACGGGAACAAAACACCTGTTTGATTTCCCCGCATCCGATAAATTGTAGAAATGCAGACAAATGAACCTGGACTTTGGCATCATTAATCCTCTTGTGGACTCGTCGTCAATAGCCGATTTCTTCCTTTTCTTAATCAGGAGTTCCAGAGACTGTTCAGCAACCTCGGGTGACTTGGATTGAAATCTATGAGACAGTGTATCAAATGATAGTGGGAGACACCGCAACTGTCCAAAAAACTCATGGATCAACACGGTTTATCGACTTTAATATCCCCGCCGAAGTGTTCAAACAAATATTCACCCTACCATGAAGTGTTCATGCGAAAGCGAGTATAAAAAAATCACTGCAATTTAACCGAGTTAGGAATATAACCCTTGACATTGCATGCATACCTTGCGATAAGCCTCAGACAAATAGGACTGTACCTGAATTTCTGCTCTCTTCGTTATAAATGTTTCAGAACAAACATGATTTCCAGCATACCAAACGACCGGTCGAGCAACATGTCTTTTTCATGGTTTCGAAGGTTGAAAGACAAACTATACGAATGTGGGGAAAACAGAACATACTTTTGCATATTCTGTGGGTCCGGCTTGTGTGGTAAACTGTGACTATGCTTCGGTAGACCTTACGATTTAACACATGTAACTCCCCCTTTCAAATGCCTGTCATAGGACTCGTTACCAAATAGGTACACACACTTCGAGAGTCGAGCAGGAACAGTACGAATCAGAGCATTCACCAAAGTGATAATAGATGTTTATATATATATATATATATATATATATATATATCACCACCATCGTCTCATCACCTACCAGTTCATCTGCAGTTACAGTGACAAATATGCTGACAGAATGCGCAGAAATTTGTGACAGAGAAGAGCGATGAACATTCCCAAGTGGCCATTGCAGACGATGACCCAATGCGAGTCAGTATACCAACACCCGAACAGAAATCATGCATCTTTATCGCAACAAGACATGGTTGACAACCGTTTATGGTTTTGTTACTACGTAATCGTAATCCAAAGATGGCGTTTCTCGAAGCGTAATTAATCAAATGACAAGCGCCCTTTTTCTGTCGTTATAAGGTGCTGATGTATTCAACCTCGTTACCGTGATAGTGAAACTGTTTACCCCCATCATAGTATGCACCCATGTGGCGTTCGTTTGTTCCAGTGCTCTATTGGTAGACCCTAAATATTTATAAGTGAAAGTTTCATATCACTGACTAGTGGGAATAAACGAAATGCTTACATATCTGAATGTGTTTTCTTACCGTCTTAGTGAACAGGGTGAGGGGACTAAATGTTGTAAATGCCAGTCGAGTTATTTGTGGATTTAAGTGTTACGCGTACATCTACTCAATAGCCGTCCGAGCAAGGATCATGAATGAACGTCTGTTTTTGCGCTAGAACTGCGTTTTCTCATGAACCCCATTAACTATGTCACTGGTCCGAATAGAGTGGTTTGGAATAACGGACGGCGTTGGACAGAAGTTTTTGTAACTATGTGAATCCCACTTAACTTGCCTGTTCTTACAATATAAACAAGTGATGGACTGCAATATAGTTATTTACCCGTTCAAGTAATGAATAGCCAGTGCCGCTTCCGCATAATTGGTCATGTTCACAAATCCGAAACCACGACAACGGTTGGTTACCGCATCCCGAACAACTTTGACAGACCGCACAGCCCCGAATGGACCGAATAGTCGCCATAACGTAGCCTCCTCACAATCCGGTGGTAGATTGCACACAAACAGACACCATGGCATCAAACCGCCACTCAAATAACTGTTGCTACCCGCGGGCGTAGAGTGAGAATAGACTGGAGTTGGGCGAAAACTGGGAAGACTTGGGCCGATTGAGAGCGGAGGCAGAACTGGAGGCGCCCCATAAGCACCGGGTAGAGCCGCGGAATTAAAACCCATGGGGATGGGAGTGCCTGGGGCTAGTTCAGCGCAAGGCTGTCCCAGGGTGGCACAGTTAACAAACGTAGTGGTCGCAGCCAAGGCGTTCAAAGAGCATGGGTTGAATGGATCCAACCCAACAGAACCATCAGCAGCAGGAACCGCATAAGCTGCAAAATGGTGCGAGCCCGTAGACTGGATCGGAGGTGGTTGGAGAATTCCGTTTATAGGAGTGTTAGTGGGAGATCCGAGCATACCAGGAGCACGTCCCTGTGAAGGGTGCCTGATAAAGATTTAAATCGTTTAAGATTATGCGACAGTGCAAGTGGAAGTGCTGGTGAGTACGGTTGAGACATAATGGAATGTAGACAACGAAAGCAGTTGGTTTCTGATGGTTGGGAAAGGAAGAAAACTACTTATACCGAGTATTTCTTTGCAACGGATACCCACGAAATTTCATCAGGCGGAGTCTATTACAAAAAAACAGAGAGTCCAACACTGCTCAGCCACCAACAAAACGAATTGCACTACCATACATCAAAAACGTATCAGAAATGACCGCAAGACTACTGAGAACACACGGCATCACCTTAGCGCACAAGCCAACAGCAACATTACGAAGGATACTATCAAAACCAAAAGAACAATCCAAACCCGCCGACAGAAGTAACGTCATTTATAAAATCCAATGCAATGACTGTAGACAACACTTCGTTGGCCAAACTGGACGGAAATTATCAACACGATTACCTGAACACGAACTGGCCATCAAGAGGCACGATCAGTTTTCCCTGATCTCCGCCCACGAGGACGAAACTGGACACGCCTTCAACTTGAACACCGCAGAAATCCTTACTCAAGCAAATACCAAACATGCAAGAGAGTTTCTCGAAGCTTGGTACTCATCAACCGGTTCAATAAACAAACACATCGAACTAGACAAAATCTATGAACCAATGCGAATCAAGGATTTGAGGAGACGTAAACGTCATCAAGCCCAAACGACAGAGAGCAGCTAATCAGACTCCGGCCCAAGGACTCCAGTGAACAACCAATCGGACATCAGGGCAAAGCTAAATTGCGACAAAATCAACCAATAGTGGGTCAGGCCAAACACGACAAAAAGCGACCAACCAGAATTCAGACCAGTAGGTCAACCCACTCTGCTGTATAAGAGCAGGCATCGATCCAATTATACGCCGAACACTCACACGCTGATGATGTCACCTCGCTTGGTGATGAAACTTTTGCAACCTAAATGCCAGGCTCGGCGAACATATCAATACCAAAAGCAGTTGGTGCTCGAAAACTGTAATAAATGTTCATTATAGCCCACAACGTTACAATAAAATACGAACCCATTAATTGTGCACTCATAACTATTCATTGCGGGGTTTTGCAACTGATTAACACTAACAAATTTGCAAATTCCACGGCGCTTTAATAGAATTTAATTCTCGCTTGCCTGCAGATCCTTTTACGCCAGTCGATAACATCCGTAACCATGGCAAACATTGGCATGAATTCGGATCTGTGCTGAAAACCTTATAGCGATGGTAGTTCGGGGTGAAGCTCTAGTTCTGTTCGCTCGATAGACTTAAGCCACTCTCACTTAAAACAGCCGGTCGCCTTAATTCACTTGGGAACACTACTCAGGGGACGAAACCTGTGGCATGGTACCATTTATTGCACTCACATCTACCCCAAACGTGCATTTCGTAATGCACAAAAAACCCAACGAATCGTCAGATCAGAACAACGAACAAAACCGAAGCACTACGTCGTGTGATCAGACTCGGTCAAAACTAAGGCAGCTTCAACACTACAATGAGCTGCTGTTGAATATATGAGCTCGGTTTTAGACGCGTGACCAGCAGAGCTACGATCAGCTTCAACGGGCGTGAATTTTGATTGCGCAATAAAACTGTGATGCAATTAGATAGAACTGTGGTGTGCACACCTTCGATCAAATGACCAGCGACCGATAATGTGGGTAATCAATCACCGCCTAATGCTTTCGCTCGCTAACGTGAAACTTATTCAACTAGCCTCTTAAGAATATACTATATCATCCGAATGGTTACATTCCTTTCGGTTTTTCCTAGGTAGCAGATAGTGCATCTACCGAGTATCATAGCAAAATACCCCGTCCATTATAGGATGTACACCGTGATAATAAAAAAGTCATACTTGCAGGAAACTAAGTGCTACACTCATACAAAAGAACGAGGCTACCTCCCTGAGATTGTTAAACACTGCACAATCGATATCACTGCCGCCTACGGAAATTCTCGAACCAATTCGAATGGTTAAGTTTCTTTCGGTAGATAACAGACATCGCTGCCACATTTGAGCTCATAAGTGCAATGAAGATAATCAAAGATGAAAATGGTACCCATTGTACGGTGGCTAATAATGGCAGATAGGCATTTTGTGTACAGTTTCGTCTGCTTATTAATGTTCTCAACATCAAATTTCAATGTTTTCTTGTTACTCAGTTCTCCCGCACGGTGGACCCTCTTCCACGTAGTTATCAGTAAATTCCGCGTTAATCTATCAACCTTTCACATAAATGTAGCTCACAAACACACGGGTAGAACGCACTAGAATCGTTATCTGTCGATGTGGTTAGTGAGTTCAATGTTGCGAATCTCAATTCACTCAAGCAAACATTTACTTCGGTGGGTTGACATCAATCGTTATCTCAGTTCCGTTGTCACCAAAATGCGTTGTCTACGCGGTATTGTGATAAGACAATGTACACTGCAAAGTCTATAAATGGATCAGTATTTAAAAAAATTACTCTCGCACACACAACCGAAGTTTTCAGTAATGTATATGAGTACTACTAGAGTATTGTGGCAAACTGGATGATTCAGATGAGACCCAATTGTGAAAAGTGAGGGCTTTGGCTGGATTCAAACCAGCGACAGAAACAGCATGCTCAAACGCGGTAAGCGCTCCACCAGTTGAGCTGCGACGCTACGCCAAAAGTTCGGAAATTTCACAGTTGGGCTCACCCGTCCCACTGTCAAATATGGAATCTACCAACTGTTCCGGGGATCGACTGCCCTGGCAGTATTTATCAAACAGCTGAAGTCCACTAACGTCACCTTCGAGTACACAAATTCCATACCTATTGATTATTTAGATCAGACTCATATGTGGAAAGTCGGTTGATAGAGAGCTTGCCGCATTTGGGCATGCTGTTTCTGTCGGTGGTTCGAATCCAGCCGAAACCCTGACTTTTCGCAATTGGGCCTCATCTGTATATGAATATCCCATGAATATGTAACGGAGAACGGAGTCAGCAAGCAAGTCTGTTGACATTAACCACCCATCAGGCTTGCAACTGGTAAGTGAATTCGGGGTGCCAAGTCAGACATTCACATTCTAATTGACACGAAACAGTAATCCACTGCTTGGGTAGGTTAGGAACACAGGGTTCACATGCGATAGGAATGGGAGAATAATTTAGGCTGTGGCAGACAGAACACAGTGGGAACAGCTTGTGTTTATGCAAGGAAAGATTAAGTAAGCGAACTGCCGTTACATCCTCACTGTTAGCAAGCTATAAATGACACCATGGGAACGGTTACCGGGCCTCCGAATTGCTTGGCCGGAAACGGTGCACTTATCTGTGTCGTTTTATTTCCTACACACTAACGTCGGTGCCTTTGGTCAAGACCTCAACGACTTGATAGAATAGCGGAAATGAGTGGCGTTATCAGCCCTGGTCTGATTTCACCCCAAACAGTGCCAGGAAACAGTAACTAAAATAAGTTTTCGTAATGGTTTGTATTATGACCAAAACATTAAGTGTACTGAATTTCATGAACGTTTCAATGTGTGTCAGTGTTGATCCGCAAAATATGCACCATACGTAGTTTTCGCAGTACCAAAATTCATTCGGATTGATGACGACGAACTGTTTTGAATCCACAATATATCAAGCACTTACAAGCATGCCATGTCTAAAATAATGGACGACCGCTTGATCGCCTGGGTTTTATCCTTTTTGGGACCACATCGTCTCAATTTGCAGTCATACGGATTTGACTTAGCGTTGTCTGAAGACTCATACAAATAACCCTGTTCCATTGCTTACTGGTTGGATAATAGAACGACGTTGTGTTATTCATCTGGGGTAGAAACTAATGTGACATTTTAGAAAAGACCCAGTTTCGAAAAACGTGGGCTTCGGCTGGAATCGAACTAGCTACAGACAAAGCATGCTTTACTGCAGTAGGCGTTTTACCAGCTGAGCTCAGAAACCAAGCCGGTAGCTCAGAAATCTCACAGTTATCCACCCAAAATTCTGTGCCACAATATGATGACCCCTTTTGGAAATGAAAACCCTACTAGTGTTACATAAATTTAGCACTACAGAAACGTCACATTCATGAAATATACATCCCAATTGCTCGGTGTTCACAGTCTGATAATGAAAGCGTAACCGGAGTTCTAGTCCCGGCTTTTGCAAGCAACTACACTACCGATGGGCTATAATCAGTCTGGTGTTTCTTCTAGTAAGTGGCTGACTGGAATGTCTACCTGAATGCGAAGACTGCAATCAAATGTGCCATGTGCAACATGAAAGCTTGATAATCCACAAACAACGCTATCTTGCAAGAACGGCCCAATGCTGAGAAACCTGTGATCCCCTCAACGTAGTGAATTGAGAACTACCGCGGTCAAATTGATTCGTACGCACTCCGCATCACTGAATTTTGCTGATCGAATCAGTTTTGTCCGCGAATGGACTGTTTTTTAATGGTTCCGTTTACTCTTCGTAGACAGCAATTGTGCATAACCAACAGTCTTCATCTGGGTGACACTTGTGTTTGTGTGTTTGTCAGGGTTATGCGTGCTTGGCGAAATTTCACCACATCCATCCCAAAATAAGCGAGGAAGGCAAACTGCTGGTATTTCCAACAAGCCCCGCATGTGCACACACACGACCAAACGTAGAGCGCGAAAGACAGACTAACATGCAGACTGGTCCCTTACGCACACACACACGAACTCACGAACACGCAACCGCGGGGACCAAAACAACATAGTAGTAATCTGTATGTAAGCCTGTCACGCCACCGAACGCACAACCATGCCATATTCTCATCGTGGGGTATGTGGATGAGTCATTCGTTCGCGCCGCAGGGGCATCTTGCTGTAATTATCACTGCGGTTGAGGGTATGGCCAAGTACTTTCTCCTTCGGATGGTGGATGTGCAGCCTCATTTAACGATGAACGTGTGCGGAAGAGCATGCACATATATGTAATTGTAATTTGACGGGAACGAGACTGTTAATATAATGATGTACGACAGTGTACTTCTTCAGTTCAGGCGACGATTTTAAGATTACAAAAATCCCAAACTGGCAAGCCCCGTTTCACAATGTCCCGATCATTATCGGGCTGTGAGCTTTCTTCAAAGTTGAGTGGATCTTTGGACTGGGGCACTGACATTGTGCGTATGTGCGGTTGTACGTGTTGCATAAGCACAGCGCGCGCATTTGCTTGCTCCAATAGGCTTAGGGAGCAGTCGTCCAATACACTGGATAATTGATGTGACAAATAGCGGTGGCTGAACGTAGACGAGTTAATCACAAACTGGGCTGGGTGACTGAGTTGAACAGTTTGTGAGAGCACTCATAAGATAGTTAAATTGAAACGAGTCAACTATAGGACACACTAAATTTAAAAAACATAGTCCGCTCATCTCTACTTATTTATCGGTGTACAATAAAACTGTTATCCTGAAGATGTACAGGCAAACAAACACATAAACGTGGTGAGTTCACAAAACTTAGTGACCGACGACGATTTGTGTTTAGTGTTCGCTTGCCTGGAACTTGTGAACGCATGTTGTGGGTTTCTCAGTTATGCCTACTGATGCAATTCGAACACGTCCAGCCAATATTTAAATACTTGTATTCTATTACCTCCACATAGTACCCAGATTGTTTAGCATACTCTATTTTCACTTGTTTCCGTGACGTTGGACATATGAAGGCGTAGGCACGAAATGCTCAAGTTATCGCAATGGAGTTGCATAATACGATTTTTCTTAGTGCGGTAGTACTATCTGTTATCCTCTGATATACAGGTTCACGCGAGTGCAACGATTAGTTCTTAAAAGTATATAGTAGTGAACAAGAAAGTTAGTTACCTAACTTGATGCACTCAACTTGTTGTTTGAATCACCTTATAGGGCGATGAGAATCAATAATCCGGCACAGTCTCAGCTCTTAAATTTATAGTAATTTATGGAGGTGTCGACTGACACAAATTTACTCCGCAAACAGTGTGGGGAGAGTGAGATGAAACGCACCTAAAAAGCTCGCTTCCCAATAAAATAATATTGGGTTACATCAAGTGGGGAAGCCATCACGCATGCAAACACTGTTACATACATGCACGCGAGTATGGGTGAGTACGAATGTGATCTGGTCCACTGACGCACCACCGGAAGTGTGTGTCTCTTGGTTCTACGGCTCTGCTCAACACACTCGAATAAGTTAATTAAGGTTGTTGTTAATGTTCCTGTTGTTTTTGTTACCGCTGTTATTCCACCGGGGGAAATTGAATGTTCTCTGCTCCCTTGAGGCAGGCGTCCAGCTAAAGCGAATTTGATTGATTGAATTTCATCGAAGAGCAGATAAAACCCAGACACAGTATGACAAATATGCAAATTAGGTATGAGTCCAGTGCCAAGAACTGCACGTAGCTCGGAGAGTTGAGAGGCACATAGGGTGAAATTCTGTACTCTAATCAATTATGCAATTTTTCACGCTCGAAAAATTGATGTTTATGAAACCGATCATTTTATTTAATGTCAAGACGAATCGATGTCAAGTTGTTTACTGCTATGAGCTGCAATGGGGCATTTTGGGCATTTTTTCAGGGGAAGAATATGAGTTTAGCAGTTAAAACTAAACTGGCAGTAAATGAATTGTTGAGTTATACACCCTGGTAATTACTGCCATATACAATAAGTTTAGGGTAGTCTGACAATCTAATGTAGAAGAAACCTGTTACTTATTTTTTGGTCTTCAGAAACATATTTATCCGGTCTGTTCTATTGTTTGATCGGTCTCAGTGAGCGAAAAAAAAGCTTTGCATACACATCGACAGACTGGGTGATTAACAGGTGTCAACAAAATTCAGGACAAAAAATCCTGGAGAACTACTGCATAGGATTCTTCCACCGAAATGTAACAGTTACCGTACGGAGAGCAATGACAGGACTAACCGAAGTTAGCATCTCCCGGAGGGTAGTTCCTATCGACGATGACAAAAGGCCACGCGTCCAATCACACCCACGGTAGGCAGGACGCTATTAAGGAACATATTTTAGCATCTTGAACTAAACCTCGTTATGCATATGGTACCTCCGGCTCTGAATTGTGCACAGTTCATCTTGAATTTTATATACCGGTTTCTCGGAGATCTATGGTGTTATTGGTCGCAACCAGTCGTAGTTCTCCGCTCACTACGTTATCATCAGATACTCGACGGGCCGATTTGTGGGTAGGTTCTCGTCCGTCTCACTGTCATAGTCCATTGGTTATGAATTAGTTGTTGGGCGGGGGTTATGAACAACGTAAGATAAATAAAATGGGGTCAGGACACGGCACACCTACGGTCCGTACGAATCGAGTGCCGCTCACAGCCCACTGATGTTCTGTAACTGCAGGTGTTCATGTGATACTGAGGATATCATTACCAATTCGGAACAAGCCCGGACGTAGGTGGAATGAGAAAGTCAGCTCTCCCGCAGAGATTGAGGTTGAGGTTTCAAAGGATAGGGTTACGAAGATGAGCAATGTGGTCTCTGTAGAAGAGGAGCAGAGGAAAACAGTGTCCAGACTGAGGTAATTTTCTTGAGATCTTTGTTTGCTATAGAAAATCATCGGAGACAGAAGAAAAGCATCGTTTCAGGAAAGTAGCCGTTCTTGGAGACTCACAAAACACAGACTGCTACTTGAGAACAAATAACGGGGCAGAAGCAAATGGTGCATCCGAGTACTTATTTTTGACCTAACTTCGAAGACGTCGCTTGAATGTATACTTCTCATTTGTCATCTGACTGACAGGTAACTCCGGGCTGACGCCTGTAGTTTGTAAAACACGTGGACGGACGTGCATGTTAAGTGCGTTTACTGCCCCATCTCAGGATCACAGTGGAGTGACTACGTGATAAAACTGAACAGGGCTACCTAATTCGACCTAAGTGATACTGAGGAAACATCCCCCGCAAACAAAGTTGACAAGCGCTGTTTCGGACAAGTGACTGATCACGTGTTAAGACTTACAGGTCTAAACAATTTACATTTAATGGGCGAACAATCTTGCCACGTATTTCGTCATCGCGAACCATCACGTAATAGGGTACAGTTCTTCTGCCATCACAGCGTTTTATTGGCGACAAACACAAAACGCAGCGGCAAAAATAAACAGTATTTCATAATCTGATTTCCTCGTGGCAGCTCATTTGAGCTCCTCAACAGTATCAAGTGAGACAGTGATTGTTAATAAGGTGCATTCAGGAAAGGTGGTAGATCCTAAACAAACGAATCTTGAAGGTTCTATTGAGTGATGTATGAAGGCGTCAGTTACCAGTTTGAAAAATCTGTCCCCACCAGCCTCCTTGGTTGAACCCGTCAACTGTTAGTTAGCACTTACAGTAGTCAGTGGTTCACCAGATTCCTACCGCGGCCAGTCTTTCTAAACCATCCGGTGGCTGTATTTTCTGCTAACCACGTGCACGACAGTGGTTGTAAATAATTTCCGCTGGCTAGCCGAATAATGATGAAGACTGAACCTGCCTGACTATTTACAACGTAATCGCTTTACCGGTGGAATAGTACACACAATACCTGGGCGGAGCGTCCGTTTACTCACAAGGTGACGTGTAGCGGAATATCTTGACTCTCTTTCCACGGTGTGGGTGTACCGGTGAGTAGCTTGCCGCATCACCAAGCAAGTGACCACTTGCAAACTGATTCTTTCACACAACTATCATATATCAACACTTTAGATGGTGCTGAGTAAACTCGCTACTAATGTAGATTAACAAGAGACAGAGTTTGTGAGCATGAACAAATAGGTAGGGTGAATCGACCAACCTCAAGTGACAGCCAACGTAGGTAGGGAATGGTTCTAAATGGAGGCTCTAAAATACAATATATTCTGAACAACCATTAAGGGAAAGGTTTCTGTACGTGTAAACGTAGACGCCTTTGTATTCCTTTACAGGCGTGGACAGCTTCGGGAGATGGCAATATTGTGTTACTGCTGTTGAGTCCGCAAAAGTCGCTTGGCCAGCAAGTTGGTTTATTGTGCAAACTTCCGTACAGGTCATGTCAAAAACTAAACCACAAACGCGTACACTCATTTGCACGACAGACAGGCACTCACATACATTGGGTGACAGTACGTTGTCATTCGCCTTGGCGAAAGTTCTCACACAGCATGTACACACTGTTCCGATAGTCTCTTCTTGTCCGTCGTGTTCGGGGCTTCTCCTCTTCCTCCTGAATGTCGCCTGTGGGTAATACACTACGTGTGAGTAGTATATTACTCACAGCGAAACTGCCTATTATACAACACTGCTGTTTTGTTGGAATAGGCGTGGCACGACTCCGGTGGAGAACATTAGGACTGTCCACTTTTGGCGCTGACATCATTCGTAAAGCTAAAGTGAAGTTAAACGTATTTTACAATTCTGACCTTAACCACCTTATTCGGACAGAGGGGATGATACTGACGATTTCATGTTGGAACTAAAGGAGTAAAAAACTGTTATCCATCGTAACAGACCAGTGCCGCCAATAGTATGTGCACACGTTATCTTACAACGTCATATTCTACTAAGACGAGCGCTTTCCAACTACTGTTTACTTTTTGGCGAGGTCTGTTTTTTCAACAAACCACCTCAGTGATTCCCGAGCAAACAAACAGGTACGTTGAATACATGTGGCGTAAATTATCAGTGAAGCTAATAGCAATTCATAATAGTGAATTGTAGATCGTCGTGTGATGACAAGTTTTTAAGTGGGTGCATTGACAAGCTTTCTTCATTTACACACTCTTCCTTCTCATTTTATTTCTCTCTGATTAAGTCACGTAACAGTGCATACTGCTGTCTACAGACCTGGCTAAAAGGGGTATAACACCGCTGAAATCAATGGAAATTGCGGTTTGTCCGGATGGACATACAATACCTACGATGCAGAAACGACGTCGCTTGATAGAAAGTATTCGTAAAGATCTCTTCAATCCTCGCTGACGTATGTGATGCAATATTCTTCTGTGTTCTCTGCACACACGGACACCTGGAATGTGGTAGCAATGTCATCACGATGATCTTTGTTGCAGTAATACATACATGTCGACAAACAGTAACAATTATAAGAAGTCCTTTGTACAAAATAAGGAAAGAAAACGTCATTACGTTTTTTGTTTCATGAGAATGTTCAAACTTAATGCATTAGGAATGAACTTGTGTTCAAAAGATGGTAGACTACTGAGTGTCGGACACAACAGGATATCACTATACGATGTTAAATCAGGCATACGGTGCACCTAACAGTCGCGTCGCCTTTGCCTAATATTGATTATCTTTCAAATGGATAATCGTAGGTAGAATGTTCTACACACACCTGTTATTCAAATTACTGAACCTAGTCTCACAGCTGACTGTACTGTGCCTTCATCAGTTACACAAACAAATAAAGTGAGGCTTTTGGGGACAGTGTGATTGAAAACTTACAAAACAGGCTTTCATGCTTTACGAACCGATAGTCAAACACTGTTAAAATTAACCCATGTAACATGTTTCCCACAACCCTACCTAGTTTTGCATGAATTTGGATGTCGTTAAATAGCAGACGCACAGGGTGCTTAGATCACAGCATTAGCTCAGATCGACTGGTTTATTGATACAATCCCCTTAATCGACATCTACGCTTTGAACATACACATTTCGTCGTCACCTGAGTACTAGTATAGGTTTTTCAACTTGCCCACTATGAGGTAAAACGGTGTACACACACGTGAATTTCTTTACAAATCTACAATCTACAATCAAACCATTCAAATGGAAAGTAACCTACATGGATATTGAATGAGCTGGGTGTCAAAGAAAATCATTCACGATTGGTTTGAACAGATTCGCCAATAGCGCGATCGTTGCACAGTTGACCAATACTTATAATCGACCTGATTATATCCAGGCTTTCTCCGTTTTTACGAAGTCCAAGACAGTCAGCCGAAATATATCAGACGATGGATCTCGGCCACCGCTGAATGAGTGGTGTTCATTTATGAAATCTCGATCGTTCCTCACATGAGAGGTTCTTGCAACCTGCGCAACCGCTGTAGGTAAACGCCATACCGTCCCGTCTATGATCATGTACAAAGTTTTACTATCAAACCTGTGGTCTAACTGTGTGGAGAACTACAGCCCAGTCATTTTAGATAATAGCAATTCTTCATCCGAATAACATATCGGCGATACTTAGAAATTTTCGGTAGCGACGCCAGTGTTCCTGCGTGTCGTTTTAAGCATGGTGCATACTCATAGCTGTGATTATTTGGATCAAAAGAAGGAGTAGAACAACGTTTAACTCGTGGTTTGGATAAAAAAATACCCACTAACCGTGATTCCTATATCAGGGTGATACTAATGCGCAGTGTTTTTGTTACAAAGTGTACGGAACGGAAAATTAATCACGAAGCAAACGTCGTGAATAAATATGATTGTTTTTCAACTTGTGACGAGCTGCATTTCAGCGAATTGCCGGTCGAAGTCCGTCTTTCGAAATAGTGATAAACATTATCAAACATGCTTACTTTTTCGAACTGGATGCTCAGTTTTAATTGTACGCTCTTGGACAACAGAACGAAAAGGGACAGTTATTATCTGCCAGTCGGGTCGGGCTCTACACATGAAAACGACATGGCCGGCGCTGGCATCCGGCTACCATCCTGTACGGGTGCAGCCTGGTTATCGATTCAAACCGCGACAACGAAATATTTGTTGTTGCTGGTGACACTGTCTACAATTCAGTACTTATTGCGTACGTGAATGGCGCTGAACACCGTTCATGCACTGGTCGATATATCACTTGACTAAGCACAATTCTGTCCAGCTGGGAGCATTGATCGTCAAAAAAACAAAATTTGGCAAATGACTGGAATGTGGAAAGTTGACCCACAAGCCGCAATTTCGGCAAAGTATGTAAAACTGAGGACTGCATGCGTGCAGCCTCAAAGATAAACGATTGTACGATGGCGTACACATTGCATGGTGATATGCACTCAGTCTCTGGTCAAGTTCATACCTGTTTAACGGCATGGGGTGAGCTATTCCCTCCAGTGTATTGAGTTAAAAGGATTTATAACAGGAAAATTTACCTCCAATACTCTCCGTGTAGCATAGCTATATGTTTCGGGATGAGAAGGTCCTGAATGACCGACACTGGCCTATGTGGAATTTACCTTGTGTTATAAAGGAAACAAGGCTCTTATGAGGGGAAATTATTATTGATTACATTGTTCATTTTTGTCTAGCTGGGCACTATGCGGAGGTATTGTGTGAATTCAAGTGAAGGGTTGACAGGTCTGATAGGTATACGTGAAAACCCGTTCGAAAAACAAATTATATTCAGTAGAAGGCACTTAGTCACTCGATACCTAGAGATATCTGCACTTACCTAGGTGTGCAGTGAGCTGACAGAGGGAGGCAAGCGTTCTTCCTACCAGGTCTGAGCAACCCAAGCGACAGTTATGTGTGCCAGTGTGCGAAATGCACGTGAGTTATGGGGGCTTAGAAATAAAAACGGTCCAGTTCATTTTTTCTCTAAAAGTGTATAATTATTTTGTCTAAGTTTCCAGCACAGATCAGTTAACCTAGTCCGATTACTGACAAAGTTGCACTTTCTAACGGCATAGAAAATTCACTGCGGTTGAGTGTGAGCACCGAATTAACTAAGTCCAATCTTCCAGCAGCCAACACACAACGCCCGGAAGAGGACTTGCTGCACCGCGCAAAAACGTATCAGATGTGGCCATAATATTGTCAAATTTCCTTCACTTATCGATTTCACAATTCTGTCGAACAGTTTGCTTGACTGCGCATACTGTTATGTAGTTTGAGAAACCAATCGACCATTAAAACGGTGTCTTAGAATCTACTCAACTACTTTCTTAGGCCAACTTGACTCGGAAACGTTTGTGTCAAATCTATCACAGGCTCAGACGCTAATGGGCTCTCTACAGAATATGACAAACCAGTCTGATTAGTCCCATGGGAAGCAGCAATTGCGTTCAAATAGTCAGTCTAGTTTGCACAACAAGGATGTAAAATGCGTGAGAAACGGTCTGTGCAAATTGAAAATAAATCTAGTGCTATCCTCCAATAATTTCATAGAATCCCATCTGCAGAGCATTGTGAGCAGTGGAGTAATGCTGCACTGTATGTTTTACGTATACTTACGAGCCAAAAGTTCAACAACACAACGTGATGAACCTCCAGAGTATTTCACAGGCAAATGAGACAAATAGGTAAAATAACTAGGGATGGTTCAGCTTTTCCAGACACTTACAAACCTCCTCCAAGTTTCCGTGTTTTGCGAACAAACACCAAATGATTAATACAAACGTCCCGTTTAGCCTGTTTGTCTACGAAGAGTATCACTGCGTTCAAACATATTTTGGCAACTTATGTAACTTAACAGTATATCCATAACGTCCACAAAATGACAAGTTTACTGCTAGCCGACACTAACGGAGTTTCTCCTCAAATTTGGTCAAATCAAACGAGTCACATGCCGTTTATGATATGGATGTAACACCAGTTTGCAAAAAATACTCGCAATCATTGACAGTGTAATTTTTATAGGAATAAATTGGTGTTATTTCCTTAGAGGATAGCAAGATAGGATTGAAAGACCAAACTCCTGAAGATATCAACTTTGGCAATGGTTTCTGAGAACGGCGAAAAGTTGTAACTCCGAGACAAGTTCATGCATACAGTTAATTTGTATTCCTCGTAACAGTTTGTAGCAGGTCCATTTTAGGTAAACTAACTGCATCATTTTATGACAATTTCATTAGATCACCTTCATTCGAACTAACAGTGTGCTATGCATTTCTGGTATTTTAATATTCAGTTGCAATTCACATAACCAATAGTGAACGTTAGAATACATTTGGTCTTTGGTTATGTTGCCCTTTAGCTGTGTTACAGATCTATCCGGATACACATTCTACCGATGGGTATTAGAAAAATATACATTGAAATATATTTTTAAATTAATCAGGATTTCTCATATTATGCTATGTTATATTGGAGCCTGAGTTTCCATATATCACTCGCCTTCAGAGGTTTTTGAACAAAACCCTAAGAGTCTGTAGTTAGGTAACGCGTCTACAGCCAGCACTGTCATCAACTTCAAAATAAAATACATCACGTAGCTTCCATATTTTAGTTCTTTGTAATAGATGTACTTACTTATTATTAGTAGTGATGAGTGGAACAGTTGTCAAAAAGTACACACTGCCTCTGACGACCGCAAAACAAATGTGACAGAGAAACTGATTCAAATTTGTCCACTTTTGTACGATTCACTGCCGGAATTTAAGCGTGCCTACAAAAATGAAGACTGCACGTATAAGTCTTAACGGGATTATTCCCAAAAAGTCATCGTGTTAATAATTCAGTAGATTTTTGTAAGACAGAACTTTTATGGCCATCGCATTCACCTGTCTCGATCGGACATTACAGAAGTCTTGAAAAGTGCATGTAAGTGGGTAAAAAGGCAAGTTGGAGAAAGTCAGTAGTATTCATCTTATTGGGAAATCATAAGCACAGTTCCCGTGGATACTAACAAACATAATTTATATGTATCGGATTAACAAGTTCATTCACGTATATAAAAACCGTGCCCCAATAATGTATGCGCTAAGTGAAAATAATCGCCGCATTGTACACCATGCTTACCACAAGTTTTTTTAAGTCAAAAAGATTTCACTTAAATAATTGAGGGTAGACAAAATGACGAAAAACTGGTAGATACAGGTTCGCACACGAGAACAAATTAATTGCAAACGACCGGGCAGAAGATGCCAGTATGTGTAACGATCATTTGTAAACAATTCTGAAACCTTAAAGTAACTCTGACTTGGATGGTAATTTCCGGGTACTGAAAAGTATGCCAACTTTGGTTATAACAACTACAGATGCATGCATTCCACTCAAAAATATTGCTTTCAAATCAGACAAAAGTGACGGAAATTACTGAATTCTAATTTGCAAATCAAACTGAGTAAATAGCAAGTGGTCAAATATTATCATGATTATATGCACACAGACGGTGACAAAACATATATTGTTGTTAAAAATGCTATATTATTAGGCAAAAAAATCACTGTATTAATATTTGAATCCAAACTACTCATGCATTTGATGTTAGGATTTTGAGGATATCATGGCTGAATAATTAGGTTGTTTTTTGTATGCAAGTCACTTTGAGATTAGGTTTACCAGAGTGTATCATCATCCGAGAATCAATCGTTAGACTGGCAACGTAACAGAGATGGGATTTGATGTGCACCACAAAAATGTGCTGTTTCCACTTGCAGGGTCCCAGAATTTGTGTAACCGTTCTCTTTCAAATGTTGACTCCATACTAGAATTCAAGTCGTTTTTACTGAGTCACCAAATCCACTTTGAATGCACTCTAATTTGCGGTAAGTTTAGAATACGGAAATCACACGACATGAAGTGAACTCAAGCGAAATAAAGAGATGAACAGGTAGATAGCAAAGTAGAGAAGGGAAAAAACAGTGGTGTACTCCGATCTACACATGCAATGTACATAAAAGTCAGACATCCTCCATGGTGCGGAAATTTCCCTCGTTTACCCATAAACCAACTGATAGAGGAATACTGAGCTGTCATGCAGAAATTTCAGGCACATTCCATCATATTTTTAGACAATTTACGGTTTTAATGTCGCCGCTATGCTATTATGTCCACATATGGTTTTGTTAACAACGCCATATATTACCGAAATAAACACTACCTGAATGTAGACATGTTACAACGAAGTCAAATAAGGTAAAGTCGTAGCAAGATACCCGTGTCAGTGACACGTTTGTTCACACCACGTTTTATTAACCTGCAGCTGGAAACCTCACTTCACTTTGTGAACAGGTTGAAAGTTCATATTAAGATACAAATCCAAGAAATAAGGAATCCTAAACTTTCCTTTTATCATGACAAATTTTAAAAGTAAAGTCACTAACTTTGTTGTACGATTTACGTGAAGACAAACTTCACGACGTCATGGACAAAGGGCAATTATGTGAAGTCAAAAGGTGCTGTTTGTCACATTTTCATCACTCCAGCGGTGATGAGGCAATGAAGCAGCACAAAATGTTTACGATAAATTTGATACAGTGTCGTAAGCAGTGAATTCTGTCGCGACACAAATCACCCAACATAGCTTAACTGATTACACTTCTCAACTAAAACATCGTTGGCCGGCGATCAGGAAATTGTTTGATAGCACGTTCAGCAAATCCACTGTAGCACTTGGATAACTAGTTCTACTGAGCAGCATAGAACGAAAGTGTTAGACTGAGAATACACTCATGACCAGTCTAAGTGTTATGGCTTACCAGTGTTTCCGTAGGTTAAGGTAAGCTTAGATTCAAAGATTCTTAGTTTGAGATAAATGAAAAAGTGGTCAACACAATCACCTCACAAAGTTGCTCCGTTTCCGGTACAGATTAAAATATACGCTACTGTTGGGCACCGAAAAGATGGAACTTCAGTTAAGTCACCTCGATCGCTGGCAAAGTTACGTTGTTCGACAACGGTGTTTCACTGCCAGTTAAACGTGCAAGAAATTCATAGTTTAAGGACCGTCAGGGAAAGAGGTGAAGTTTAGGACATGAGAACCTCCACACCTGAGAACTGTCTGTTTGTCACAAGTATACTCTATATCGCTGTATTTTGCGAATGCTACAGACTGAACGCTACGAATGCGACGTCTACGAGAGAATCAACCATGAATGGGGCAATGAACTAAATCGATATAAACCGTTTTATTGAAACGTAGAAATGAACCACCGATATTAGGTTCACTGACGTTTTCTGTGTGCTACCTATTTTGAAGAATCATGGACCGGTAGTGCGATTTATTGTACCTAACAGATCTGTCTGAGAAGTACGCTTGCCAGTGCTGTTACAAAAATGAACTATCAGTATAAATCTGGACTGGACATCCCTGTTCTAGAAAAAACCTCAACTGCTCTCTTTGTGGTCGCGTCCCCTTGGCTGCAAATAGTTGATGACGAATAATGAGTTCCGAATCACTGTTTATGATCTGAGTTAGGGTAAATCTCAAGGCAAGTTCAAACTATATCAGAATTTTATTCTATGATACGAGAATTGTTGTCGACATACAGTTCAACTCTTACGTGCATTCTTAGTTTTCCCTCAGAATGTGTAAGTGCGTTGCAACCTCGACTAACGCACCGCTACCAACTTCAGGATGTACCAGTCGAAGAACAATCAACAGGTGCGAGGAAAACCCAGATGCGAGTCAACCGAAAAGAGTATTGAGTGAGGAGGCTAAGTACAGATACATGGTCAACTTGTGTGAATAATTTTGTTTTATAACTGTCACAATTTGAAGACAAATGTAGGATAGCATTCTGTGCATGGAAGGGTTCAGCTCATTAGTTGTTCACGGACAATCAGAAGAGATTGGAAAACATAACACCATAGAGAGTCAAACGTTAGATATATTTTTACAAATGTACCGTGTACAATGTGGGCTCACATTTAAGTGGAGTCGATTGATCGTTTGTTTAACTTCTCTACAAAGACTGACACAAAGGGCAAGTAATCGGGCCACATTTTCATGAGGCAACCGTGTTGATCACTACGCCTAGCAGGTTTAATAAAATCGGGGCTGAGGACCTGTCTCGAAAGCCCTAATCACAGGGTTATTGATTGGTGTTAACAGATAGTAACTTTCGTATTGAGACGATCGGACAACCCGATCATTAGTCACAAACGAAAATGGTTGGGCGTTCATATATGATAATCTGGTCGCGTCTAATACGAGGTGAAAGGCACAGTGGTCAACACGGATACTACATGAAAGCATGGCCGGAGTTCAAACCCCAGCCGTGGCACGGATATGCACTACTGACGAGCTCCAAAACAGAAGGACACTCAAGTCTGGTGTTTCTTTTCGAAAGGGGGAAATTGGGAAGCCTGTTTGAATACGAATACTGCGATCAAATGTGAGTGTTCAAATTGAAAAGAGCAAGAAGGTAGCGACCTCATAGGTAGACGTGCCCCATCTCGAAAAGCCAACGTGGCCTGATCTATCACTTTGGTATAGCTAGTTAGCCAGTTTAACGATTTGTTGAGGGGCGAACCATCACTTACGTACATTTACTGCTTCCAGCTGTGAAAGTATGAGAAAGCTACCTTTCCATTAGTGAGTAAGTATCTTAGTCCCTTGAAAGATATCCGCACCAAATTTAGTACGAATGAAGTCAAACAGTTTGGGCGGCGTGTTTAGCATGTTACTGATAAACAGATTGGGAATAACACAACGTTGTGAGCAAGTTTTAATACTTTATGTTGACAACGCTCCTGAGGAAAGCCACCCGAGTTGGTTGGAGAGTAGAGTATTACAACTTGCTCATAACGTTGTGTTGTTCTCAGTATGTTTATCTTGATCCCTCTTCAGGCCCAACACTTTTCAAGTCACAATGACCCCAAGGCCAGACTGTTATGAATGTGACTCGTGTTCCGCATGGCAACTTACCTGACTACCGGCTGATCGTATTACGAGAAACCGGACAGTCAAAGATTATTCCAAACTGAAAATGTCAAAGTCAGAACGCATAACATTTAAAGTGACGAAGTCACGCTCAAATGACAGACACATCACAGACTGTTCTCCCATATGCAACCTAGGGACAATCCCATATACATCCTTTTTCTGCTTCAGCCGCATCTAGATGACTAATCGCCTGTTCTCTCATACAAACAGCTGACGAAGCTTTCGATATACATTGCTAGTCTATGAGTTTCCTGTCCCCTGGGACACATGAACAATCAGTTGGGTATGCGACCATTTAGATGTAATACATCTGTGACTGTGTACATGAGTGTGCGTGCATTGTGCATGCACTGTCCTGGATACCAAATTAACCGAGTCAGTACCCTGCAGGACCTTAGTACTGACGTTCTACAACCTACAACTCAAATATCACGAAATAATTTGTGTTCACAACCTGCCAACAAATATGTTGTTAAACTGAAAATCAGTTGCACACTGTCCCAAATGGCTGTGTGACAAGCATTTCGTAGGGAACTGAGCGTGAGATCTGTCCAACCAACCACCCATTCCTCTTACGAATAATTTGAAAGCTCACGTCATTCCGTATACGCTGGTCGATCTGGTCATGAAGAGCTACCTCAGATGGGTGATTTCCCAATGACAGTCCACATACTTAAACCATGATTTTCAACCATACTTAACCAATAAACAGTGTTCAGGCCAGTCCAACAAAAGTGGAAATAGCTGCTCTCCTTTTTCCTTGTCCCTAATATTACGTACAAGTTATGCACAGGTTGATAGCCGCGAGGCAACTGGATTAAGTGTCTTGCTCCGAGGGTTGTGGTGATCATAATGTATGTACACACCAGCTGGTGTAGGCTGGTTTATCAGCATTATTTGAGTAAATTCTATGGAAGCGTGGAATATAATCGTAAGGTGCGCTAACATGTATTTAATCTAAACTTTGAAACAGACTGAAGAATACAACCATAAAGCTAACAGGTTCAAGACTGGATGGGAACCACATTAATGAAACACTACCTATCAATTGGTTGCTACAAGCTGACCGCCGCCCACAGTTGATTGCCTCTTCTTATCCGGATAGCTAGCTCATCCCCGAACTTAGCTCTAAGGTGACGTCCAGCTCACTGGATGGAGGTTAGCCGCAGAACATATCTATGTACATCAGGACCTTCACGTGCTAATTGCTGGTTTAACGAAATCGTACTTAGGACAGTCGAATTCTTTCATCCAACCGTTCAGCTTCAAACACCAGTTAGCTGGCTGTTATTCAGAAAACTGATGCTGAAATCTAATCAACAGTTATCGACTGGCATCAGTGATACAAATAATTGCGTTTCACGTCGCTCAGCCCATGGCAAAATATAATAGGAACATGGGTTAGACCCAGCTATAAAACTGTAAGACCACACAGTATTTTATGGGTTACCGTGTGTCGGTGTAGGTAACTGAGATAGGGACAGTTAGCAACGATGCAAACTTAGTTAGGCTTAACTTATTCTAAATTTGCTAAGTAAGAAAATTGTAAAATGAACTACACAAGGTCAGTTTATTTTTTAAGCATGGACCCACAAGATGGATGATTTAGAAGTACTGTGAAGAGATCATCAAATGACATGCACACATGCCTGCTAAGCAGCCGATAAATGGTGGAAGCTGGACACCGCATGGATAGACTGACAGATGACGGTTGGGTAAATGAACCTTCACGAGTAAAAGTGATAAGTGAAACCAGATACTTTATTATTCTGCCATACTTCAAGACGTGATGTTTTTCGTAAACGTAAATGAAGCTGACCCTCACTTTTATACAAACGAGACCAACGCACAACCAAACGAGTGAAGTCCAACTTAGCGACGATCAGTATATTTATGTATCTTAAAGTGGGACATGTAAGGAACAAAATGTGATTGTCCTAACTGAACTACAGAATAATAGGGTGGTCAAACCACACGAGTTATGCAATCCTGCACTTCATGACAATCTGACTGTGTACATCATAACTGTAGTTAAGCAACCACTTCAAGTTCAACCCTAGTGGCTGTAATACATAAAGTGTTAACAATATAACCTGACGCAAAGTCCAGTGACAAGCTATAACTGGGGATCTGGGGAGTAGTTCCCATAACAGTTAAATGAAATTGATATGGTATAGGATGAGTAACATGGTACTTATTGCGTCAATCCACTGAGTATCTTCTTCGTAATAATTATTGTGGCACATACGAACGGGAACGCAATGAACAGGGACAACCAAGTCCTTATTCATGTATTTTATGTCACCACAACGTGGTTCCATCTTCGCACAATCAATATGAGACTGGTTAGCCTTCAGCAATAATTTAATCTCGACTGAAAATCACCGAGGCACATACAATCAACATCAGGATGCGCTGTTTTATGGATGAGTTGTGGGATGTCTAAGATGAACTGAAATCAATAAACATTAGCTTATTGGTGAACAACATGTCGAAGTAACGCATGGAGATTCTGAGACGGAAGGGATGAGTTATATACTACTAGCTTTTTACATATCAAACCGGACTTTGATGTTGTCGCAATAAATTTATCCTTTTATTCATAAGCAGTAAATGAATGTTAAATAACTATTCACCATTATGATACACAGTGAATTAAGTTGAGTAGAAATGAAAAATGGGCATTTTAAGACTTGTAACAAAAATGTCCGATAACTTTTGGGTGGTCTTATGGATGTGTCGCGGAGTGAACAAATCTGTCAATTTTCTGATCTCCTAGTGTCTGTACCACTATTGTTATTAAACTGTGGTAATGCCATTCATCGCTGGAGACAATTCCATCCAGGTTCTCTTGTGGAGTCGGTTCGAAGTAAGTGTCCGTTCGGAAGTCAACCTTCTCTGCAAAAGGTGAAAGAGCGGAAGAACGCACCGAAATGCTACCTACAAATACACTTGTTATCTTTCACGCATTCACTTTTTGCGCTTGCGAGATTAATTCATGTCGCACATTGTCTTTAACTACGAGTGTGCAACACTAGAATAATTAAACGGATGGAACAAAAGACCAAACGAAAAAATTTCAGTAGGTTTTTAAAGCATTCACCTTAAGTATGCCCCTGTCGAAAGTCAGGAAGTACGATTCTTCTTTCTCTACAATTCACTGTATCTAGTTGTTCCGCTGCAGTTTCGGTGAACTACACACCGGGATAGACAGGCACTCGGTGAGACTTATCAAAGGGCATCTAATGAACTGGATACTCCAATCAACGAGCCACTTAGAAGACAGCTATACCCCAGTCAAGTGAAGTTCAGATTTGACGATCTTCAGGAGTCCAGCTTAGACCAGACTCAAAGCCATACAATCTCAATCGTCTTGAATGACCACAACATGCGACCTGGTGAAGCTGCTCTGGTACCCGGAGGACTTGCGAGTCACCTGTTGCAAGTCCCAGCGAAGGTAGCCAAGAAAACTAACATCACGCTTATACCCTCGTTTTCAAAACCGACGTTAAAGTAACCTAAAAGACCGAAAGATACTTATTCATTTGCGTCTCGGTTAATGGACTTTTTGTTAGATTACCTGAATGCAATAAAAAGACCGTATATAATGACTCGTTCGCAAAGTTTATCTCTCTACAGCACTCAGACCGATATGATAATCAAACAAGTTTGTTGACTGCGTGCTGATGGCATTATTGACAGAGCGTCACAAAGAATTGCGTTCAGCAAACAACTACGCGGACTTCTTACAAGTAGAGGTGTGAATAGCATACATGAGTATTATTTTTTCCGAGACAGGTTGCCTGATATGGCTGCGATTTCCAGTAATTTTCACATCTGAGGCAGCTGGGAATTATTGGTGCAGCACTCTACGGAACTGACGTCTTATGGATTCCACTGATTTCATGTGGCGCTTGCCAATCAAGTTAATTAAGGTTTTCTTCAGTGCACAGCTTGTTTCATGTGTATCCAGGACGTGGCGTTAATCATGCTTCGGTGGCTTTCCTAACCAACCCGCACATTTAGAAGAGCATGTTGTTTTAACCTAGACACATTCATTCTTGTTACACCTTGTGGAAAATTTTGTATAAGTCAAATACCGACAAGAACCATGGGTCACAACAACCTGCACGGTTGATATGGTAACTAGTACACGATCTCCTAATCCGGAATCTGTGCCATACACCGCCTGTCAAATTGACCACGAAACCGTTACTGACATTTAAGCCTGGGTCGCATGGTCTGTCTGCCTCAGTCCACAGGGTCAGGTCAGATGAGTCACGTTCTGTGGCAGCTTCTATTTTATTGGTTTAGGCTAATTCCATAGGAGGAAATGTGCTGATCTCTTGCCTTCACCTGACTTCTAAATATGACGACCTCGAAATGATTAACAGAGCTTTGAAGCAGGCATACGAGGATTTGCGTATCGGATGCCATGAATCCGGAAATAGGTGGAAATGTAAAAGAATATATATGTGTATCAGGTGTACGCACATGTACTCACTGTTCCATTGTGAAGATGGGACGGTGTCTTATCCCACCAAGTTTCGCTGCGAAAGACAGTAGATGGGTAAACCTGTTGGTGATGACGTTGCTGGTAAAGTAATAAACGCGGTACACATGTCCATGAAGTTCCTGGGAAATGTGAGTTAACAACGGTCTACTCAAGGTCTTTTGACTTATAGATGCCTATATATGCAAATGATGTTACCAGTTCAACAGTGCCAGTCGCAACCTCACATATATATATTTAGAAATCGACTTTCAGCGCCAGATGACAAACTGTTTGTGTGCCGTATTGATTTGCTGAAACAGTAGAATATAATGCATAAATCATTCAATGTGAAGGCCAACTAAATAGCTGTAAGCGTCGGTTACTTAGGTTCGAGTTTATCCATCACAGATCACGTGGTCATACGTCACTAGCTGCAACCGAAGGGACGCTGAACTAAATTTTACTGCTTATGTTCGTGACTTGCATGAACTGTCCTCTTCGTAGCATACATGTGTAGTTAATGTTCAGATCTATGGAGTTGGGCATTCAATTCATCGAAAAAATAAGAGGGATTACGGTGCACTCAAAAATGGACACCTGTTGCTGTTAGACAAATCGAAACATTGAGGTGGTATCGTCTCACTAATTTACCGAGTGCTGAATGATGAATTTTCTTCTGTGGGTAAGACTATTTAATGCTTGGTACCGATAGCAGTAAAAGAAGTCTCAAGGAAGACATTTGGGAGGTTCATGTAATCTTTGGTAAAGTGATGGATGAGCGCCTATTCACATGAGATATTTTGATTGGAACGATTGAAAAACAGACATGAAACAAAAGCTACGGACTTCGTATGTGCCTATGTGCATAGCCTGTAAACCATCATCATTTCTGATATCATCACATGGTGATCAACCATTTGTGTTGTGTTGATCCAAATGATTATGCTTATAAGGAATTTCGTCCAGCCACCTCTAATAGCCTAAAGCAAAGTAGCCAGACAAAAAGCGGTTACGCTCCTAGGGTTCTTTGTCGTACTATTGACTACGTAGAATTGCTTAGGTAAGGATGCAAAAGTTTATAACGACTATATATGTATATAAACAGTTGGTCACGTACATAAATATATATGTGTGTAAGTGGCCAACTGTTTCTTTTGAGCGATTCTGGGGTGTGATTTAGGAGCGACCCAGTAGCCTCGCCGGGTGTCCATACTGCACTGATGCAACCAATGAGAACGCCGACCGTCTGCCCTAGTATTGTGCCACTCATCAGCCTCATCTTCAGCTAAAAGCGAACGATATCGTGACCCATGCTCACCTATGATCAGGTCACTAGTATTTGTTCGATTAAGTAATTGTACCAAAGCGCGATGCTCGCGAAATATATATCACGCAAGTGAAGCGCACGGCCGAATGCTGCACGGTTCATAGGTTGCCGGGAACCAAGTTTTGTATTCGAGTTTGTAAGTCCGATTATAGCTTATCAGTCGACCAGGGGCCAAGGCTGGATGATGACCACCTGGAAAATCCAAAGACGCGGATTGTATTCCTACATCCAGCTGCCAATCGTCCCACCGACCCATCTGAATCCATTCCCGCTGACGGTATGTAGCAAACTCTTGGGAGCAGATCACGAGGGCGCTCCTCAAAACAAGTGATTTCTATTGCCGAAAACCGCCATACTGATTCGTTAACAACGGTGTAATCATTCCAACTGTGGCACGAAAGAAGAATAAAGTACCCGCTGCTTCCAGTGTGGACCCAACCAGTGAGAACAAGAAAAGAACACTATACCGCACTTGTCATTAACCCACTAAACGGCTTCGAGGATTCAAGGACGACTGGCGAGAAAAGTAAGGTGAGCACACGCGCGGCTATGCTGACCACCAGAAACGCAATGAGTCCCATAGTTTAGTTAAGGAGATTTCCGGTCCTACCTTCTAATCCACTGAAACAATAGGGTTCAAAAACAGAAGATATCATAAGCATTTGGTGAGAAAACCTTGACGGCCTAATGGATCGTTCTGCTGCCACTTATCGGAAGACGGCGAACAATATATTGCAGTAAACCGTCAAAGAGACACTGGCCCTCACCCCGGAGCTAACTGAGATTCAGGAAGTCACCAAAAAAATGCGAAACTAAAACGGTACCGGTGGGTCGCCAGGAGCATTTCCGAAGCATATCGGTCCACATTTGAAACATGTCTTTCTCCGGTTAGTTCGAGTTCGTCCGAGAACAGGAAACAGTACTGCAAATTTACAAAGATACTCTGAATGTACCTCTAGTTAAATGCAAGTGGAACAAGCGCAGCACCAAACTCCACTGAGCATTTGGTCTGCCGGGCTGCGCTAGACAGTTTCTAGCTGGAATCCTACTTAGCCAACTTAATTCGAAAATCTTGCACGTGAACGATCCCGAGGAGCAGCGTGGATTCTGAGCCAGTTACAGTACGATTGATTCTGTGTCCGACGCACACCATCTTCAAGCAAGGTGCTGCGAACTCAATCAGCAACGGTATACTCTGTTTGTGTATTTCATCAAAGCGTTTAATTCCATGATCTCTGAAACACAGTAGAGGGTGCGTGATATATTTGGAAGTCCATGTAACTTCATTCATTTAAGTGAAATGTTACATTCAGGTTTGAAGGTGAATGTGGGTTCGTTTAGGATTACCTTTGATAATTACAGTACTCCCGCCAATGTATAGTGGGGTTTTTTTTGTTGGCCCCAGCCCTATTTAACGCATATCTGTCTACAGGAGTGACAGCTGCTATTCAGAATTCAGATGGTAGTGTTCAAATAGAACACTGTAGGAATGATCGCTTGCCGATTATTAAGAATTTTATTGCTTTAGGATGACAGTGATCTATCTGTGAACAGCGAAGAAAAAACCGTGAAGAATGACCTTGGCCTTCACGATAGTGATATTTGGCTCAGAGGACAACACATTTTCGTTCAGCCTTCATCGGGAGTTGTTAGACCTACACTTGGAATTGGCATGAATTGAGACAGTGTGGATAGCTCCCTACAATTCCACCGCTTGGACAATAACTCTTCTTAAGATCTGTTCATCAGTCATGGATTAGATGCCTTGGTGGCCTTGTGACGTGATGAATAACGTGTCTGGATGAACCGCATCCCGAAGAGGAAAACCAGGCTGCTTGTTCATCGTCGCCGTTTATGCTGTTTCATGGCAGTGAAACTCGGACAACCCATCATGGGAACGTGTGATGTCTCAGTCGTTTCCATCTAAAATGTATGGTGGATTTTGGGTATTCGGTGATTGGACATCATTTCGAACGTTGGAGTAATTCCTCAAACAGACACGGGTGGGATTGCACCCATACTGATGCTCAACCAACCTCGCCGATTGGAACGGCGCGTCGGTAACTGAAAAATGAATTGAGAAGCAACTAAATTCAGGTAAACGACATCTTGCTGATCAGAAGCCACGTTGTCAAAGTGTTATCTAAATCTTTTGCGTTGTAATTTTGACCTTAGATCATGGAGGAACGCAGCCTTGAACCGGACTGTATTGAGGCTGGACAACCGGATGGTCAATCATCACCGGTAACACAGTCGTGAGTTCAAGAAACCATCAGTGCGCTTAGTCTGTTATTTTTTTTTACCCCACTGTAGCTGTGCGTTTGAGCGTAGTTACCAATGGGGTTGTATAAACAAAGCTTTAATACAGCTGTGAATTTATTGTTCGGTTGGCGGTGTCACCCCGAAAAAGTACAGTGTCATCACTGTCAACAGCGCACGCAATGAGTCGCGCGTTCCATTAATTATTTGTTAATGGGTTGAACTGTTTCTGCCCCTGCACTGCAGGAGTCCTCCTGTATTCTGGAGTCACACTGCATCATGATAACAACCACAACAGTTAACCAGCGTTGGTGATTCAAACATAGGCCAGCGCGACTGTTTTTGTCTAGGTTTAGGCGGCCTGACACTATCCGGGCCACATATTGCACGTTACAGGATATCAGGTATCCTGTAAAACCCGAAAACTTGTGTTGATTGAGAAAAAGCGTGATAGCTTTCAGTATTGCCGATGATCTCCCGACCACACTAGACGGCCACGCTACGATGAGGATGGATGAACTTTGAACCTAAAAAAGTAATATCGGTTTGATCATCAGTGACGGTGATCGACCAATAGACGGTCCTACAGTCTGCCACGATTGGCCCTGGCAAGCGGTATGGCAAGTGGGTTTCACTGAATCCTGTGTGGACTTTGTCGGACGTCATCTGCCGCAAGCCTACCAGAGTCATTAAAAAGTTTCATTCATCCTTTCTACCTAACTGGAACTATAGATCAAAAAGTATCGCTGACTGAAGGGTGAGTTTGTCCGAACCGTTTTAGCCATGTCCACATGCCCCGTCTGACCACCTCAGCGATGTGCACGCTGCGAACACGACCACGTGCCGGCGGGCGTGGCACGCGTGATCTGTGATCGCCTCCGACGGTCAGGACTATGGTCACAGTGCGTGCAGGCATGAGTGTGCGCGAAAGCGTGGCAGCTTACCGGGTGGGCGCGCCGACGACCCAAGCCAATCAGTCAATCAATCAATCAATCGGTTAATCAATCTAAACGTGAGACAGCACATGGCGTGGTGGACTGACCAGGCCAAATTTTGCTGGCACTCATTCGACCTTACATGGATTTCGACCTAGCAAAATCACATGATCCGAACCGGCACATCCACGTTGCCTGGACAACAGCGCCATAAACACACACACATGCCATACAATTTTGAATATAAACTGCCATAATCGCCTTGCTGCACGCCCCAACTAATCCAAAGTGATGAAATCCTGAATAACTGAATTGTGTAAACTTGGTGTCTAACGGTAAGGAACTTTGCACAATCCCAAAAGTGTCTTGGTTTGCTCTAGCGATTTAGGCGCCACTATGTTTATTTGGTGGTAAGGCCCCGTTAAAGACAAGGCAATACCAAAAATCGTTTGCCCCAAACTACATTTGCGGATGCGACCACCGAGCTTAGTGATACCGAGGATGGCAGGCTTCCAGGGCCGATTTTACGCACGAGGAACTTGCCATACCATGTGCCGGTTAGTTGAACACCTGGACCCCCTCCATAAAAGAATTAGATCCACACGACCATAGAAGCCATAGAAGGCCAGATTGTTGTACCCTGAAATACAGTTATTTTTGGAGCTTGGCTAACATTTTACGAGCGTGCCGATTTGATGGAGTATTGACGTCCTAAATACGTACACCCTCTTGAATGATATGCTCTGGGCTGATGGATCAAAATCTAGAGGAGTGCACAGGAAAAACAACTCCAAATTGATGAGAAAACATGTCGCCAGTAGAATGGGGTCGCAACAGTCTCACCGCTGTCGACGGACATAAAACTTTGTGAAGGATGACTGAATAGACTAGCCAGATAAAATTGATCGAGCAATGTACTGTGTATTTGTGATATATGGACACTTCTGTGTGACAGATGTTAGCACTGATTCTGATTCCTGTCGTCTTTCGTTAACGCAGCTAAGAGAACTCAAATTCACCAGTGAAATATTGCAAGGTGGAATACTAGGATCTTTTGATGCTGCACTGTTGGAAATTCCCTAAGGATCAGTTCATGGGACGGTTAATATATATACAGCTCCATAGCTTCACACAACGTTCAGTTAGTAGAATCTATAAAAATTTCACCTAGTATAAGCTTGGCGGAGGGCTCAAGCTTTTCTCTGGAACAATTCGTGCTAATGGATGCCCTGACAAATTCATAACCTGTAATATGCAACGGCTGGAGGCCCAGGACTTTGATTCCTTTCGACTGATAAATGGTTCACATGAAATTCCGATACGAAAATGAAAGCCCAGATGTATCGCTGATCCTTTGAATGAATCTTCATGCTGTACAGTCAGTAGAATAATTAACCTCCAAATCTTCAGTCTTCCGATGAGGCAGATTATATCGGACACATATGTCATGGAGAATACACGAATACCATTTATACTTGATCGATTACCGAGAAGCAAGGAAAGAGCAGTCCAGTTTTCACACGTCTGGCCAATTCGGATCACAGATTCAATGAAGATGTTGCATTTTAACCGATGTACCGCTTCACACGTGTTCACAGTCTATCGCTCAAGCGCTTCAGATGACATCGCTGGAACAACTGACGAGATATCACAATAACAATATTCTTTGCCCCAAAATGACACCAGCCTCACATCGTAGTAGGGGGTCTCTAATCCTTGTCCGACAATCATTTCTAAATTTATTGTGAGGAATTCACACTGAAAACGAACTTGATTGCCACGTTTTGATTACCAGAAAATTAAAAAGGAAATGATGTTTTACCAAGAAAAGGATGCAACACGTCTATTCTCATTTATTCTGATGGCAGCGTATGACTGTGAAACACGATAGATTGTTTGGCGATACCATTATGTTCGATCATTCCACCAACCGAGAAATTCGGGATAAGGGGCATACTTTATAACCGCCGAGAGACTAGGTTCGCTTGAAACATTTGCGCGGAGGCCAGCTAATAACCAAAGATTCACGAAACGTCAGGTCTTTCGATGACGGCATAAACACTACACGGTACTCTCGTGCTGTTAGCTGTACAGATGATGGAAAACAGACAACGGGCATTAATGATCGGGAAACCGATGATCTGGGTGAATTTAATTCATTGGACTTTCAATAAACCGCCGACCTTTAAAGCAGTCATCAACCGAATTTAACGAGACAAACAGGTGGAATTTAGCAGTAGCCATGTGAAGTAGAAGAAAACTAACTTAAGGTGGATGGAACAATGTGGTGGAGATATTGTTCATTCAAGTAAACTCGTAGAGACAGAACAGAATGGAGTTGAAAAATGCATCGAAATAGCCTTACTCAGATTAAGGAGAAGGCGCTTAACCGAGACGCACGTGTCACCAACTCATCCAGTCAACACTTACCGATAACGCGGATAGAAGAACGGTGGTTGAGAGTGCGTGGCCAGGGCTGGGAACAGATTGGCCTGTGTAGAGAACAAGTTTGGCAAAACCGGACTTGCACTAGGTGCCACTGAGCAAAGCGGGTGGGTCATGCGAACCGGGTTGCGTTGCGTTCCTGATGTTGTCGATTGAGCTAACAGATGTGATTGAGGGCCGGGCTGCTGTTGTTGCTGTTGCTGCTGCTGTTGCAACGCAGCAGCTGCGGCCGCGAACAGGCGCCTGGTAACAGGGTTCAATTGACGTGTGAGGTAGTTTTGCCGGGTCATTCGTGGATGAGGATACTGGTAGGGAGATGGTAAAAGCGATCCGGCGGATTGCGGAGACAGCCGTGAGATTCGATTAATCGGATTGAATGGATCTGCTGCCTGTGAGGCCGCCTAGATGCAAGAGATGCAAGAGGCTAAAGGAGCGAATGTAGGTTAGGTGTCGTACCATAAGGTGTCTAACTAATCCGGTAAAGTGGGCCCACCTAGCGAAACCAATCTTGATTACTAGTAATAATTAACTGGTGGACAAAAGAATAACGTGTGAGACGGACAAAATACACAAGAGAAAAATGTAGTGTCAGTAACCAGAATGCAACTGATACCAGACAAAACCAGAACAGACCTGTTGCAGAAGCATCATGGTAGTTGTAAGCGCGGCTTGATTCGGTTTGTTCGAAAAGACGGTCTCGTCCACCAGACCAAATTCGTTGGATGGCAGACCGCTTAAATGAAACTTGATACCATTCGAGTTACTAGTCGAAGAGGAGGATGCAGCTGCTGCCGCTGCCGCAGCAGCAGCTGGAGAATTCGCAAGTTTGACAGTGATAGGTTCCGTGCCGTTCTCCGGGACAATGCCATTCAGTTGTTTGATCGCTCTCTCCGCCTCCACGCGCTGATCGAACCGAATGAACCCAACCCCACGAGATGCACCTAAAAAATTAAATCAATATTAAGACAAATTTCACTAGTCCGTATAATAGGATAGAGAATTCCAAACATACTGGTTAGGTCACCCAAACAACGAGTTACTAATTATTGTGACGATCACCATTTACATCTAACAAAACTTCACAGCACAAGCTTGCTTATTGTCAACCGTAACCACATTATGTGAAAGAACGTAGATCTACTAAGCTTAATCATTACTAAACTCTAATGCACGGAACTGTTGGTAGTGCATATCCTTACCATGGCCGGGACTAGAACTCCGGGTGTAACAAGAGCGAAACTCGAGTATAGTGCTTCTTTTCGAAACGGACTGATCACAAAGTCTGTGGTAGTGTGACAGCTGCGATCAGCTGTGAATGATGTTCAATTCATGCTTAAAAAAGGGGCTAGTGGAAACATTTTTGTGTGGGTTCACGTCGTGTTGGTTACCTAATATGCATATGTACTCTAGAGAAAAGTCAGGTGACATAAGTGCCATAGTTGACACAGCTACCAACACCAGTGTGCAATTAGTTGATAGGTGAAAAACATTTGACAGGCAAGCTTGTTTTTTCAACATATTCCACAAGACTGCAGTGCGGCCACGCGATCACATGATCAGTTACGCATCTAAATTGATCGGTAATTAACGATTGCGCATTTTTGGAAATTTGAACTTCACGTAAAAGTGCGTGTAGACTGAACGGTAGCATTGTGGTCACTGCAAAACAAGCGGTGGATTCTATGGAATTTTCCTAAAAGTGGTACGCATAGTGAGTACGGAACGGATAGAGACTAGTTAGACTGACCGCGAAAATTCGTCCAAAATAACCAAAACTATGTGTAAGATTATGTTACTTTGAAGATTGACTTCCAAAGCTCACGGCGTTATCCAAATTAATAAATTTTTAACTTTTGATAACAAACAGTAGATAGTCCATTTTTCGTTCCCCGATAACGTGAACAAACAGCTAATATTGTTCCCATTTCAGGTAAGCGTTGATAGAACTGCTGGAGGGAAATCATCGGACGTAGATAAATGAGGGCTTTCCTAACATTTATATCAGTCATTCACTAATCTTCTTATAATCAGTGTGCACCTCTTTTGTTCTGAACTCTTATTTACTTTATTCATAAGAGTATGCCGGTAATAATGGGGAATCAATGTGCACCGTCTCAAACCTGCCTTCGTTGAATTGAACAATCATTCCTCTAATATGTCAGTAGGGGAACGGTTGACACGCAGGATCAGTGGATTGGACCTAAATTAACCGTGTCTTACCATAGCACCTCAGAAATCAGTGACTGACAATCAATTAAGAGACGGATAAATGGCATAGGTGATTCACTGAAGTCTCTCTAAATGCGACTACTCTGTTTAAACCGGCAAATATTTTCATACTGATTAACTGTAATTAATAAACAACTGTTTTTAAACAAAAAGCTTTCAAAGAGTGGTGAATTTTTAACGCTTCGTTAGCCACACGTAACCAATCATCCATCATTTTCCCACTGGGCCATTCAATTAGGTTAGCGCCGTAAGTGCATGTGTATTTGTTTGAGGTCATTGACCGGGAAATATTCCATGTTTCGCTGGCCCGCATATGACAAGCTAATGCCAAAAATCGGATCACTGTCACTATCTGCCACATAAATGAAAACTCAGTGAAGCTGGTTTTGACAGAAACATCGCTTCTCTTCGTCCTAGATAATGCACGTCCCTAAAAGAAAACCTAACTGCAGGGTTTAGGAATGCACTTATACGACTCCCATTCAAGCGGTCTTAGTCTTTGTACTCAGACGATCCTTTCGGCTCGCTCACTCTGTAGGGAATTACCAGACTCGGATTTCTCTCTCACTGGAGCTCATCGGTAGTGCATATACTTATCCAAACCGGAATTTGTTCGAATTGAAATAATCTTAATCCTCGGAGTTCAGTCATTATTGTGTACACTGTTCGGTTGTTTCCATGAGGTCCGCCACATCAACCTAACTGAGAAGTTCCGTATCACTGGGCTATCGATTGGAGGGGACAGAACCTCTCTGTTTTACCCAGTTCGACATGATCAAGCTGTGGGGACACTGTTCACAAAGTGTTGAGGTTGAGCGCTTGGATACGACCGGTCGATTATGCCTATTGTGAGATTACTGGAACTGCCCTTAACACGCTACTCGTACGGACACAAGGGCTGGAGTACACATTCTGGCCCAGATGGGAATATGCGCCGTTAATGAGCTCTATTAAGAGCCACGCTCGAGTCTAGTGTTTACTGACGAGGTGGGCCAGCCGAATGACGTATCTGAATGAGAACGCTGCAATCAAGGGTGATTGGCGTTCAGTTGGAGACAGCACAAACTTTCTGAAGTGTAACTTGCGTCTAGACAAAGTGCCCCTTTTTTCAATTGAGCTACCCCGCGGTTTATTTACAACCGTCAGCAGCAGCATGCGCGGCACGACTGGTGCTCTGTCGGCAGAATCACATAACCCAACCAGATTGGACTGTCGGTTTCATTAACTCAGTTCAAGAACACGAACTTACAGATCCCCGGACTACGCGCAAACAGACTAGTGTGTTGCTCAGACAACAAGCCTCTTTGATACAGGCCATTTAGAGGGGAGAGGAGTGATCGAGTATCCGTAGTTTACGTGTATTTTTTCACACGAATGGACCAAACTTCTGATTCACAGGACAAGGCTGATCGTACACTCGCATAGTGAACCCTTACTCTAATTGACAATCGGACGTCTTTGCGGTGCCACGGATGAGGCGAGTTAGCAAATCCACTACGTGCAGTTGATGCAACATGAACATCATCAGTTATAATTCAAGTTGATGAAAGGACATCATTCAGGTGGATGAAGTGACCAACCGCTTGAAAATGGATGCTGGCGAAAACAAACAGAGGATCATGGCTAACTCAGTCTTGTAACATCGCCGTGTGCCTTGAAATTGCGGTGTATGTATGCAGACCAACTACAGTGTTTAACCGGTTCAGTAGAACACTGTACCCGCATACTCAATACATATCAACCAACTATCAACCCGATGTTCCACTCCACGAACTTCAGAACCTGCGGGTGGTTTTTCAAAACTATTATGTACGAGATGGCTAGTGCAAGTCTCTTAAAGTGGAGAGCGCATAGAATAGCCCATAAATTTGCATGCAGACCGAGTATACGACTCTATCGAATCAGAATGCATAATTAAGACTCTTCTGCTATAGAGTCAACTCTAGACAGTAGTCAGGTGATTAAACCGAAATTTGCTTTCAGGTGCAGAATGATACGACGGTCAACAGAAGAAGGTAGTGTCAAAGCTCCAGCGTTTGTCGAAAAGTGAATCCATGCACAAGTGATCAGATTTGAGACCTTTATTTCTACCTTAGACGTAACAAAGACAAGAGTAATACTTCTGTGGTTGTTACTTGATGTCCTAATGTCATTTTTCAGAACGGGAACTGTTACTTATAAGTGCCAATCACAAAGAGCCACTCCAGGTTTTCCAACAAAACTGTCTCTGAAAAGAACTGGTGAAAGGAGACCAGAACGTGGAGTTTTACTTCGTTTCAATTACTTAAGTCTCATAGTCACTTTGTTTTCGCGCGGTAGGTCATCTAGGAATGTCATAATTGAACACACTATCTTCTTCATCAATAAGTTTTATCGGTACAACTGATTTCTTTCTCAAACTTCTTCGCCGTTTTTCCAAGATGGTACATTAGGCTATATATTAGTGGGCACATTTTTCAAATACTGCTTCAATAACCCGTTGCCAACGGGGAGTGCAACAACAAGTAGAGAACGAAAACGACGGTGATTGTTGTATACGGTGTCATAGGGAATCCGTCACAGTTTGGTTACAAACTCTGACAAATCAATAGATACCCACTTCTGCATATTAGACATAAATTGTTTCGTGCAAGTCCTTCTGTACCAGGCTTCCGAACCTGTCAAGATTTACTTCCAGTGCCTGTTTGGATTAGGCCAGCACTGCATCCTGGACAGTCTGTCCGTCAACTCTGTTTGACGGGTGTTTTGTATGTCCTTAGTTCCCAGTCTAACTTTTCACGAGTGCAAATTAGATTATCCTTGAGAAAGTAATAAGGATAATCAATAGAATAGAATGGTACCACCAATAGTTGATTGATATATAGTCAATTTTGCCTCACAGTCTGGTTGCACCGAGCAGTCTCCATGTGATAACTAACTGTCTTTTATAATGGAATATAAAACTCGTTATACAACCTTTGCGAGATATGCACTATGACCAATACGTCGTCCCTGGATGTCAAACACATCACCCAGCCACTTCTACTTAAGTATAGTAGTAAACTGAGTTCATATCAGATACAATGAAAACGGCAGCCAAGCGATTAGGCTGACCTGGAAGACCATAAAGGGTATCGAAGAAAGAGGTCTTAATAGCGTTGGAATTATTGCTTGTTGGTATGTATATGCAGATATGACAAGTAAACTAATTCTTTCCATTTTTTGTCTACCGATGGACCACACTTCTGCTCACAAATGAATGACCACTCACTTGGATCAAATCGAACAAATTTCCATCACTTCTAAACAGCAATGCAATCCAGCTTGATGATGACCTTTTTCACCATCATCAGAAACCATGAAAAAGAACCGCTGATCCATTGGACTGTCCAGAAACGAAGTCAATTGATTGACTGCTCTAGGTTTGTTCATCTCTGCACGGGGAACAGTACACACGCAGCCGCAGCCCAGAGTGAGTTCTTGTCGCAACACCCTGCCGACCTACTCTTTAAAAATGCCCACTGAAGGAATGTGAAAATGAGTTTACTTGTCTATAAAAACTTCGGATATTTTGTGTATTGCCCGTGTTTATTCCATCGTATTCCTATATCGTACATAAAACCCCATCTTAATTCGGATATTGTGCAAATATGACGTTAATTTATTTGCACAAATCCGGTATCTTTCCTCGTCTGCCACTCTTCAACAGGTTCGGGTTCCTAAATAAGCTATGGAGGTAGATCAATTGCTCGTAGATTTATACTAGCTGTGTAAACGTCTAATGGGCATTCCAGGAATTTTTTTCACCCTTTTCCTTATCCTCTCTTCTAAACTCTGAGAGTTATTTGTTCTTCATTGGAGGACGATACGAGATTTGAGGCAACAAAACCCATTTGCCGCGGTACACAAAGCATACCATCAACGTGACCTCATTTGATACTATTAACTGTTCACTCTTCACCGGATGTGCAAGGTATGGGAAAATGTTGTAGTACGCTCACCGATTCAGATCAGCGATTAGAATGACTAGGACGTTCCAAACGGGCATGGATTACTAACAAAATTCGTGTGGTAGGCTTATTAAACCCCATAGATTACCTCATTTTCCGTACTGCAAAGAAGTTTGTTTCATTTACCTGAAGTATATCTAACAGTTTCCTGCAAAGCGTTTCAACCAATACTCTTGTCTGAATCATTCTGTTTGCTCATCCCATGTGCGTTCCATTGAAGCCTGCTATGGTTGTCGACGTTTCCAAATTTGTGGTGAATTCGTATTGCAATCCCCAGTTGGCTACTCAGTAAGCTACATTTAAGAGGGAATAACAACCCACAACGTAATGGAAATTACATGCAAAAAACCTATGGCTTAACCAGTGCATTTTATTCCGTTTTCCGGCAAGTTATGGCGGCTGTGCGACTGTCTCGGACAAGTCAGTACACTCAAGTAGAATAGAAGTTGATGTCATCTTTTGTTTGGACATAAAAATATTGCGTAACTTTTTAACCACAGTAAGTGAGAAATGTGTATCTACTGACCATTCTGATAATTCACCTTATGCCTGCAAGCTATCACAAATTTTTACTGCCTGTGGATGGCACGTTAAACCTCGAAAGCAAACGTTACGTGGCAAATTGATCAGCAAGGTTCCTAGTCCAGTTGAACATTTCCAGTTCCAGCCCTCAGAACTAGTCAGTCTCACATAAAACCCAACCGGCCGCTCGAGAATGTGAGCAAGTCCAACGCACGCAAACACACACATACACAACTCACTCTGACAGGCCTAGCGCCAAACCTTTAATTAGGTGTGTCTCACTTCGAAAGTGGTCAAACGTTCTGATTCAAATTGGATCAACTTTTATCCACACCCTCCTGAGTGTTTGCGTGTGTGTGGCTCATATTCATACATAATTACAATGAAATGCCCCAAAACTTATTTAATCATTTAGGCCCCGAGGAGAAAATTGCGACAGAGTTGGTTGACTGTGGAGAATACATAATTATATTTGTAAACCAGAGTAATAAGTTTCTCCTGTTCCGTCGCATCTGCCGGACGTCAGTTTGCGTCTGGATGCAGACCAATTCTCCGTAAGTTTCTCAGTCAAGAGCAGAATGTGCCCAACAGCTGAAGAGAACTTTGAGTAGCGGTATTTTAACACAGGCAAGGAATGCATTCCATTTTTTGGGAGGTAGTGAACTACATACCCGAAACTGGCCAGATGGTTGTCATCCAATTAATTGAGAACAGGATTGTCAAAAAAAGTGACTGGTAGTAGTCAGAGTGTTGGGTAAATCAGAGGCGGACGTTAACGGTACAAAGGGGCCTTCAACTATAAAAACTCTGGTCTGCTGAGAGTTCACAACAAATGGTCTTGCCAAGATCCACTTTGTCTTGTGTTGATCACTCATGCTACAAGCTTGTCAAGTGACTAGTTAAAGGTTTGGAACCTATCCCAAGCCATTTGGTTGAACACTCATTAGAATACGGCCTTCGGGTTAGTAAACGTATCAATGTTTGTGACAAATATATGGCGTCACGTTATGTAACTTTAGTGTTCACTAACGTTCGTCCACATCACATGGTTTATCTAACTTGCGTATATGCATGCACTTTCAATGTGGCCCCAGGTGACTGAAGAGATTTCTACGGAAAATGTTCACTTTCTTTTTGCTGGGCAAAGTTATGAAAAATGTGGGGACATCAATGGTCTGTCCTTTGTGTTCGATGCGTGCGAACATAGTATCGTCAAGTATGGGATAGACAATGCCAATTTGGCTGGAACGAACAGTATTTTTCTACAAACAATATGTGAAAGAGTATTCCCATGTGTTCTAAGCCAAAGGTTACGTTGAGCTTCTGTTCGTTTCAAATTCTGTCCATCCGTGCGATAGAAGAAAAAGGAGCAACTTATTGGCTTGCTTGGATGTCCCGATAACTCGTTAAAAAAACCACCTGTTGGAGTGAATGTTATATCTGGAACCTAGCTGGTCAGTATCTGTTTTAAGTATCTGTTCTCTCATACTATATGAAAGAAGTATTACTGGAACGTTGTTCGCTAAAGCACGAGGTGTTTGTTCCAAAGGAGAGTCTAGAACAATTCCAAAGTTTACCGCGAGCCGTTCTGGTCAGCAAGGGCTATCACCACTAATTAGTAAAAAATAAGACACGGGAAGGACAAGATCGATTATTGCAACACCACCAAAATTGAATGTCTATCTTACCTTACTCTCCAGGCGTAATGACTGTGATACACCCTTTTTTCTTCGGCACAACTCAACCTATTTACCACTGTGGAGCAGGATTTATTAGCCGCATGAGGAGACGCTTATCAGTTAGGATGAGAAAACGAGTGATGAAGTTGTTCATGAGCATCCCTGACCGTATTCCCCGCAGCTCGATAGCGAAACATGTGCTAGACACCGAGCATACAATGCAGTTGGATTCATTTTGTGCTAACAACCAGCAGAAGCGAATGGGTTCACTACATTTAACCGAAGCCCAGTCTGATTGAAAATGCGAACCATCCCTGCAGGATCAGACGGGCTTCCAAGCTCACGTTTGGGCCAGTAAGCAAATTCGCCGATCTCGGTTTTCGCGTTTATCTTATGGGTCGAAATACTCTAAGACATGTTGCTGTAGATATTACACTTTTAGAAGTATAAAAGTGGGATGAGATGATATGAAATGTGTGGCTACCGCAAATATCACTTTACGAGTATTGTCTGCTTCGACAAAAATATCAGTGTAGGACAAAACCTTGAGATGTCACTCTTGATTGGTTACGTCATAACCTTTCAGATGAGCTTTACTTATGTTTTTCTGATAACTGTGAACGTCACAATTCTTGGCCGTTACGATCATAAACAAAAAGTTTGTTCAGTTGAAGTTGTCAAACAACTGCACAAGGTAGAAAAGAGTGACGTTTACTTTAAAACACTTTTGTTTAAACGTGAAGATAGACGAATGAAAAAATGGTGATAAGAATACGTTAGTCACAGTACAGAAACTGCCTCTAATCGACCATACGCATTTATCAGTAAGAGACGTGTGCAACAGATTTTGCGGCCAAATTGCTCCACAGCTCAAAAAACATATAGTGAAGTGATTTTCAGACGGGTTTATCATTATTTTATCTTGGTGAACAACCAAGTTCAGGTTCAGTCGAAAATGAAAACCTTAATTCATCTAATGTTCGTATGAGAATGTGAGAAGGTGGACTCGGGCAAAATGACGTGGGTAGCTCAATTCGAGAGTTATTATAAAAATGTCTTGTAAACGAGTTCAAGCGTGTTTGTGTGTATGTGACGCCAGTTACGTCTCGAAAGTGCAGAACGGCTGTGATAGATTCGACAGATACCTCAGTCAAAAAAGGAAACACTGTTCAATATTTTAATAAAATAGCGTGATTTGGAGAAACCGCCCACCGCTGCTGTGCACAGGACACATTAATGATGCAAAACTCATTTTAAACTATACAATACGTACCCTAGCAAAGTCCACAAAGTGGCTTATATCAAAAAATAAATGACAGCATTTTACTGTTGGTTCGGCTTTGCTTGATAAAAGTAACTGGAGAATTTTAATCGGGAACATGGAAAGCTGACGTTACGTGAGTAAACAATTTCTTGCGTGACAAGTGATGACATAACACTCTGAATGCGTCGTGCATTAACTGCGACACATTTTTACAAACACTAAATAACATCATGTGAACATCAGAGTCTTAATATTCAGTTAGACATTCCAGTATGCCCCTTGCGATGGGACTCACCCGGAAGCAAGCTACGCTTTTGGTAGAGTATGGCAGCAGCGCTTACCTTCGTTAAGACAGAAGTTAGAATCAAATCCACATTCCCAAGAGGCACTCAAATGGAACACAGTGGCATTGAATTTACATTAGACACGACAGTATAATCACGTGTAAACGTTCATTCACACGTGTCTGTGAGCAATACTAAGGTTGCCCGGTCGGCTGTAGTGGATACAAGTGAAATCGTCTGTTAACTCCGACCAATGGTTTCGTGATTAGGAATTTTCGACACATCGGAAATCACAGCTTTCAGTAGACTTACTAAGGAGTTCCGACAAGGACGAACTTGGAGTCTAATGTGCGCATCCTAAGGGGACTCGTTGAAATACCCATCTGAGTGCGAAATGTGACCAAATGTGAGGGTTGTTCAATGCACAACTCTATCTTTTAAAACTAAGGAATAACTAGGTAATCCACTGATTTTTCCGTTTGCCAAGATGATAGTAAACAAGGTCAAATTTTTACAAATGTTTGTGGTGACTTCCATACTGCTGAACGAGTTGGTAAGTGACTAGCGGCGGATTAACAATGCAATTTACTACGGCTCAGTCTCATTGTGGCCTCGTTCTCACTAGGCACTAGTGATAACCAATCAATGCGGTGCGTGAAGCAGTTGTATTAGTTGCTGGTTGGACGGGGCTAGCAACCGGTGATCGTCCACATGTTCGACCAGACCTAACAGATATTCCACCCAAAATAAACTAAAACTGAGCTTGCATCTGCTCAGTCACCTATCGATGCATGTGTGTGCTCTCACCAGAAGAAAAGCTCAGGTATTCACTTTTATGGCCTATGTGGTAATGTGTGGCAACTTTTTACGGACCATTAAAAGTGAGTCAGATGAATAGACTTAGACGGATATAAATTATTCTGAACATATGATGTTAACTGATAGGGAATAACATCCAATCAGTTCCCTTACTTCGAAATACGTACGAGTATAAAGAGCTAGGATAGATATCAAGTTTGATGAAGCCTTGTATTAGTTCCCAATTCCGTATGCAACGGACCGCGATGGTAAAAAGGGTAGGATTTGTGTGCCACTCGCATGTCATTTCCATTTTATGCAACGTTCAGCCACTAGGCCTATTTCATTCCCATCCACCTTCCAGTGCTCAGCTTTTCCTCCAAAGGTGTTCAGAAATGCGGAAATGGGATCCTCAGCATCACTTTGCTTGTATTCTGTGTCTGATGACACTGAAGCGTGGGGTTGAAAGAATGAGTTCCGCACTCATATGGAGATGTGTGAGCATCGGGGTCGGTGCGTCTTTGATCAAGACTTCAGTCAACCAAACCATGAAGATATACAATCAATCATCCACCTGCTCCGTCATCTCAGATCCCAATGCACCTTCCGATGTTCGGCCTAGTCAGCCATATACACCGTTCGTATAATCATGAATCGAATGTTGGCTAAGAGGATACCGAGTACCAGCTCGCTTTTAAAAAAAATGAGGTCACTGCTCACTTGCGTGAGACTGATGACGCGCTAGGAGTTTAGTTTCGATACCGTGTTTGTGTTGAATACGTCAAACTATTGAGTTGGTACTGTAACTTAACGCCCAATGCCTGGTGGTTCCTACAAAAAACGACAAAGCCGTCAACTCCCCCACGCCGGTGGAAGGCTTTGGCGAAAGCTAGATGGGAGTGACTGTAATCGCCTTGATCGTTAAGATGTCTCACGCCATGCATGTTTTCTACTTACAGCTCACAGACTACTGAGTTTAGTTTACGGAGCAAAGATGAACATCTCTGCGTACACAGCGAACTGATTTCAACGGTGCACCACAAAGCTTTCTGACTGTGAGTTGCAAACCAATCGTATGTCCACTGCAACAACTGAACAAGTGGGTACACGTTCTGACTTGTGTGGGTCACAGACGTTATAGCCTAAATAATCTGCTAAGGTAGCCGTTTCAATCGAACCAGATGGGAGTAAGGTATTCCCGGAGGTCTTCCGTGCATTTCCAATCACTTAAGGCGACGTAACGCGACCCAACATTCCAGACTGTACTACAATCTATGCGCGCAATGTATTCCGGGTTTTTAGGCCGTGACAGAGTGTGCTCGCATGTGTTTCTCATCGTATACTTCCAAGGGCTGTCTCCGGTTTAGGGGAAGAATTATCTTGCAAAGAAAACTGTGGGCTAAAGTGGCTTGACAATCTCTGGAATGAAAATAGTTGTATACACCGGCCAAGAATGAACAAAACAGATCAACTGCCGCGTTCCTTTTACGATTACACGTTAGCTTTAAGGCACTCATACGGATTCTGTCACAACCGTGGCCCAGTCCTGCAGCGCTTTATTCCAACATTCATCGGGATTTCGTAGAATACTTCATAGACAAGATCTTATGAGGTTTACGGGTGATTTTGGCGAATGACTAATAATTATCCGGATGTAAACTATCCCCACAGGCACTACACTGGATCACCACCAGCGGATTCAAGAACCTGGAAACGCCCATGAGTGATAACGCAACATTGATTAGTTAGTCGGCGTTCAGTGATGTTTGCAAAGGGAACAACGTCAATGATATTTGTTTGTCTCTCTTCAAACCGCAGGCTAACGGCGTCGATACGCCAAAACATACTTTTCAAAAAGCTCGCAGGAAAAAACGAACGCAGAAGTGTTGTGTTTCTGATATCATTGCTGAGCGACGCAGAATCCACAAAAACCATCAGGTGCATCTGCGGCAGGAGCCAATAGTTGCTTATGGGATTCGGTTGTTTCTGGACCCGCTTCGGTCACCAGTCTTCAGAAGTGGCACCAAAAACAAAATTATGGGAAAACGGTATAAGAAACACCACTAATCTAGACGTCTACAGTATTGAATTGCCCGTACGGTATTGACACGTGACGGTCGAAACCTTCACATTACGTGGACCGTTGGTGGAAGTTGGAAGCAGCTTGCAGACGCCACCTGAGAACTGTAAATAGGAAGTGACGTCTACGTTTGTTATGATAATCAACTTCAACAGACGGACATCTCCTTCTAAGTCCAAGTTACTTGGGTTGGATATTACGCCAGATAAATTCGGTCTTCAGCAACAGGAGTTTTTCACGGCATCGAATATTGTCAGGGAATCATTTTCACAGTCTCTGCAGACTAAATGTAAAGCAGGTCGAATGCGGAAAACAACGAAATATATGTAGATCAACTCAAGCTTTAGCCTTGAGAGCAATGTACTCATAGAGGAGTATTGTAGGGTTCAAGTAAACTCATCCTCAAGAACACGAACCCCATGTCACATTTGACGTATTCTATGCCTTTTTAGGATACAGACTTTATGGTCACTTACATAAAAGTTCTCATTTTCATGATACCCAAAGGCACAATTACACATTTGTAAAGCAACAAAATGGCGGTAGTTTTGAGTGGGGCTTAACGTGAATAAACGTGTTATTTATAGACGGTCATCTTTGCCCTCCCTGTCGAATTGTTTTAAGGTATTACAATTCGTGGGTCACGAAAAGGCTCTGGGAGTTTAGAATATTTGATTGGGAAATTGGTTTGAAATATTGCTAGTCAGTGAGGCAGTAGAGTGATATCTTCTTCACGAGACCTCAGGAGAGAAAGCAACCATAGGTAAACTGACCTAAGGAAAGCGATGCCATTCGGGTGGTCTGGAATACCTGCGGACTAAATATGCATCCAAAACGGATATATCTCAATATCGACGATAGAAACAACCAGGTTTTGCATTGTATTTTGGACCATTCTGCATCTGCACGTTTCCACTTCCAGCATCCTTGTGTTCTTAAACGAGTCCGGGAATGGTTACTGGCCAGTTTGAGAAACGACGTTGGAATACTTTTAGGATAGTCACGTCCAAATATTAGTCCACTGAGGAACCTAAAGCGATACCCATCAAGGTTGCTGTGCAAACGAGCTTTGAAATAATGTAAGATTTCGTCAAAAAGGTCATTAGAGTTAACTCCCAAAACGCGTGCTGCTAGTGTTCGGAACGAAGCCACGTAAGTATCTGCGACCACAGGAGCAAAACCTCTCTTGGTACCTGATAAAGAACAGTGTACTACCGTACTGTTTAAATGTCACGATCTGACTGAAAACTGGGGCAGTGTTGATGTCAAGGATGCGTTGCGGTGGATAACAATCCCAAAAGTACACTCACTTTGCACTTTATATGATACGATAAATCTGTGATTTCCATAGGTTGTGGATTGGTAATGAAGGGTGAATACTGTTTATGCAACTGTTCAGTAACCATCGTTAAAACAGTCAAGGGGGTGAAAAGTGGGATTCAAGTACACAACTTGGTAGTAAATGGTAATTCAGACAGATGTGTATAAATACAATTCTGCACACCATCTTCTTCTCCAAGCTGTCCAACTACAGTATGTTGGAATGTAGGCTCACGTTGCCCTCAGGACGACTGACAATTGTTAAAAAAAATTTACAGACAAGCTAGATAACATGTTCACCAGATGGCTCATAATCTGTGTGCACCAGTTGTTGGGTTTAACGAGGGGCAATTCGTTGGGTTTGGCCAGGCAAAGTTAGCACATAACTGTCATCAGAAGACACGGGTTTGTAACAGACTGCATTGCAGTAGACCAACACATCATTTTATAACTTCTTGATATCGTATTAATAGATGAAGAATTCGGAAAACGTGAACGAGGTAAGGAGAAGTTAAAAGGAATTCCCTGATTAGTGGTTTAAATGAAACGCGAGAGGCTATCTACCAAAGAACGCATGAACGCACGAACCTGAGCTGATAGTCTGTATGAATACCCAACCATAATTGCATTAGTGTAAATGGATAGGAGTGATGTGACATTGGCTAACTAGTTCGATCGATGGGCCAGAATATGTAATCTTCTAGCGTCATTTAGCGCTGAACTCTGGCTCGACCCAGTGCGTAGATAGCAGGATAAGATTTTACACAGTAGTGCTAACCTACACGATTACCTGATTTTTAAGGTATGCAACACAATAGAATTAGTGTGAAATTGCGGTCATTAGGTTATCAGTTGGAGCTCACGGCAGATTATGCCGCTATCCTGAAACAACTTACAATGGAAAGAGAGATAAAGTGGCGCTTTTAGTGGAGTAAACCAACTGAATTGAGCCGCATCCATCAGATGGTGGACAAACACTGGTGGGTTACAGAGTTTCTTGTTCCAAATTGTGCTAACATTACCGTTAGTCACACGACTCACCTGATCAGCCAAATCTTTCGGGTAACATAATCTGATGACATATATAGGCTTATTCAACACCACTCGTGAGATATGGAACTCCCGATTTGAATAGGAATCAGAAATAACGTCTTCGCCCGATAGACTGCCAGACAACAGGACAATCACATTCCTCCCGTACCAACAGACACAAGGAGTGACTGACGAGCGTTCTGGTCTTCGGAACAGTATAAAATAAATAACTAAGCGGAATTGTACAATATGCTTGTCTAAAATGATGAAAACTGGGGTTGGCTGTTGCCCATTAGGCAAGATAAGCTACAAAGTACATTCAAAGCGTAATCCCACAAAGTGTAGTCTAATAGATAAAAACTTTCCACACAAACAGTTCTACCCTTCCATAGAGAATCAACGAAGTGGACTCAGGAGATTTAGTAGCTAGAATTGCGCCTCTGTTTGTATTACTGATTTCCACTCCGTTGGATTGCATGCGTATGTGAGTTTTCCGTGGGTATTCGCACTGTGATGACCAGCAGTGTTCGGTCAAATTGCATGTTGATCAGCAACCGTGACAACACAAACGGAAATGGGGTTGAACTGATGCTGTTCTGCCACAGCTTAACCTTTACGTCGGTCCAATGCACACTAGGTGAAAGTGGATGGTACACTGAATCGGGGTGTGTGGAGGTGCATTTGTAGCGTGTATGTGCTTGCGTGTGTATGTGGGGCGAGCCTGACCTTTTCTGCTACCTTGGCGTGGTGGTCAGGCTNGTTGCAGTGATGGTTAAGCGCAGGCGTCCTTTGGCTTCGGTCACTGTGACAGGCTAGTCCGAATCGGATGCCGCCAACCATGTGGGGCGAGACCGCTTCTGTCGAGGAATAGGCCTAAGACAGACTAACAACACAAGGATTCGTGTCACTGGCAGTAAAGGTAGTGAGTTCTACTCGCTTTCGGTATCCTACTTTTAGTGGGCTTTGGCAAGCATTCGCAAATGAGCTGTAGTGCACAAAAAGTGGCAGCGATGGGAGCAGAATGCTTTAAGGGCCCTTATTAAATGAAGAACATTAACTGTATTCCAACATGTCTCACGAATGGTTTCTGATAAATTAACCAATATAAGCAACTGTAAAAAAAACTTTCACTCCGACAAAGTCAGTTGTCGAGAGAAGTATGCATCAATGAACATCGAGAAATGAGAAATTGGTGTGGATGACAAGCACATCAGACCATTCTGAGCTCTGATCGTGTATCACACTAACTTCTGATCTGTTCAGACAAGCAGGGAAAGGTTAAAAGTCTGGTAGATCCTGACTGGAAACAAAAAAACAAAATTAGAAAACTTTAATCGTAATTGTATGAAAAAATAACAGCAATATTTTCGTTTCACAAAAAGTGATTTCTGTGGCGAACAGTCGCGCTTGACTAGCCGCATTATAAGTTTGTCTGACCCATTCTATTAGGTGTTCCACTATACAACACAGTGCTGTCGCCTGTATTTAGCATATGCATGCGTATGAACTTCTTTAGAACACATTTCCCCTTTGCTTTTATTATCTCGGGTTCGAACGGCTGCCTCACGTCTGCAAGGAATAGGTCTACTGCGCACTGGATAAGTGTGTGTGTCAACATTTCCAGCTTTAATCGCCTGTCTTGTATTCTTTCAGTTGTATACGATGTGTCGCATTGTCTTTTAACAGAACAGGCGTTTGACTACACTTTCCAGCCTAGGGCTTAGTGACTTTTTCTGTTTCACCGAAAGATCGAAGAGACAATGTGAAACCTCAGTATTTTATAACACCAATTTGCATTCCAATGTTACATGCTCTAGGTGATAAACATTGTATTGAAAACTTGGTAACAGACGTAAGTCAATCCAAAGAATGAGGAAGAGGTTTGAAAGTGATATTAGATTTGACATTAATCCTTTCTCTTCTGTGAGTTTAATTTACGGAGAACCGGTAAGTCTTACCGTTCAGTGTGCTTGAGTTATGCGCATTTTGAGTTTGTTAACGTGGTCGACCCAGAAATTGCCTTATTGTTCATCATCTTATCCGACTAGTAGACCAAAATGAAGGTTTCACACCAACGCCGTCTACTGATGGTCATTTTATGATTGCGTGCCCAAACAACTCTGGCATGACAATTCGGTTGGAGTGTTCACTCCCGATACAAGCGTAGGAAATAGTTTAGCTGCAACATAAGTGCACTGACAGAACATACAGAATGGATGATGCATTGAATTACCACAAATAAACCATTTCTTTACATGATCAGAACAGAAAACAAACACATGTACACCATTTTACCACCTCAATGAGTGTTACACGTGATTTCCCGGAAGCTCACAAGCTTACCAATGTCACTCCGGTTGCAGTTAGAAAGCGAAACAGCTCGCAAGCTGGATCAAAATTCTTGTGGCTAATACATCACAAACGATTGAGCTGGTCAATCTGAATGTAATATATTGTGCTATTACAAGTTATGTACACGAAACATAAGCAATAATGGTTTATATCTAAGTCCCAACCGTTCACCTGGCTTCTTACCCTACTCTAATTGTTACAGTCGCTCTGTCCTAACCAATTCGAATGAAGTTCACAGTGCCATCCAGGAAAACACGACAGATATCATCTTTTCTTCTAAATGATACCTTCAACAACATAAAGGCAGTATCGACAAAATTCATTATCCCTTCCAAAATGGAAACTATGATAATCGTTTTTGTTAGCAAAACATTCACTTTATGGAATACGAATCCAATAGTCTTTACAAAACACGTAGACTGAGAATCATGTGAATTCTGAAAATATTCAGTTTGATTTCAAATGCACAATTGGTTTGACTTCTGAAATTAATGTACTGATCCCACCATTTTCTTAACTTTGTCAATACCAGCATGAATTCATTCAAACTACACTACTGGTGTGAATATATGACATCAATCTTTTTTCTGATTCTTCTGACAATTTAACAATGCACGATATAGGTCGTCAGTCGGTCTCCTACAATCTGATTGCTAAAGCAGTAGACTATTGCGTCGGAATAAACAAGTTGTAATATGACTAGCTCTAATCCAGTCGGTAGAGGTTGTTATAATGTAGGAATGTATAATTAACAATCACGCGGGTGATAAAACTGAAAGAACCTCAAAAAATTAAAGGTTAGCAACTTTACTTTGTCTATTGCATGATGTCTAGATTATACGATTGTTTAGTTGTACCGGAAATGTAGCGGTGATTATTGAATGAGAATTAAGAGAAAATGTCTACAAAGTGGATGACGTGGTGGAAGTACTGCAATAGTAAATCATGAGTTGTGCATTACATACAAGTTCAAAACGTCTGAACACACGAATAAACCATCTATTAGCAACAGCATGAACGTCATTCAAAGAAGATACCGACCGGACCTTTAGGCTGAACTGTACAGAAGATATGCGGCAAATTCGCATGGGATACATGTGTTGTGTCCGCAAAGACGCTTGGCCAGCAAGTTGGTTTATTGTGCAAACTTCCGTACAGGTCATGTCAAAAACTAAACCACAAACGCGTACACTCATTTGCACGACAGACAGGCACTCACATACATTGGGTGACAGTACGTTGTCATTCACCTTGGTGAAAGTTCTCACACAGCATGTACACATTGTTCCGATAGTCCCTTCTCGTTCGTCATGTTCGGGGCTTGTCCTTTTCTTCCTGAATGTCGCCTGTGGATAATATACTACTTGTGAGTAGTATACTACTCACAACGAAACTGCCTCTTATACAACACATGAATCGCTATCTCATGCTTCGCTAGCCGCAAAACCAGCACAGCCTTGTGTTATCAGCCTGGTTTAGTACAGTTGGGTACTAAACATTAGATGATTTATCTGACGTTAGTATGTAGTGATAATCAATAAGCAGTCAATCTGTAATGTACGCATTCCGCTTAATAGACTAAGTATTCTTTGGCCAACTTGGAAATCGACACTCCGATTAAATTGAATACAATTCGAACCCCTCGATGAAACCTTAGAGCGTTTGCTGTGATTACAGATGCAGTGCAATTTCATGAGTAACAAACACTGGTGCACCCGCCACATATACCACCCTTGTTAAGTCGGTAATATGCAATAAGGGTTCTCGTCCGCACGAGCTGTTTTTTACGTAACCTACTCTTATTTCCTTGTTTGCTCCCACCTGAGCTCGTAAGCCATTATGGTCCTCTCTTATACACTGTGTCTACTGCCAAGGTGTCACAGGTTGAATTGGCATGCCTGTAATCCGTGTCCCGCTTTAATACACCCTCGGTGAGCACGATTGATCCGTCGCTTTCAGACACCATAGAGAGCTCACGAAGCGCTAGATACTTGAGGATTCGGTTGCGTTCCATTTGCCTTACATTGCTCAGATATCTGATTAATTAACTAACGGGGACACTTACTCTTTCAGGTAAGAGATTCGATTTCCACAAATAAAACCCAGCACTCGTCTGAAACACTCAAGGTAAAGGTTTTTGACGGCTTTCCTAGTGTGCATTTGGTAACCAATCCTAGGCTACGTAAAACCACTGGCTGTATGCTCAAGTTTAGCAGAACTACACTGTGTTTTCAACGGTCAGTGTGCCGTTCTAACGTGCTTTTCTGATATTTAGCTATTATCTCTGGAATCGGTGTCAGTGCAGACTGCAATCCAGAAGTCGGTAATCGTTTCCTGCATGTCAGCGTTACGCTCACTACTAGGGATACTAGGGAAGTCACTGCTAACTTTAGATTTAAAGGAAGAGTCGTCCATGTGAATGAAAGGTCTTGCGTTTACACAGTTTATCTAGTTAGATGCACACTACAAGGCGTTGTGCAAATATCCTACTGTCCAAAAGCCACACTTTGAAGTTGGATGACCATCCTTCACTCTCTCGCGCCATTGTATTTGTTATACCTCTCGAAAAGAGTAAGTTGCATCTGCAGGTGACCACAGAATCATCACCAACGTCACTATGAGAAAAGTTAGGACAGATGTGGACCACATGCTCTCGGATTACTTATGACGAGACACCAAGGATGCCGATAGGGGAGTCACATATGGAAATTCCCTATCACTGGCGTGCCAAAGATTGACCGGATCCGCCTATAGAATGAGGTTTAGAAAATGGGTGACTGCTGTGTACGAAATTTTAAAATTGTGCTCATTTTTAATCTTTATATAGCTCACAAATTGATCGTGATAGGGGCTAAAAAAGCACGCATATGCTGATGCCTTTATGACAAAAGATGCGAGTCCAGAAATAACCTTCGCCGTAGTAGTCACTGCGTCAGCGAATGTGAAATTTACCAAACACTCAGCCCAGTCCTCGGCACTGGCCACGCGAAATCACTTTGTCGTAATGTAAACATTATCGTTACCTTTGTGACACTCATAGATCGTGTTTCACTAAAATCCAAGTTCCTTAAACCTGCGCTTTAATACATGTAGTAAAAGTTCAGTGATGTTCATCTGTCATGGTAACTGTGGCACAAATTGGTTTTCAGTTGTATCAACAGTGAAACGTCAACACGCAGGATCATCAGTTACATGATAGGTGGGGGGGAATGAACTGTAAAAACGAGTGATGTTTAAAGAAAATCGGAAAACCTGACAAATTGAGGACAGAATCAATTAGTGAGCTGTTGCAAAGCTTATTAGCATGTTTGTCAACAAAGATCGTAGTTCCTGTTAGAATGACAAACGAAAATCTTGGTCTAAGTTATGCAAATTGTAGCTTTTCACAGTATTATCGATTCCCTGTTTTACCCGAAATTCACTTCATACTTATTCATGACAGTGGCGTAGTCTCCTCCATAATTACGGAGAATCACTTTTTATCTAAATTTTTGACGAATTTCCTCAGGCTTATCTTGTTACTTGATAGTAAGAGTAGAAAGTGACAACTTATGGTGTGAACAAGTTTGTAGCAAACCTTGTTTGGCCATACTGGTGATTGATTAGACTTGGTCAAAAAATGGCTTTACTGCTCTAAACCTACCTACAGCAATTGCATTTGTTCCATCCTGGACTGAGATTGGCATCATTCATAAACTGAATAATGTTCTACTTGATCATCACCATCGACTATAGTAAGGATGACTTCCCAAAGAGTAACTCCCGAAAACAAATTTGCCCTAAAAATGGTTAAACGCAGCTAGTTTTTGTTTTTATCAACGTCTACAAGAAAGAGTGCTATCGATGGACTTCGGGAAACACACGTGTCTTACGCTAATTTCACTAAATTCTACCGGTAACGAAATCGAGTGGTGTCTGGAGACATCAAAAACCGTTGTAGGTACCTACATTGCAGCCCGCGAAAATTGCTGTAATGAGGAAAGCAGGGCAATAAGGAAATGTCATACAGGTCATGCAAGGACAGCAGCACTAAGTTAAGTACCTGTATGAAACAGTAACCAGGCATTATAAGGCGCTGGGATTTTTAAAAAGCACAATTTAGGATATCATAGTGAGTTCATCGCTTTTATCTTACCAGAAGACTCAACGAAATACTGCTGTTATCGAAGCACGACAAGGAACCACGAATACGCTCCAATGAAGGTCACACAACCTAAATGGGTCGGTGGTAAGAAATGGACTTCTGTGATGAGAGGAGTCCTACTCTGGGTAACACGGACGATTGGATCTGGTAGGGCTTGTGTAAACAGATCGACACCCGCACTAAAGGATTGTGTCTAGGTGAAAGTATGATTATATAGGGCGCTACCGCTTCTCTCAAAAAAATGGGCACTGAGAACTCTCAGGGGAATCAAACTACCTAGACAAACATATAGACAATTACGACACAACCGCCGTCATTTGTGAGCTAGTATAGCAGTGAAAATATGGTGTCTCCACGAGACACGTATAACACACATTAGGGCCAGAAAACCAAACGCCATTTAATGGATAATTGGACCAGAAAATCTATCAGTCCTAATCGAAATCCATTTGAGCACTGTGTGAACTATTATCTGAGGTCATACTGCAACCAACAGGACCCAATTTTGGTCACTCATCATTTGGTACTATATTAAGCCTACCTGTTACAAAATCCTGTTCAAAACGAAAGTTGCCGATCCAAACCCTGTTATACTACAAGATGGACGGACCTACGTAGAAATGTACAACTTCGGTCCCAAACCGGAGGTCACAATTTGTTCAGGCAGAATAGCTTAGCGTTGTAATACCCAATACTAAATAGCCGGAAATCTTTTATCACGCTCCTATTGTTAACATCTTACCGTTTTGCTCAAAACCATTTAAGTCCACAAGCACAGGTCATCGTTCGTTTAAACCTGAGGCATAACGTTGAGAGACCAGCGTTGGTCAAGATTTTTCAGATCTGACATGAGGCAGACGATACGTAGTTGCACGATCCCACTAGAATGTGACCATCAGTATAGCATGAGAAACAGTCAGTAGTTAGATACTTCTATCCTCCATTTCCATCAACGTGTTTTGCTCCAAACGTGTGCACACTCTTCCACGTTGGGTCAAGTCTGATTGGGACTTAGCTGTCACGTGAAACAGTGTACACCGGAGATCATGTGCGCAATCTTGTTTACAACGATGTAGGGTGGTTTGTTGGATTACACTGAACGAAGTGAACAATTGACATAACAAGTTACTGACATGTGTAGAGCGAAAAATGAAGATGCTGCTTCACCAAAACATTACAGCTTTGATGATCCGCCTAAACCGAACAGCACATCTATCAGTACGTGTTGGTCATAGCTGAAATCGTTACAGAATGGATTGTTTAGGGAGATTTCTATCCACTATCTGTTGGTCGGCTTCTTAAGTGATGATAAATAATCGTTCGCCTCTTGTCTTGTATCAAAGTAATCTTACTTGTTTCACTATGACACAATGATTCTTGTGAACCTGCATCCTCATTTATTTGCTCTAGACACATTGTTTCACTTTATTGCTGCATTTGATTTACGTCCGTGGTCGACCAGTGAAGCAGAAGCATGTGTTTGCGATCCAGTCTCAAACGATCTGAATGACTGTCTACGTGGTCTGTACTGCTCGAGTGTAGTGCTTCCGTGATACAATACAGTTGGTTTCTAATCCATCTCAATGATCTCTCAAATAATTAGAAAACGGAAGTGGTAACGACCAATTTTTTGTGTCACATGCTTTACCAGTGTTTCATGAGTATGTCCCAATAAGACAATGTTAACTAAATCACTGAAATATATTCGGACAGCCAGATGCGTTTGACTGATATTGACCACTCCAACAACTGTTTAGCTGAACCTAATGCTGTAATTGATAAACAGATTGGGAACAGAGGTCACATGTGACCTCTGTTCCTCTGTCAAGGTGATTTCGATTACAACACTCCTGAGGAAGGTCACCCGAGGTGGTTGAAACGTAGAGTATTACAAATTGCTCGAAACGTTGTGTTATTCCCAATCTGTTTACCAATAACATGTTAAACACGACGCCCAAACTATTCAACCTCATTCGTACTATATTTGGTGTGAATATCTTACAACTAATGCTGTAAGATTGAAGTGTTAAAAAATAACATTTACATTGATAAGCCGGTTATACAACAGACTTAGACCGGCGTATCCAGTGATTCATTCTGTGTTGACTGGTTGGCATGCCTTCCAGTTTTTCTCTTCTAAAATTACGCAGCTGACTCAAGTTTGAATTCCAAAATGGGTCAGAAAAGTTGGTTGCTGTCTACTTACGTACAGGATTGGAAAGCATCCAATTTCTGTATTTGGGTTATGTGTATTAGCGATCAAACTTAAGATGCATTTTGACAAAAGGTGAACAAAAACGAAACTCAACGTCAGCACGTACTCACACATGCACACCCACCCACTCGAAGCTGACTAAATTCAATCGCGCGATTCGAGTAATCCAGTTAGATAGTCAGCTACTTACTCTCACACCAACCCTCAGTCCGCGTCTCTCCACCTGTGTTCTGCTCTTTCCTGCTACTCGGGCAAGGAGAGCACGAACACACCCGACAGCAGTTCAACTATGATGTATCGGCTATTCGTTAGCTTGAATGTACTGATGCACAAGATGAATAGAGTGCCGTTGAAGTAGTCGACTTGAAGAAACGAACTGAGAAATCGGCTAGCTGATCAGAGCTAAGATGCGAGCTGTCATTACAATCCGTCTTATATGCAACTCAAGATGACTACGTTGAATCAAGTTACATTAGTATTACCCCCATCCCCTGCGAAATAAGTAACCAATTCGAAGCCGCCAAGTTCTTCACCAGCCTGCACGACTACACGAGACGGTAAATGTTCTCAATCATCCTTAACTTTTGTACGGAACGTGTGTGGATGACTGCCCAAGCATAGTCGTCTGAACCCAAGCACACGCACACACGCACAAAAGCAACACACCACTCTGCATCGAATAGCAGAGACGTAATGAACAAACAGCCTATTATAACCCTCGTTCGGCGTTGCAAATACTTGTCATTTTTCGGCAACAATAAGACGTCTCATCGGCTGCTCACGTGCTGCGCTGTTCGCAGCAATAGGCAAAGACAATCTGAGCTTTCATGTTCACGACGATCAGTCTGTCCGTTGCGATCAGTGGGTTAATTATCTCAATTTCTGTTTGGACGTATGCATTTTGTGGATATAAAAAGAAAATTCTTCTCCTCTGCCTTGGAAAACATATCCAGAAGAGGGAAAAGGTTCATAAAACGAAGGATGAGTAAATCGTGTAATAGACCTTGATGTCAACTGTGGGTTATGGCTTTTGAATGCGGTGTACATTCGCGTTTTTGGATTACGGAAGCAGCCACGCTGTTGAACAAATAGTGAAGTGCTCACTTGGACTGGATTATATAGCCAAGAAACCTGCTGTTGATTTCAGACAACTTGATCGCAATTACCGCGGGGCAGTGAATAATTCCTCCTCGGCTCTCAAGGTGTCCTCTTATGATCTGATTTGTCTACTTCTAGTGATAGCTTACCTGCTTAGGGGGAGCATGCCCGCGTGGGATACAACAAATCAAACGAACTTGTCGACTTATTACCAACTGTACAGGGTCTTCGCGCTAATCACTATTCCAATCAATCACTTATTGTGCCACACAGAAATCGTTTTGACAGCTGAAGGACAGCAAGCATTGCACAAGCTTCACGAATGTACTTGTCAGTGTTGCGAGGGAGGCCTCATCACAAATCTTCAATGAGTCCGGCATATGGTTTACAACAGCTGACCGTTTGCTGGAGTAGTTTACGAGTCAAAATCAATTTACCATGTTCAGCGGTCGATTCTTCGCACCACGAATTGCTGAATCTGCTGTCTGTCAGGGTGCAATCCTCTCCCTATCCTTGTACTCAACTTACATAGTATTCATTCCAATTTACGATCACACTATTTTAATAAAATATGGAGATGATGTGGTGTTAAGCACCAAATTCCCTTTCCATGTATTCGTCATTTTTGTTCTCGCTTATAAAGACTAGCTAATTTGAAGAGATTTCTAGTCGGTCCACCCCTTCACTGATACAACAAAACTTCACCTTGGCTTCATTTTTACTAGCTTTTATTGGTTGGTTCTGAATGAAAATATGGTACGGTCACTTCGTGTTAGTGGTGTTTCGACCAAAACCAGAAAGTTAACACCTCATACCCAACCTCCAAAGTCTGTCTCGATTGCGCAACACTAAGCCTATCATTTCATCCGTCAGCGCTTCTCCATCATCGAGAGTAATGCTTCCGCATTCCTTTCCAGGGTGTGTAACCGGAAAATTCCACAACATTCCCTAGATCGTTATTTTGTTTACCACGTTGCAATAGTATTTCGCGTAAACAGTTTGTGTGTTTGATCGTTCTTTTAAAGCCTGTGAAATTTTTGGAACTAAATTTCCATGTAACACAACTCACTCTCTTCATTCAAACATCATAAACTGTATTTCTATAACCCTATCTGGCACCAGATACAAAGGATTGTTCCGGTGTTTATGTAATTAAATCAGTTTCTAAATTAATCAGGTGTCCTTACTCTTATTGGTATAACCGGACAACTGAACCCGTAGTTTACTTTAAAATAAACTGTTTTGGCCGTTGGATGATCTGTCTATAAATTTTACCGCTGTCATTATCAGTAAAGCTGACCAGGTTAGTTTGTGTTCGTCTGTCAAAGTAACGGGGTGTACAACCCAAACATTCACTTCTCCTGGCGTAAAAACGCAACATTCATTTGACTTGTCTTGACAGACTTACATTTGTCTGGGTTGTACTCGAAAGAAAGGTTTGGTAAATGCACATCGTGGTGAGTGTACTAGTCAATCTGAATACGTAATATAAAAGAACAGTAAAATATCTGGAAATAATCAACTGCTCAGATGTGAGTATTAAACTGGTTTCTGGTCTTTGCACACTCTTGTTGTTGCGATAATTCATCAGAACTTATCACAGCTGATGAACAGTCCTGGTAGTACCCACCTACAAAAAACCCTGCTGTGTGTGCGTTACTCGACTATTCAAATCTGTCCCTTCGCATCCCGTATCGTAATCTGGGAACAGGTGGCAGTTCGGTGTAGAAACCCACTGCGTTATATTGTTATATGTCCAGAAAAAGGTCATCATGTCTTCTCAACAATCAGTAGTACGATGGAGGGATTGTATTCGACTGCTAAGTGCGTGGGCATTTTTGGTCAAACGCGTGACAGAATTTCATATAATACAAACTGTTTTTTATCCTCGTGAACTGTTGGAACATATTCGACGTAGTTATACCTCGAAATAACATAAACAAATGACCACTTATTGTTTGCATGTGGGTCTGCGCACCTTTTTTGTATCAAGGATTGTCTTTCTTGGTCATTGCCCTTCAACTCACTTTAAACAGTTCAATCCGGTACAAGTTACTGGACAAACCGCTAATTGCTGGAACGTAAACTACACGGAAACCACCAGCAATGGTACCGTGATAATGAGCATGATTTTGTAGGGTAACCTTTTTATACTATGACCAATTAATTATTTGATAAATAATCCAGTGGATTTTAGCCAGTAAGATACCAGGCATCATACTGGTTTGTGGATTTTTACAAAACCATCCCATGTCCATCCGATTCACTTGCTATTTGGCCTTTAAGGTCGACTTGGACCTCATCTGCTGCAGGTGGTACCCCGTTCAGACACGATACAAACCGAATAGAGTGCTGAACTACGAAGATACACTGAGGGTACGGAACTTACACATTTGAACTCGGTTACCTAACCATCCCAATATGTCCTATGGAGTTTATGAAGTTATCCAGGATGGCTTCATACCTCCGCCGATAACACACTTGTCTGACAGCATATCTTTTCTGTCACTGGTTCGAGTCCAATAGAAACAGTTTTTACGGCTAAATTTTGCATTAACTTGACAAGTCTGGTCCGTTAAGTATCGGTAACACTGATTCGGTGTGTAAGTAATCAAAACAAGAGACCTCTCGATGTAAAACTGTATCGTTCACTGGGGGATATGGGCTCCATTTCATTTAACTGTGTTTGAATTACGTCTACGACTAGTTGATGAGAGTTCCCATGAATAGTGAGAATAGTGAGAAAATCAGGTGTGAAAACTTTCGAAAATAAGTCATGCCACTTTTGTCCATATGATCAACAATTGTATGGAAAAGTCCACATAAACGCGATACTTTTAAACAGCTGTTTGACGCTGACGACGGGGCAATAACGGCAGATCAGTGGGCCAGCCGTGAATCACACGGTGTTTCGCACACCAGTTGTGTGTAACGAATTACGCAGTCTATTCCGTCAGTCGTGTCCTAACTGTCATTGTCATTCGAACCCGTGCCAGTCAGTTCAGACGGATCCAGCTTCAACAAGGCGCGGAGCGGGAAAAGAGTGTGTATTTGCAAAGCATGTGTGTCATTATGTGTGTCTAGATGGTCGGATATGCATTACGCATGTCAGCTTATGAATCGATCGGCCTGACTGCATTAGTAGTCCCGTGGTGAGAGGCGGGTTGAATGGGACAACAGTCCGTCGCGTGCATTTCGTCACTGGATGTTGCTGAACCGACGGAAACGGCTGATTCACATGTGCGTGTACGTGATCAAACACACGAACAAACGAACGACTAACTAGCAAGCATTGGCAATGGTTTATGCACGATGTAAACAGCCAAACCTATACGTGTTTAACCTAACCGATCCTGACGAAGATCGAAGACAGCGTGATATCATCAAAAAAGGGGGTCAGCCGCATTCTTCTTGTGTAGCCATGAGAACGCAGAAGGCCGCCATAAAAATGAGGGGGTAAATGGCATGAATATGACATGCCATAATGGGTAGTCAGACAGGGGATTGGCAGTCTCATTTAGAATGGAGAGATTGGTCATTTTGGTTAGTTTGCAGATTAGGGTTCCGAATGCGTGGACAGAATAAGTCTGCGCAGCGTCTGCAAACAAATGCTGAGACATCGCTGTTAATAGGTTAGTCATAAGTTAGGACACCAGGGTGTATTACAAAGCAACGCTTTTAAGCACGGAGACAATCAAGTTTTCTCGACAACTTCCGAATTAGCAGTGATCACCATAAGCTGAAGTCTGTCACTTGACGTTAGCTGGTCCGTACGGCGCTTTATTTGTCAAATTGCACTTAATTTACGTTGTCCCAGGGGTAATTTGACAACAAACTCGGACAAATGTGTCTCCACTTATTCTGCTGGCATAACGAACTTGTCACGATCTTAGCCGATTAAGAACAGGATGCACAGAATGGTCAATCGTGTTAGACTTTCTGCGATAACCAACAGTTTGTTAATTTAGTCTCTTGGAACAGTAGAAGATAACGAGGTGGTGTTAAAATGATGGTTGGCTGTCATGTGTTGAAATCTACACAACTTTATGTTTGCTCTAAAAGGAAATGCCTATATGTTCATTTCAGCATCGGATGCTCCCCTGTAAAGAAACGAGACATTCAGGGTTAGCATCAGCTGTAGGTATACTGGGGGCGATGCGTTATTAGTACGTTTCTAGGAATCGTTCTTAATGAATCATGAACGATAGGCACTTTAACATCTTGAGTACGTCAGATTTTGAAGGACGTAACAACTTTTAGAACTCAAATAAATTGTGAACAGCTTCGAGAGTGAGTCATAGTTAGGACGTCAACTGACTATTCCGAAGACAATGGCAGTCGGCTACCAAGCGGATCGACAACGTAATGTATTCGACAGGACTACCAGGTGCCGCGCCGTTTCTATGCATGTGGCTACCATCTCAACAGTGTATTTTCCTACCCAACCGACCATCTCCAACGCAGCGTCTAAGTGCTTATCTTAGTGAAACAGATCGATCGTTCCCTCACAAAGACCAGACTGGAACTTGCCCTCTAAAGTGCGGTTTTACACACATTATGACGAACTTTCGATCACTTTCCGTACGTTAATCTTTGGAACTTCTGTACAGATCGAACTGACACTTACCGGTATTATTGTCGTACAGTATGCGTGATGTGATGATGCGGCCACAAGAGTTGAACAACTCTTCCAATTTCTGCTGGGTCATGGACGGCGGAAGACCGGAAATGTATAAGTTTGCTCCTTTGATGGATTCGGAGCTGGGGCGTGCCAGAGAGACCTGTGTGTTAAACGTAAGAATAATGGATGCAACATAGTGGTGCGATTCAGTAGCACAATACAAATTCGCTTAGTTTTTTCTTCCAGTGAATCAGGAACTAGAGGTTCCATCAAATAATCGAAAAATGGGTGATTTACTGATAAGTGCATGATGATCGAAATACACGTTTTGAAGCTGTGTTTTTACAGCAGACCACAAGCAAAACTTAAGGGTAGCTAACCGTTACTGACAACAGATGCAGACAAAATGGTCAAATATTGGGATGCGGCTTGTGTTATCTTTTTGACAGAAAAAACGCCACCGTTTTTTCATGATTTAGCGCTTCAAACAAATACCACCCCTGTACCCATGCGTAGTCTAAGGTAGGCTATACAAGCATAATATCCATTCAACCTACACCAAACTAAGATGAGTTTATTTTCACTAAACAGAAGTATCGTGAACGATTTATCGGAAATCGAGAACTGCCACACATTCAGAGCAATGGACCTGTCAACGCCGTGTGCTAAGAAAGTGGTGCTGTGTGGAGTTACGACGGAAGAATGTGCAAATGGCTGTTCATCTAGGAAATATAGGTGATTGAACGTGTCTAAAGCAAGTCACTAACGGGGTGAAGGTCGGTACTGTAAATTCGAGCAAACTAAATTGTTTATCTTTGTTTTGTTGTTGTAGAAAGTCCATTCCTGATCATTTGGCGATGATCCCTTTCCCCTTCGGGAATATGGTTTGTGGCGACTTTCTTTATTTTGTTTATCCTTCAGTTTTCTTGGTGTAGTTTAACGCGAAGGTGATCGGTTTGTTAATCATCAATGACATTCGTTTGTTCCCCTAATCGCTACCAGCATCTACGCCTACAGCTGAACTCGATCTATGGCTATCGTCTCGCCAACTGTTACCTTTTGTGCTGCCTTCTTAAGTTACGTTGTATCACTGGAGAATCACTTAACCCACTGAATCCACACGATGACCATCATCCAAGAATATGTAGTGCTACGTAGACCCCACATGACACGTTCCCCGGCTCAGTTCATTCCAGTAGTACGTGGGAAGTTCGGATGAAGAAGTGCATCGAAAACCACTTATGGTTACATGCGCAGGCGTGCTTTGGATTTGCTCGTTGTGATAAGCTATTCCGGAGAAAAACGTCTGCAACCGTCACAGCAGCAGATGGATTTTAATGTTGTGTAGGTTAGACGCATGAGTCTCAATTGGATGCTGAATGATGTCAGGCCCGATTTCTTGATTGCAATTGCTTTAACAGCTAACCACCGACACCACTTACCTGACATCCCAATCTTAGACATTCAAACATTTTCATATTGATGCGACATGCGTAATCCTTACCAAGTAACTATCCAATGTAACCATCAGAACACTAAGGTATAGGTGCTCGCTGGGTTTCCTCTCAGCCGAACCATCTAACAGGTATTATTTAATCTGGGTGGGAATCTAGCCCGATATTGGTTTGTGAAATAAGCACGTTATCCAACACCTGTTACGGCTTGATTAGTGCGTCATTTCTGAGTAGCCAAAAAATTCAAACTCTTGGGTCATACGCAGATTGTCTGACACACAACAGCACACAGGGCTTGCCTTGTTGTCTCCTACAAAATCCTCATTGTTTGGTTGATCGTGAGGGACATGTGTTTCTTGTTATACGATGCAAGGAGGGATGATTTATGCCACTGACCATATAGGCGTATGTTCCACATATACCAACGTGTATACACACACACACAGAGTAGAAGTACGAGACCTGTCCAAACCACTGACAACAAGTAGCAATATAGAGTGCACTATAAAGTGCACCTATTCAATTCTGTTCAAAACAACTTCTCGAATCCTATTTTGTAAAATTAGATAAACAAGCAAGAATACACATGTGGGGCGGAATATATAGGCATATGTGAAAATCGACTCTTTCAGCAAAAGCAGCTGGTGGCCATAGACAAAGCTGACACCGAACCAAATTGCCCTTGCTCAGGGGGTAGTTTTATGCAGATGATGGTAGGGAACGAACAGCTGTGGACGTGATTCCAATGTAATGCGCAGTTCCCTAATCTATCGCGATCACTAACCGACTGAATACTACCCACTCGTGAACCAGTTGATGATCGTTTCTGAAGGTAGTCAACATCTCGAGAATTTAATCAGAAAATGGAATAAAGCTTAAAATAAACTACCGTTTGCGATGCAAATCCTTGTTAGGTCGGTGGGTTATAAAAATAACCAAGGGGGTCGCCGAGTGTTTACTTGTAAACTGGAAGGTTATATCCAACTCCAAAGTTAAAACATTAATCGAAGACAAGGAAACCGTTGAGTAACCGCAGATATATGTTGTGAAATTTACTTACCGGACTATTAACGACTAGCTCTCCTCGTATTATGTACGAGGATTTCTGAGGATAACTTTCAGTTTCGCAGCTTCTTAGAAAGCGTCAAGCAATCTAACAAGCAAAAGCGATAAATATATTCTGTAGAACAGGATTTATCTTATCAAGGTATTAACATACGAAGCGACTTTTCGTACGATAGTCAGGCCTATAGCTAGGGCAAAAAGGAATAAGGATGAGTTTACTGAAACTGTATTCGGATGCTGACATAATGTGTTACTGGGACTCAGGCTCGAGAAACAGATAAACAGTTTTCGGATTCCGATGGGATCGCAAGCGATCCCAGTTCCGTTAAATGCTCCCGTTCTGATACTCCAGTTTCACAGTGCGTAAGTGTCACCCTATAATGATCAATAGGTTCAATCGTATGGGTAAGAACTGGACAGAGTAAACAACAAATATCACTAAAGATAATGTGAAGCAAGCTGTTCACAGATGGATGCTCGCTGTCTACGGAGAGCAGAGGAAAGGTGAACATCAGTCTAGCTCGAGGCAAGCCACTCTGCTAAGTAAAATGAGCTTTGTTTAGTTAGAAAGGTAACTGGTAGCCAAGACCACCCTGTTTGCCAATCAATGTGAACAAATCAGCGTATGGCGAATTGAGGGTGGATGATCATAACCACAATGACTGGCAGAACAATTGCTCATTAACATCATTTCCATACGAAGCTTTGATTGTAGGCGTTTATAGGATGCTTGATCAGGAATGATTCAGTTTATCACCAATGATTCGTGGTTATGATGGTCCACCAATAAACATTGTAGTATGAGAATATTACAAAAAGCTGGTGGATGTGAAAAAATGGTACTTGCAGCAAACCATCGAGAAGTGGCCATAGCGGCCTCAATCAGTGAAATATACGCTGAAAAAAATATCCTGATGAACATTTACATTTAGTGACAAGTGGGAGTAGGGAGGATGTAAATCCGTACTCTGGGTTGTCTTTCAAATATGGTGATCAAATGGAGTTGCACATTCCCCTACGGGTTCAGCCGAGCCCAGGGAGTTGGGCATTGCGTTTCAATAAGTACAGATCCTAGCGGTTAAGGAATTAGGTCGAGTTAAAAGCCGCTCACTTAAAACTCGATATGATGAGAGGAAGCCTGCTGGCGGATGATCCGGTGCGTGAATGATTACTAGGGAAAAGACCAGATTTCCTTCAGGAAACCTGTATTACTCTTTGGATAGAGCAGTTACACACGCTCTGACACTTCTCATGGCCCACCTTTGCTTGTTTCCCATAGACGTCAAGTCATTTTTTGAGATAGGTACGGTAAACCTGCGCTTTCATTTAGGAAACAGCAGATTACGCAGCTTTACATAGGGGAGACTCAGAGAGGAGCGTTCCAAAAATTCAATTTGAGCATTTTAGTTTTATTCGGGTTATTTCACCAACACCACACAAGTGACTCAAATGGTCTGTTTCAAGAGCATCTTGTCATCGTGCACATACACAGACAGTGTTGGTTTGCTTCCGTGCTTGCATTACTGAATGCCATTTTCATGGGGAATGCAAGTAATTGTATGGTTGTTCACGTTGGTCAGCAGTATTATTTAACATAGATCACGGAGAAAAACGTTTCAATTTATTCAGAAGAATATCCATGGCTTCCAACCAGTGCAATGCACCAAACTTTTGTGCCGTCAACGTATAAGGACATTGGTAACGATAACTTCTAGTCATCTAATGAAAAATAGCATAAATCACGGGGAATTTTGCAGAGGGCGGCTGTTAGTAAACAGTAGTCAGTCGGTTGCTTATTTATATAGAAACTGAACTCATCTACGATCAGACAGTTTTCCAGCTACTACCAGGATAACAGTTGTGGGGTTTCTGTCACAGAGTGGATGGATGAGTTCAGTTATGAGTTTTTCATAAATCAAGATAAGCTGTATTAATGAATAACCATTCGTTGACCGTGTTGACCCGAAAGGAGCGGGTGAGCAGCAGGTTTGTAACACATAACTGGGAACTATTGAAAATGAAGCGTGTCATACTGACTCTAGCAGAATCTTCAGTTATGTCTCCCGTAATCTTAGACATCGCTGAAATCAGAGCTATCGGTCGATAAGTTACCACACATTTTTGTGTATCCACTATTGATAGTATGTGATTGTAAAATTTTTGTAGGTTTCTGTTCGCTGGGTAACCGAAAAAGAATAGGGTAAAAAGATTCAAAACTGTTCAGGTTATCTAAAGTATCCAAAAGTATGTTATGTAACTCTCAAGTTTCCAGCCTGCCTGTGGTCAAATTTCAGAAAGACATCTTTTTCATAGTGATTGCCGCAAGATTGGTAAATTTGGTTCCACTTAAATGATTCACCATGCTTACATACATTATTCATAGATAGACCTCGGAAGCTGGAACATACAGACTACTTTCTTGGTAATCTTGAACCATCCTCCCGGCGCCTTCTCTGTAAAGTATGTCAGACTAGTGAGCGCCAGACATTGAGTCAACCATTAAATGTGCTATCCACTTCTGAAGTCACGGGAGAATTGATTGAGAATGTTAAAACACTATTTGGTTAACGCATACCCGAGATACAACTAGCACAACGCTGCTCCTAGATATCCTTCTAGTGCACTTGAATACCCGCCAGATGTATACACCTGTCACAGCGCTAATTCAATGCAATTCAGCCACTGCGCATTAGCTTTTTGGATACATCTTCTGATCTATTTTCATTCACTTTTAAGATATATTTATAAACCAATAAACACAGGCCATTTCCAGACTAACAATTACTCGTATAAACACGGAAGGCTATGCACTCACAGGTGTGGTGTATTGTCCTACTGTGTTTCTCGTCCTGCTTATTTCTGCCGTATATCGACGTACGAATTAGGAAAATTCGGCTAATGTAGTCAAAATTTAATATTCGAGAAGGTTGCTTACTGGAACTGGTTAACATATAACTGGTTAACATATAACTACCAGTCACTAAACAAATGACGTCTTGTGGAAGACATCGAGAACTTGAGCTATTTTTTTAGCCATACCAAAGCCTAGTGAGTAAGAATTTCGATCAACCATGTGTAACTGAAAAGCATTCCAGAACAGACAAGTTTCCTCCTCTAGAAACAAGAATGGGTTTTCAGAGTTAGGTATTTCAGATAAACAAAGTGAGGTACGGAAACAGAAGGAATTTTCAAAAGATGCCTCATTTGCCCACACTTAGTTTATTTATCAGTAACTTTCTAATTTTCAACATATAAAAATGAAAAAGGTGTCGAAGTTGTTGCAGACTTAACAGCTGAATGGTTACTAACTGAAAAGTACTGTCGATTTCGCTAGGATTACCACAACAAAGTACTTCCAGCGTGTCTGTTTAGTCGCGTAATTCAGTCAGTTGGAACACATGTATTATTACTTTCTCGTTTCCATAAATTTCGGTCTCTTGTAGACCATGACTTTTCGCTCGTCTTTGCACAGCTTACAGATATTAATTAGTTAGGATTTCCATTATCGGATAGCTGAAAGCTCCTGGCATCCTGTTGTTGGAACTGCTTCAATAATCCGAATCCAAAGATCTGTGATGCGTTCACATCAGTCAAATGCCCTTTTCGTTGATGATTAAACAAACATTGACCAGCGACCGTTGAATACGATTCAACTCTGTGGGTAATTAATCAAGTGCTTTCACGTTTCTTGGTGCTCCCCCGATAAATAATCGTCAGCTTATGGTACATCCAAAGCCCACAGTTTGCCAGTCACGTAACACAAGTCTTAACTCTCAGACAGAGGAATGTTGCCCATCAGACAAGTGTACGCACAATTCTTTGTGGGTGGACCATTAATCCAGCAGTATCAAGTTTTCATAATCAAAACGTGATTTATGATGAGCATGATTACTACTAAGGAAATATCTCTGTGGATGGTCGCAAGCCCAGTTCTTTACAATGAGTGGAAGCGGGGAAGAGGAATGTGCTATTGCATTGACAATTCGAAATACAACACACTAGCGAGTTGACTAGTTTACTTAGGTAAACTGATCAATAAATTCGTATAACATCATTACGTTCAGGACTTCCCCGTGTTAGCGGAAGTTTTTGAGAACTCTTCAGTGAGTTCATTAACTTAACTTAACTGATAACTTCACAACAGTTTGATTAGGGTCTCTCTCTCTGCAACTTCTATAGTGATGGCAGTCCAAATTTTAAGGGTGAGTGCATTTTCGGTTTATTTTGCAATGCTAGGAACTTTCTCAACGAAACTCTTACTACTTGTTACGAGGTATAGCTGGGTAATTGTATACCCACTTTTCACATACTTGCTACTAGACTTCAACACTGGAAATTGCGATCACCTGTTATTGTGAGTCAACAAGAAGTGGCAAGTAATCAAAAAGCTTTAGGTTTTCCCCGAGGATAGGTCTAGTGTGTGCATTATTTCACAGTGGCCAAATAGTCTGTATAACAGATCGAGTGAAGGAGGGAAAGAGCCTTATTGAAGAAAAAACACTAAGCCTGCTATCTTAATAGCAACTGACACTGTTAGAACAAACGAACTATTCGTTGACATGGTAATGGGCTTAGTGACCAAAGTAATCTGGATTAATGCTAATCAATCTGGATCACTTCAATCTTAAAAGCGAAACAGATAGGCTGTCTACCTCATCGCGCTCGGGAAACAGTGGGAAAAGTTGGTTGTAATCGTTTGAACTGGAATGTTACATCGTGATGATCTCACTCACGCGGACCCAGTGTGGTGGACTGTCAAACAGGAGGTGCGAGTATTTAAACTCTCAGTGAAACACCTCAAGGCGCCGGGGAGGTACATCTAAAAGAACACAACGAGCAGGTCATAGACAGCATAGGCGACCGGATGAGCCATCGTTCAACTAGACCGGACCAACCGACGAGACATGGCAGGTAGGATGAGATTGATGACCAGACAGGGGGCCCCGTTGTTCCAACACACGGGGGGATATTTTAACACGGCCGTCGGGTAGATTGCGGACGAAAAGCACGACCGGATGACCTATCGCCCAATGAGATCGGACCAAGAAACGGGGAATGGCAGGCGAAAAGACGCCCGACAGAAAGCGTCGGCCACGTACATAAAGTGTGTGCGAAAATCGAGGATGTGTTGTTGACCGAAATTCCGGTACATAAACGCGAGCGTGGTGTGGCATGGCAACCGGCACGTTGGGTAATAAAGACTGTGATGAACAGATTGGGAATAACACAACGTTTCGAGCAAGTTGTAATACTCTACAACACTCCTGAGGAAGGCCACCCGAGGTGGTTGAAACGTAGAGTATTACAACTTGCTCGAAACGTTGTTATTCCCAATCTGTTTATCAATAACATGTTAAACATGACGCCCAAACTATTCAACTTCATTCGTACTACATTCGGTGCGGATATCTTACAATAAAGACTGTGCTTTAGTGAACGCCTTTGCGTTACACTAGTACCATGGGTCGACTATCCACTTAGTCAGTTGTCGATAACGTTAGTGATTACCTATCACATCAAAATTTCAAGATCATTTCTAGTGAACTATGCTAAATTATTTCACATACCATGCCAAAACATCAGGAGCATCAATTTTGTTCTCATTTGGAACTACCTATCGGCAATAACAGGACGAAGTAGTGTCAAATAAAGCCTTCTTGCAACGAGTTGCCTACACTACTGATCTCAGTGACACTAGCACAATGACCGGATGAACTCACTCTTCACTGCTGCTCAAGGTATAGTAGTGTACTATACCCGAAGAACTCTTGGGAGTAAACCGTTTATACCCAGGTTTTGGAGGAAGTGACCTAAAGCATCAACTTCTCCAGATCGTCATTCATCGGACTATTGAAAAGTGTCTCATCGTGAATTTGAAACTTTCAGTAACACTGCCGCCATACCGAAGTCACTGTGGTAAACTTACAGAGACAGGTTATCTAAGTCAGACAAATGGAGCCCTAGCAATTCTGCAGTCACAACAAAATCACAACCATGCGGTTTATATGGTTGCTTACGGTTGGTTAGTTCCTGTGAACCTGTTGACCAAAAGGACGAGTATTTCGTAATGACCCACAAGACGAACTCCTATTTTCGGTCGTGTTGAAACATCAGGAGGTCATAAATTGCAACGTTTGGGAGCAATGAGTTCTTCAAAAGTGTGTGAACCCATCTGGGTTTACAACAGATAAAGCCATGTTGTTACCGAAATAAAAAAGCTCCATAAGTCGCTACATTGAACACAAAGTCCACTAAGGAAGGATGTCCAAACGCTTTAGCGAAAACAGAGCAGTGTCCAATAATCCTATTGGCATCCAAACTATCTACCAGCGTCAAACAAGATCGACAACTAAGGTGAGAATATCGAGAAAAACTGTGTAACGGGCATTGTGAGATATTCTGATCACTAACGACGTGGGGCAGCACACTAAGTGGAATAAGTGCTATGGACCATGGATCCCCAGACTGCCGTCAGAAAGCAGAAGAATAGAACAACAGCGACATTTCGCAATGGTTACCTGTGTGACCGACTCTTCTGAGAAATGACACACGTAGGGAGCGAGTTACGGACCCAGACAACTGACGTTCACTCCAATTACGCTCTGCATCCAATCTCGTTCTTGTTTCGGCCTATTATTGGAGGATTTTCACGCGACATACACGGTGATGTATCCAGTCACCCTAGTTCATTCATAGGTTGATAATTTGAAATTTTAGTGAAATAAGCATTACAATCAATTTATTGTGTTTTATCATCGGTACTTTCATTTGGTAATTTTAGACGACCATGACCCATCGTCCTTTCACGGACGCACCGGCCGACTCCAGTCTTTAGCAAGCCACCGAACACTGTGTTGCTCACGTTGTCCGTAATACATCATAATACATTTGAGATCATCTTCACTGAAACTTCAAACAAAAATTTAATTATTCAGTGCAGACTACCTAGTTACATCCAACCACCTACCTTTCAAGGCTGCAGATTGAATCGTGGATTTACTTGTACCCAACCCGCAGGTAAAACCTAGGGACAGAATTTTTCGGTTTCTAACATGGGGGAGTAACAAGTGAGGCATGCTTCCGAACTGTACTGATGTAACTGAATGAGCAGTGCATCCCCTTCATAAGATAACAGTTGTCCTTCTCTCAATCGATGCGGAAAGATAACGGCAATAACTCGTGTGTACGATGAGTGGATGAATGTGTTTTGCCTTCAATTGAAAATATGACACTTTCAAAGTTGACGCATTTGACTGGCGACTGTGAGCAGCTATGTAGCATATGAGCTAACGGGCATTGCGATCAATCTAGTAAATGGAAAAGCTGGTACCATCGCTAAATTCTCGAGCTAATTTTGAAGGACTTCTAGCTCCTGTTAGCGTGTGATATAATTTTGGGCAAAGCGAATCACAGAAGGCAAAACACAATAAGCATTAATTTTATGAGTTTAGACTTTTCATAGGTACGACATGCTTGTGCATGTGCTGCCCAACTTCGTTGTAACGAACTGGACCACTTGGCACATGGAGACGCACTTTCGAGTGTCCGTTACCTGGTTTTCTGGTTTAGGCAGCCCAATAGTCTCCAGCCCAACTATGATCTGTGTCGTAGATAGCAGATTAAAGACAGTTTCCCGCTTGAAAGCGATATTAATTACTTGAGGTGACCATTCCATCCGGATTCTATGACGAAAATGACACGACTGATAGTAATCCGGATGCTGCTGTGAAACGTCACAAGATGATTTGTTAAAACTATCAGTATTTCCTACCGACTTGTTGAAAAGCCAACGATTCAGTGGATGTTTGTGTTTTACAAGCCGCTTTGAAGTTACACATTGTTCAAGTTTAGTTTTATACTTATCATTGTGGTCAAGAATCAGGAGAAACATTAGCATATTTGCTAGTGCGTTGTCCTCAGTCGATGTTGTTGTCCTTTTGAATCGACTGTGACCGCGTGACGAAACAATAACACTTCTATTTTGACTGATCTATGTTCTGTCAAGTATTTTTTCATCACGTTTCCAGCTTATGCCGATTAAAACCAAGGGTATGCACTTGAGGCACTGGTAGTACGTCCTTATTGATCGAAAACCATTCTAACACAAACACCTCACAGTAAAAAGTCTGTGTTCTCGTTTCCGCCCACCTGGTAGAGAAGGTTGCCTAGATATACACAAACCTCGCAATAAACCTATAGAGATAGTCCAATTTGTGGCGAATTTTCTAACACAAGATCTGGTGTAAACGCAGATGCCTGTAGCTTTATCTCGTACGGGAGTCAGCTACTAGGTAACTGAGTAGATTGCGGGTCACGGCCGTCTGAAATTACCAAATGAAAGTACCGATGATAAAACACAATAAATTGATTGTAATGCTTATTTCACTAAAATTTCAAATTATCAACCTATGAATGAACTAGGGTGACTGGATACATCACCGTGTATGTCGCGTGAAAATCCTCCAATAATAGGCCGAAACAAGAACGAGATTGGATGCAGAGCGTAATTGGAGTGAACGTCAGTTGTCTGGGTCCGTAACTCGCTCCCTACGTGTGTCATTTCTCAGAAGAGTCGGTCACACAGGTAACTACTGTTAAGGGGCATCTGGACTTGTTTGGACTTTTTGTAACCGTTACTCACAAGACGCCTGCGACAAATTCGGTCCATTATCTTTCATTTGAGCGATCGCCATTGTGTTCACATGGTGTTCCGAACCTACACACCTGTATTGATTAGTTGAGAAAAAAGAAGACCGACTTTTGTTTGGACCACGTTTGGCTTCACTCTACGTGATCTTTTTTGAATGCGTAATGAACCTTCTGTAGTTTCTCAGATTTCTCTTACCTTCCACATAAGTGTGTACCGTTAGTTTAAGAAAGTCAAGGGGTCTATCATGAGAAATTAGTCAGTAATCCACTCGAGTAATAGTGCAGTCTGTTCTATGGCCAACATGAACTCACCTCATTCCTTATTCTGTCAATTTAGATTTGACTTGTTTTATGTTCAAACTGTTCACCTAAATAGCATGTGAGGTGGCAACCCTGTTGCAGATTGTATGGATGTGTTTTTCAGTCATATTCTTCTGCTAACCACATTTCGCTGATGAATATTCTAATATCCTGTATTTATGCAAATGTTGTCACAACTTTTGGGCGAGTGAAATCTCCCCCATATACGAACATCACTCTTGATATTCCAAGTCATTATAGTATGAAATGACGCATCTTCTGTTATCTGCAGTTGAAGACCACTCGGCCGAGCTATTAATTAAAATCTGCTTCAGATTAAATTATAATTGGAAATTTAGAAGGAACTGGTGAACGATCATTAGTAATTTGTACTGGTCATTTTTTCCTCTGGATATCAAGTTCCTCCCGGCGAAATCAATCACAGAAACATTTCGGAATAGTTAAGACAACCCACCTGTTCCCTGAATTGGCGACAGAATATCAGTAATAAACTCAATTACCGATTGTTTCATACTATGAACTCAAGGATCGCCTCCCTCAAATGCGTCCGACAAACCTCCAGTGAACAAGTGGTAAAGTTTTGTTATATCGGTCGTTACATCCCACCATCCCCGCTTGTGGTGCGGTGGTGATCACTGCAGTTTCGCTTATAGTGTAAATATCACTAGTATTTCTGTACGCTATTATGTATTCCAAGTCGGTATTCTTTGAGTACTTATTAAGTTGAGTTGTCCTGCTTAAACCAGGCAACACATCCATCACCTGTTTACCGACTTTTGAAGTTCAATCATGGGAAAATCCGGCCCAACCCCATTCCTCCTGAGTGTTCACGTCTGTATATTCTACCCCCCTTGTTTCTGACTGTTGATTGGATCTTGACTCAGATGTCTTTATTTTATCGTGTCAGTTTGGTAATTGTGCGAATAGTCAGGTGCCAGTTACTATATTTTGTTTGAGTGGTGTGTGCATCATCTTCCTTAGAGCTCGGCTCGTTTCCACTGTTTTGAACTTGTTGACGGTTCGGAAGGATTCTGCTGGGTATGAATTTCGTACTGTGGTGGATTACCAAATCGGAGGTGCAAGTATTCCAACTCTCAGTGAAATACCTCAACGCGGCGGGGAGGTACATCCAAAAGAATACAACGAGCAGGTCACAGATAACATTGGCGACCGGATGATCCACCGCCCATCGAGGTCGGACCAACGGACGAGGAATGGCAGGCGAAAAGACGCTCGACAGAAGGCGCCGACCACGCACAAAAATCGGGCCGAAGTGGAAATCGGGGGATGTTCTGTTGACCGGAATTCCGGTTCACAAACGCGAGTGTGGTGTGGCATGGCAACCGGCGAGTTGGGCAATAAGGATTGCGCTTTAGTGAACGCCCTTTCGCCACAATACTGCGTGATTATAATTCCCCTTTAGCCTTTTCGGCACCTGATTGCAGTTCATTTCCCGGAAACGATTTACCGATCGATATTGTTGAGGTTGTCTGAATATTCACTTTGATAATTCGTTATATAATACCGTGGCATTGTGATCCAGTCTTGTTCTGATTATTTTGGTTCGTTGGTTTATCGCTACGCGTTGCTCAACGTCTTCGTGGAATATCGCACTACCTCCATCCCATTAACAACGGTGATGACATTGCTAAAAATAAGCATATGAAGGAGGCACTCCACTGTGCTTAGTGGATGTCTCGTATTGCTAACATGCAACATAGAAAATTACCAAGTTTCAAAACTCTTTTCAATATCCAACAGTCTTACTTAGAGAATCTGGTGTAGGATCGAACAGTAAGTGCTGATGCAGCCATCTTTGCCTAGCTGCTCGTTACTTATTTGGACTTTTGTAAGTTGACTTTATTCAAACTACTTGACACTTGACATGGTATTCATTGAGGACAACCCAAGCGTCATTCAAGGAATACCACACTGAAGAAGTTTAACAAAGAGGAAGGAAGAAGAAAAGTGAACTCCTCGCTCGGAAATCAGACAGACCATATGAGAAAACACTTGTTACGGTTCACCGTAACACCACTATTCACACTCGACGTATGACAGTTTCGCTTTCTAAGCAGTCGTTTCTCGGTATCATTACTCTTATGTATGTCTGTCAGTTCAACTGCTCTTGGAGGACTGGTAAAATACGTTAACCGTTCAAGCGAATTGATGAGTATCACTTGACTTGGATCCGTGAAGGGAATCCGTCAAATGGATTAATATCCCTATCCTGAAACTGTCGATACTGGCTACAAGCGTTTAAACTGCTTTGCAGCATACCCGATAAGTTCCCAAGGATTTTGCGCCCACTTCTGCTGTGGACAGATGAGTTTATCGCCAGCCGTACATCGCAGCTGGAACCATGTGCCCAGGAGGAGTCTTACAGATGCTCACTGACCTCATCGAAGTTGGTCAAACTACAGTCTAACATAAACAAACCATGCCTCCATTTACAGTAATTCTCTCTTCTCCCTTCCTATCCACAGTAATCTTAACCCTATGCAACTTACACTCCATATATATCACTTTTATCTACCTCTCCCACACCCGTTAAACATCTCAACTGCTTCGTGCTGTCGGTCTCTGAATCTCCATTACCGTTCCATTCAATCCGTTGCATACACATACCATCTAATCGTTGACTGACCCACCATAACTAAAGAAATTTGGAAAGTAGGTTATCTTAAGCTTACGTATACTCGAAACCATCGTTCAAGTGATTGTCAGTGGATAGAAAACCAGTAACAAACTGATGGAATTGGGTTTCAGACAAGTACTGGATGAGCTGGGGCAAGAAGGCATGTCCTCTGTAAATAGATCCATAAGGAGCATCCCAGTCGTCTATAACTGCTGTCTTGCTAGGCGACTAACGATGAAGAATCACACAGCCTTCTTAACTGCCTTTGGTATTAGACTGCGGTTCAACAAACTGAATTCGTATATTCTTGCGACATCACGACTTTAGTACACCGCACGGGAAGACTGTACAAAAGACACAGAAAGCATAATGTCATGATACTAACTGAGCGACATATGTTTAGCGCATTTTATCGGTGAAGTCGGGTAGTTTGGACTGAGGAAGCGGGAGTTCAGGTAGAAGAAGAATTCGATATATTGGTTTGATCACGCATTTTCGACTGTTCACTGCATTAGCGGATTCAACCATAAATGGTGGCAATTTCGTGATGGACGCCTCAAGTTGGCCTCAGACCTCAGCGAAAGAAATCGTATTTATCAGACAACAATGCAGTGTCTTCTTTAATCACTGGTGTTTGTGCTATTCAGTTAGGAATGGGCCAGAACTGGAAGTCTGATCCATAGTTTCTGTGAACCAACAACGTACAATCCAGCATACTTGTCAACTTCCCGCAAAGCAGCACTGTTGCTTGCAGCCCAGCGCTGACCGCTCCCTTAAATTGGTTACCATCTCTTGTGGTTCACCTGTTCGTTCTTCCATATGGTTAGAGATCACCGGTTGCAAAATAATGAAACGTAACTACACATTAAGTGGTCACGCAATTTACATCCGAAATGAAGATCAAGGTGGAGTAGCAGTTCTGTATGTTCTACGAAAATAGCAGAGCAACGGAAGGTAGGAACAGACCTTGTAGCACAAGTCCACATGAAAGGCTCACTGTATGCACCTCACGGGAATTATTTATCCTAAATGCACAATAAATTTAGTAAATTGCATTGCATACAAAGCTACAGTGATCTGCAGCCATAGTAAACTCGTGGAGGGACTGGAAGTGATCTGTAGAATACTACGGGAAGACGGCTACCCAGAATCTCACTACTTGGCACATGAAAGTATGTATGATCTTTTATAAGTCACTTACAGAAAGGACTGTCTACCTCATAGCCTCCTTCAAGGGAGACAAAGATTTTAAAATATTGAAACAATGTTTATCGAAATGTACAGAAAATGCGAAGTCAGCAACTTTCTTGTGCCTTCCAGTTTAGCCCAAAAGGTCATCGAGATGCGCAAGCCGTCACACCACGTCAAGGTCCAGTCTCACCGTGAAGGATAAACCACCCCGCCAGTCTGAATTGTTCTACAACAGTTTACTTTAACTTGCAATGCCAGGACACAGTAAGAAGAGTATCTAGACACATCGTTGAGTATTACCCGAAATCTTTTTGCAAAGGTATTGTCACATATATCAACAGTGCGATTTTTCAGCATCTACTAAAAAATTGACACACAGACGATATTGAAGAAGCGTTTTTGATTGTCGTTAAAATACATCCAGCGCCTAGCAAAAGCTTCAGGAAGACACCGGTGTCTGTGGCAGAGGCGATCATCACCTGCTCTCCTAGACCAGAATTGTATAGGAAAAAAGAATGCTTGTAAAAACCCTACAGTTGATATAATCATGGTTACCGTGAAGGACCCACACTATATATAATCTTTACACCTTAATTCAAACAAATTTCACTTTGTACACGTTTATTCTACTAGTCATCCTGACCTGTTGGGCTAAACTGAACAGAGTTACTCATACCAGGCAGGCCAACAGGTAGAGGTCTGACAAACCACAGTCTC
>QNGE01000497.1:45898-90668 GCA_008508345.1 Paragonimus westermani | reverse complement strand
GGCGTGAATGTTGTCGTTGTTTGTCCGAGCTGTCTGTGAAGTGAGTGCATTTAATGACGCGTGGCAGTGAAAGCCGTAAGGAAGCTGTCTCGCTGATGACGCCTTACTCTCACTTGCAGCTCGGTTGTTTGCTTGCAAGATGTAGGCACCTTGATGTTGAATGTTTGAATCTGGACGTAGTGATTTTCAGTAGTTAGGTCCCTTCCCGCCCTTTTCTGTTTTTCCTTCTCTCTTCCTATAAAGGGTTTGCTTGTTCTTCATGGTTGTGTGGCAGTTAAGCATTAGTGTGAACCATTGATGTATTGCTGTCTATGATGATGATGATTTGCTCCTGTCATTGAAATCACGGAGGCGAAAGACATTGTGACGGAAAACGACGGTTACGATCCCTCCGGGAAAACGGCAGCCGATTTTGGGGCAGACATATAGCGACTTAATTCGATGGCTGCACAGGCTATCCGCTTAAGAGGCTGAACAATCATTATCTAATGCACCACATTTAATTGCTCCCTGCGTATCACTTCAACAGCCACTAGACTGTGACTGTGAGTGATCTGTTTCTTCATGATGACCCCAACCACACTGGCTATAACCCTTCTTTGAGGCATCAAACAGAAAGTGCGTAGCGGAAAAACAGCTGTACTGGATTAGCTCTTGAGTTTAATTTCATAAACAGCACGATGAGAAATGTGGAGTTACAATGAACAAATAAGTTGCCAAACTGGTAGCTGCTGCCCAACGTTTACTATTATGAGCGGAGGTCGGCTTTACGGAATACCTATCCTCGCCATGACGACGACAGACACGGAGTAGCGATATTGATAGGTTATAATTCAACAAGTTCGGCATAATGATAACCATTAAACGTTTCTCTTTGGACCAAAGTTACAAAGCCCGAAACCAAGGCGTTTTTCGTTGGTGCATCCTACGCCTGGATAACAGTTCGCTAAAATGTAGCCATTTCAATCAGGCTGCTGAATCGGTGACCCTATCAGAAAACTGTGCTATTGACAAATGACGCTCGTTTGGATAGACAGTCGAAGGTCGTGAGACAGCAACAAGTGGTAGAGGTGTGAAATTTAGGCACGCACACAACCGGCGTGTTTTGGGCGATGACAACTGGACTTGGGTGCTCTCCTCTCAGTGTGAAACTCAGGCGTGTTGTGGCGGTCAGACGAGCGCCAGCTGGTTGAGCCAGTCGGAGGGAGCGTTATTATTGCTCAGATGACTTTTTGTCTAGAAATGAGGTCAGCCAAGCGGTTGTACAGCGCCAAGCCTAAATGCACATAAACACAACACAGCAACGCACGTGCAAACCATAGACGACCGAGTCGAGGACGCCGTAATGTGTGTTAGTGTGAACGTGCTCGCGTGATGGCGGCAGATGCAGAGCGACGGGCTAGTGTGGCACTTAGCAAGAACGGGAGCTGCGCAACCACAAATAACTTTGCTGCCAATTTGGCCAATTTAACGGCACCAGTATTCAGGCTAAGGACGATAGTGAAAACGCGGTTTGTTTAACAAAGTGAGTAAGAATCTGGTGAGATTACGGAGTAGCTGTGATGACCAAATACTGCTAGGTGATCACACTCCCGACAGACATCGGTCTGCAATGGGTTGTTATTCCGTGGGCACTTGAGAACATACTATGCTGGGGCCTAGTGATATGCTGTTGTTTGCTCCAACCAGAGTTCATCTGTGGTGGTGGACAGAACACTGGTCTAACGTCTGTTTCTTGGTAGCACTCGATAATGGCGTTGCGGCACAGAACCACTGCTTTACCGCAATCTCTTATGAGCAGTTAGGGAAGTGTATTTAACATTTACTAGTTGTACTGGAAACCGATGTTTAGGTGAAAATGCAATCCTACTTTGCTCGCTTGCACAGATGAAGAGAGATAAGCAAACGTTAGCAAACGCTATGCAAAGCATCTGTGTATCATGGTTCCAACACGCAGATATTTATGGTAGCCATTAGGTTCATTTTCCGTAAATCGATTACTAGCACACGTGTCATGGACACTGTTCTACCGGCTTGTTAGTCAGAAGTGCAACACAAACTTTCGACATACAGCGCACGCCGATGAAACACCAAATGAGACTCGTGAGGGTATCAAACGCCCACTTATCTGCACACACACAGCCACATACAAATACCCGCTTGAGTACACAATTGACACGAACATCTACTCAGTTACGTTTTAGATTGATTAGCAGCAACTAAATTCTTACGGATAATGTGAAATCGGAACACAATGTACAATGAAGCAAATGCACAGGCAACAAAACCCGAGAAAAAAGCGGAAGAATATGGTAGGGAATCAGTTACTAACTGTCCGCGCTGATCGCACGACACGGCAGCTTGTGCTACCCACCACCACAAGTTCTCATTCGAACATGCCATGCAAATGACAAACACAAATGTGTATTGTATAAATGTGTATATATGTAGCAGTCTGCTGTGTACACTTGTGTACATCTAAAAGTGTGTGTGTATAAATTCTCACAATCACAAAGTTACCCTCGATTTCCGTCATTATTTTGTTGGAAGAATTAGCTTCCCGCTGGGTTCTTTGTTGTAAAGTTGCCTTCGCCGTCAGCCACCCATAACAGTGGAACACGTGACACTGCCTCTAAAGTCTCTTGCACAAATATGCATCCTTTCTCCGGTTAGCAATGTGTCACCACCTACTACTTACATCGGATGTAATGATTAGGTTTTGTACCCTAGTGGTCGAAAGAGGACACTATATTTTGTGGAAACACACAGCTGTTGTATGTGGTTCCAATGATGTGAAGGCAGTTGTGGACCAAATCACACGCTGAACAGATGGATTCTAAACCTGATAACATTTATAAGGTTTTTGGGACATTCCTCTATTTCTTCTAAGTTCCCATCAGGTGACAAACTTCCACCGCTTATTCTATTATGTTTCATTCTCGAAGACAACGGAAGACAGGCAAATTCAACAAACTTAGAGGACGCGTCACTGTTGATTCCAGTAAGTAATGCACCCGGAGACTACAAATATAATTGCTCATGCACAGAAACCACATTAGCTCCATCGGTTTCTTTCTGAATTCTACTGCACGTTTTGTTCACTCATCCCTAAGGCCAAGAGCCTGACCACACGATATGGTAGCTGCAAGCGTTACACTTCATGACCCCGTCATTGACCAGCTGCCATGTGGCTTTATCTAACTACCGGGGGTCTTGGTGAAGAGGGTCCGGAGTGGTGAAAGCCCAGCAAACATTCAAACGACGTAGCTTAGATGTTTGAACAATTAGTCACGTGTTAAATAATTTCCTAAGTAAGTGCTAGAAAACAACCGTGTTGCTCATGCGATCAACCTACTTATGATGAGAGCTGATTGGCGCGGACAACAGTAGTCAAACGCAATAAGTTTGTTGATATCGTTGTCAATAACGTGTCCAATTTTTAAAGTAGGCGGTGAGGATGATAACACGCAAGCGGAGTGGAAATACCCCACTCCTGAGGACGTACGTTGTAGTTTGAAGGTGTAAAACACATTCACAGAGACTGGCCCCGTCATCCACCCTACTCAACGTGGTCTGCATGCCTTCAGAAAACCACCAGTACAGAATAGTGTCATCCGCAGGTTCCATGTCTCTCAGCCTACTGTCTGCAAAGCGTCAGGTCAGTCGCGATTGGTAATCTAAGCACATTTGCCAGAATGTTATCCATGACCAATTTGAACAAGAAGGGGGAGGTCGGACACTTCCGTCAAGTATCACTCGAAAAGTTGAATACCTGAGTGCGTTGTCACTAAGCTCTCACTTTACTTACCTAGACAGCATAGAAGACCCTAACAGAGTTAAGTATTTCCCTCTGTTAATTTTTCAAAGCGGGCACTTTTAGTGAAATCTAGTAACAAATAAATCCGAGGCAGCATTTTAGGTTTTGTAGTGCTGTAGCTATTGATTGCATATTCGAGTGTCGTTGTCCCACCACCTGTTGTAAAGTAGAGATAATGATAACTGCACCACCTCTCATTGAATAATACTTCTCCCTGCTCTTCAAGTATCTTGCTTTATTTGGACTACAGGATCTCTTTTTGGAAACGGGAATGGCAGTAGGTGAGCACCATTCAGGAGATGTATCTTCGGTTTTCCAAGCGGCTTGAAAGCTTTAGCAGGTCTGACAGCAACATCTAGTCGTCGTCCTTGGAATGAGAAGAAGGGAAGATAGTTGAACTTTTAGTTTTGTTGTACTTAGGTAACTTAAGCCCCAGAGTCACTTTTGATTTTGCTAAAGGCAGCCAGAACCACAGTAATTGACCATTAGGGCCCTGTGTTCTATGCGATCCGGTCAGGGGGGTTTGGTTGGTGGCAAGTGAACCATGCTTTTTAAACGTGGTCATACGAATTCAAATACGGCTGCCAACACAACTAAGAATCTGGGAAAACGAATTTTTTCTTACTCCAGGCAAAAATGATCGCTCCCCTTCATTCTTTTGAGTAAAAGACGTTAATGATCTTTGCGCAAGACTTTGGTTAGTTCTTAGTGAACAAGTCGAGGGTTGTTGTCACATTCACGGCAATCAAGAATAGAACGACGCTTGCGCGCGAGGTTGGTTGACGTAGCGGAGACACAGTTCTGTTGTAACTGTGCGGCATCTTTTTGAACTAAGTGTTCACAGCAAACTCCTATAGCTATGAAACTTATCCCAGTGCTCATAAGGTCCTCTCAGTTGGCTTTTCTGGACCTTTTGTTCGCCAGTAAAATCCGATAATCCTCCCTCACATATTCTTCACCTGAGCGTCAGTTAATATATTTGTCAATTGGCACTCAAGACGGCTACTTTTAAATGCATGACAGTCTCTTGCACAGTGCAACGGTAACCAACTGTTGTATGAACGATTTGTGTCCACGACTGAAGTGCACACGACGATCTCTATGTGGCACTGTTTCTTCCCGTTTACATGTGATGCATGAAATGTCGAAGCCATGAATTGCACACTGCTGTAATAGTCTCACAGTTTTGTTAATACTTCGCACTCGGCCATCTAAAGGATTCAACCCGCCGGCCACTACGAAGATGTCTGAATGTTCATGCTACATCAGCAAGTCAACCTGGGTGTCACGGAAGCAGTCTTTATAACGTCTGGACCACTACCAACCTACGCTAATTTAATAATCACGCAGCGTCTTCTAAGTTGCCGTAATGGAATTGGGCGTGCATCCGTTAGTTGAGAATCCCCGTAGAAAACAAGGAGGACAAAGTTCAATGGAAAAATCAGTGAGAAAATAGTCAATCAAAAAATGTAAGCAAGTGATGAGGTGTTTGAATGAATGATTAACATGATTTCATTCGGGTTAACAACACAAATAAGGTGGGTCCTTTGTAATCCATGCTAATTGTGCCCTGTCAGTGAGATGGGAACACAAATTTGTTGGGCTGTACCGCATAACCTAAGGTAATTGACGAGGAAATATAATCTTTTGACGTACCATAGTTAGTTACTAAGGCTTCACTGATCGAAGCCATTGATTTTCTGTACAGTTACACCGGAAACCGCTTGACTAATTTTCGACTGTCCGTAAAAGACCTTAAAGATTTAACGTTGTTCTGCACAACCAACCGTCGGTTTCATAATTTCGGTGACAAATTGTGGACAGACGGTGATGTGTTTTGTTGGTGACGTTTCATTTCTGATACAGAAGTGTGCGGGAATGTAAGCAATAACAATGAGTTTCAGTTTAACGGGTAACAGCGTTGCCATATCGGTTGAATTACAGAAGGAACGAGCTACTATCAATGGCGAGTGGACCTCTTTTGTACAGTGGATGGTTTGAAAGGCTCCCACGGAAGCTGCTAATAATTTTTTAGAAGGCTGACGGCAGCATTGCCTTAACCGTGGTAGAGAAGGTCAATGAACAAAGGTCTGTTGCTGATATGGCGCTGACATGCAGATCAGATAGGCCATTGCACCAAAGTGTGCTTAGAAATAAAACCTGGCGTGATCAGTGCTTTCACTAGCATAGCTTTGTACCGATTATAATCAAACGTTTCCTTGTAAGTTGTTCGACAAATAGAGCAAAAAGGATTTTCACAAGAGGCACAACAAGAGTGAAATTGGTGAATATATATTACAGACTTCAAGTACTAATGCCTATCCTGAGAAGTCAACCAACGGCATCAGAAAACCACGATCCACACTAGACAGCGCTGACAACAAAAGGTCTGCTTAACGTTGCCGTTCGAAGAAGTGGCGATAAAGTTGGCATCAGGTCAAATAATTAATGTTATCGAGACGGCCAACCAGAATGCAGATTCTGATTTCATATTTCACATAAAACGGACGGTACCACTTCGTCTGAAAGGCAAGGTGTCTAATTACACGGCCTCATTCCTTTGCCTGTTTCTGTGGTTCAGCATGCATAGATAGTACTATTAGGAGCTTGTGAGAAAGGAATTTCGAAATCTGCCCCACTTGGCCTCCAGGATTACAAATGACCACAATTCATTAATCCTGACCCATTTGGTCGATTTTGATCTGCACGCACAGAAACGAACAGGGCGTCCCCTAGTGTCTAATTGGCCCCTGCCACCTCATCGTGAAAGGTCAAATGTCACACCCTGTCGATAACCCAGGTGGTCGATTAGTTCAATAGGGTTTGTGTGTTTATTAATACTTCCTTCGAACGCTGAAGCTTCTATGCTCAAACAAGGTCGCTCAACCTGCGAAAAATTCTGTCGGCATTCCAGTGATCCAACCCAATTAGCACAGAGTACCGAAGACCTACTGTTCTGTCCGCACCAACAAAGAAGTTATTTTAGTCAGTTATCCAATCACCTCATCCCTTGCTTATGTATTTTTTATCAATAACTTTCTAATCGTCACTTCTGTCCTAATGTACCAATCAAAGCTGAGAATATATCGAAAACCGTATTCTTGCAGACACTTTATTTTACAAGACATTAGTTTAATGGGGCACGCGGTGGAACCAGACGAGCAAGCATTGCCCTGTTTGGGAACTCAGTGTGATCCATACTTCACCTTGACCCTAAGACTCGGTTTCGGTGCCATCTCGGATCTCAGTGGATAAGCACATGAATGAACCGCTTTCTCGAGCTGAGCTCAAGTGAATGGCGATGCTGAAATCGCACAGCCGCATCTCAGAGACGCATACGGTCAAGTCCAGGTTCAAGAAACTACTTACTAGAACAGCCTGCTGGCCTAATTAAAAGAAAGTGCGCACAACAGACTCGCCATTGTTTTTCAGTTGATTTGGCTTTGGAGAACATGGAAGACAGAAAGCGGAAAAGTGAGAGGCAAACTAGAACGACGAACTGGTCGTGATCGAATTTTATTAATGTAGGAAGAAGAATTTCTGATACTTCTCGGCCGTTTACGTTGATAGAATGGGTTAACATGAAGAAACCCGGTCCAAAGTTTCTGACTCGGAAGTGTGACCTGCGAGGATGCAGCCAATTACTCGAAAACCTGTCATATTTGGGGATGATCGATCTGCCTATCCGGAATACACGGTGCACACTATCCTGATTTACGATGCGCCTTCTACTACACGTACTCCGCGAACAAAAGTTTTGAAGCTTTCCTATAATCTTTAAAGTATCTACCGGAAGTTAATGAATAAATAAGAAAACAAGATTGCCACGCAACCGTTCTACTTGTTGCCACCGACATTCGGTAATTTATCTATAGAATTCCGCCTACTAAACATTGCATCTCAAATAAAGCTAATCGACAGCAGCATACGCCAATCCTGTAAAACTTCGACAGGCACACACTATTTCAACGGTTGAACGGTTCGGCCAATATGTGACAAAACAATGTTAAAAAAAATTTGCTACAAAGCAAGGGGCTACTTAATGTCACGGTTACTTCTTAACTGTTGGGACCGGAAAGATCTTCGTTGTTTTGCCTCCAGGCATGTCTCATGAACGCACTATCCTACAACTTCTCAGAATGCTTACAAGCTGGTTGTGTTGTACCGATAAGCGATGCCCTGGATCATGTGATGCAAAATTCACTCAATTTGGTTGATGTCTAGAGTGAGGCAGAGCATGAGCCGAGTGACAAGGACACACATGAGGCTCATACATCATTAAAGCAGCTAGGGAAATGACACACGTGCTGGCACAATTATTTTACACTGTCAACCAAAGTCCCGCAACAGATACCAGCGGATACCACAGTGTGAATAGCATTTCCTTAAGGTCCCTTGTTGAGTAACATGTCTTCCATTCAACGAACTGGAGACGTCATTACAGCAATCGTATATGAGTGAGAGGCATATAGTTCATTGCAAAAGTTAATCCAACACGTTGTTTTTGCTTCCACTGATAAATTTAATAAGTTGATCTGCGGAAGACACTTTATTTCCCTAATTTATTATGGATATTCGGGTCACTTCTTAATGAGATGCACTAACACTACCCTGTCAACCCACTTACGCCCCAGAACTGTAATGCAGCTTCCATGCCAGGATGACATTAGCAGTGGAGTGGTGTAGCGTCTCTTTTATCATTCCATCGCACGTTACCAATCTGGTTCATCAGTATACCCTGATGAGTTCGAGGCTGAATGACAAAATAACAGGCCACTACCGCATAAGGCTTATGGGTACGGGTACCAGTCGTACTAACTACGGAGAGTCTGACTGACTTAGGAACAATCCAAACAGGTCGTAGTGCTTTCGGTTTGAAGCATATGACTTGAGTTAAACGCATTCCAATAGTGTAGTTCTGAACCAGCTAATTGAGACAGAGTATCATCTCATCGGTACGAAACGTCCACTTAATATGTTGATTGCACAGAAGTTATGACCAGAAGTTTCCTCATCTCGAAAGGTGTTTGATGTTGAAAACAGCTACCAACTGACGTTCCTTTCAAAACGTCACGTCAATCGCCTTTATAAACAGTACATTTCAGTGTTATTCCATAGTTTTCTTTTTATAGCGCAAACATACTTGAATTTGGCGTTAATTGGAGAGTATGTCTTCTTTCATTTCATTATTAACGTTTCGAGTTTCAGGTGAATCTTTCCTGCGCCACTGATCAGCTGATTATCGCCAACACTACACAGTAAACCAGTTGTTTTACAGTTCCGATCAGTCAGCGTTTCTATTAATTGTAAACATAATTATGCTTCTTCATTTTTGCAGGGTGCAAAAAAATGGAAGTGTTGACATCGGAGTACGGCCACCTGTTAGGCAGTCTTTCAAGTTGGAAATGTTCGATTCCAGTTGATAGCACCTCTGACGAAATTCTATGACTTGGAACGTCGGCTGAGTTCGTGTGGGGCGGACTATTTATTTAACATGATAAGAACCTGTCCTTAGGTTGTGCATCGGTGACAGAACATTTGACCAGAGAAGCTGCAACACCAACATGTGTCGCTAAACAACTATCCCACTTTAACCAGTCCTGTCAGTCAATACAATTCGAGCGAAGATCAGCTGGCTGGTTCACGCACATGTGTGACTGTGCGATCCCCAACTTGAAAACACTGCTTTCTCCTAATTAATTCAAGCCACGGGTATCAATTAGTTGCATTCTGTAAACAATATGCCCGTCTGTCATTCTGTCGTGAACAATTGGCCTCAGCAAAACACGGGTATTTCTCATACTCCTCCATATGATTAGATGCAACTGTGCAGAGGAGAGTTACGTCGCACGACCGGATGGGGACCGGACCTGACGTGAAAGTACATCCTCATTTGCAACCGGCTACAATTTAGGATATGTACACCTGGTAAATATTCACCTACCCTGGATGAATGAGACAATCTATTATGTTGCCATCGCGGTACCGATCGATTAAATGAACTATGGTGAATGTCGAATTATCCGGTTATTAATTCCATCAAACCGATACGAATTTGTGGAGGTGGACGAGTTGACTAGAAAATGTAAGAAAATTTGTCACTCTGTTGGAACATTGAAAGCAGGAAATATGCATGCGGTGGGGGCAATCTTTAAATATACTCAGAACAACCGTACAGAGGCTGCCGAAAGGTGATAAAATAACGAGAGATCGTAAGTGGATTCCGAATGCGCCATGGACGCATTTCAGTCCGTCAGAAACGGTTCGCTGTCAGCTGACATACTTCGGCGCCATGTCGCTTGTCGGTTGTACAGCATTACCTTTCCAGTCAATCCCGGATACCGAAGACGACACTCCATAGGCCAACCAAGGGCGCGACATATGAAGAACAAATTCAAACCGACTAAGTGTACCGTGGATGATCGTGCGAAGTAAAAAGAGACACTTGGTTCACTATTTCTGAAGTGTTATTTAATAGTAACACTGCTCAACTTGTGATACAGTGCTACTCCAGAAAGTTACCCAAAAAAGTGAAGCACTAAAAGCGGCGTAAATAAAGACTGTCCATTTTCACAATTTTCCTTCAATTTCATCACGTGCGAAATACTGCTGGGCTGTCTGCAATACACACAAGACTGCCGTGGACCATCAACCTGGCGGAAGGTTTACTGCTCTTGGCTGTGCTGAGGACACTGTGCTAGTGTGTAACGATTTTCAAGCAATACAAACGATGGTAGATGATATTTCACGCTCTACCAAATATCACGGAATGTGTTTTGCTTCTTGAAAATGAAACACACTCCGCAGGATTTCTGTGTTCTTGCAGACTTAGATCGAACAAGAAAGTCGTGAGGGCTGCTGACAGGTACACATACTTAGGAAGGTGTGTCATCATCATCAACAGCAGAAGCTCGTATCTCAAGGGCTAAGTTGACACTCACCAATTTAGGAAACCTCTAGCAGCAGACTGGCATGTCTCTGGTGCTTAAAGGTCGTGACATAAGCGGATGACGATGATAGGCCACTTTACGGTTACGAAACCTGGACGAACAGCGTAGAAGACATAAACTGTCTTCATATATCTGACGATTGGCATTTACGTTCAAGCACTTCAACCAGGTAGCACCAACAGAAGAGCAACGAGCAGGACAAGGAGTGGGTATTCAGTGGCGCTTCAAGGTAGTTTCTTCAGTCAGGCTTTAAATATGCACAAATTAAATGCTGAAGACATGTACTAAGGTTTCAGTCCAGTCATCTGCCCACACCACATAATCTGTGAGGATATCACGGCCGACTGGATTGAAATGCACGATCGATGAGTGACGACTTGGCGTGAAGAAATGAAGTCAGTTACAAAGTAGCTAGCCTCTGCAGTTTGGGTTTTCTTTCTGGGCTGGGTCTGCCGTGATTCACAGCGTTGGTAGCCGGAGGCTTTATGTTAAGTGCCAGCTCAGTGTGTTCCGCAGCGTCGTTTAGTCCAGCTGCCTATAGGGTAGGTGCAAATAATGATGCAAGATAATGAAAGCTGAAAAGTTGTCCTAGTGATGAGGTCTTGCTCTCCATTACAAATCGGTTATTTATTTACAAGGTGCGGGCATTTGGACAGTAGATATTTGATTACATACATGATTGTTTTAAGTGGCTGGGTTCCCTCCCCTCCCTTAATATTCCTAGTCAGGGTTGCTCCCAGCTTCATGGTGATATGACAGTCAAGCATCAGCACGAACCATTGCTGTATTGCTATCTTTGAAGACGATGGTGAATATTTTGACCATATCTTTTTCCCAATTAACCATATTGTCACACGGGAGAAAACGTTGAATGATGAAGGGCGTACATCGTTTGCATCAACGGGTGATTCACCATCGACGGATGACGATTACGTTATCATCACAAGCCACCAAAATCTTGCACGAAGGACTCATAATATTCTCAGACAGTAAAATCAATTTTAATAGGACTCTAATGGTAACCATGAGTGCATATCCATTTTAATGGTCTTGGCAATGGCAGCACTGTCTTATATGTTGTAGAACGTCATTAATAAGTTGTACGGTATCAGTCAAACGCGCGGAAACTAACATGCATTTCCCCAGACCAGAAAGACCAGGAGCTGTGAGCGATGGACGTGGATACATGTTGACCGCACAAAACAAAGTTAGGGTCTGTGGTTGTGTATTTTATTCTCTAACAGTTTTCCGGTAAGAAACTCAAGCCATGCGTCGTTTACGATCTTAATAAGTGAAACCATGAAAAACCTGAGAGATAAAGATTTCCTGGCAGCAGCTGTTTGAAGGCTGAAGCGTTCGAGCGTTCCTGGAGGCTTTGTGGGACGTGACCGAGGTGGTCGGAATCAAGAAGAATCGTAAGAAACTAGCTGGCTTGTGGGCAGTGGTTAAGCGTAAGACGAATACTGTGCTGGATACGGCGTGAGGAGGCCCTATGAAGATGCAATGAGCCGCTGGTGGCTGCGTTCGATAGTCCAGCCGACCATCAGAAGTTGGTGTGACAGTTCAAGGAGGCCCTGCCAGGACAAGGGCGGTGCCCCTTCCTGTTGGCCGGCACCTTGCAAGGATTGTTTGACAATGCACTACCCGGCCTGGATCAAACATCCAGCCGTCGGTTTTCGGCAGAGCACTTCATCGAAAGTCTCCCGACGGCTGTCTACAACTAAGTCAATGTCAATGTCACCCGATAAGCAAACTTTACTAAACCGATGGAAGTGACGCGGAGTTGGAAGGTGTGTTCATAGCCTTGGGCAACAACGCAGACAACGGGATACCGGAGGAAGTGCCTATGATAGTGGGGCAGATGGTGTCTGATGTAGTTGCGCTGAGGACAACAGTGAAGAGGAACATGCAAGGAAGTTGCCTCAGCTATAGTCAGTAGAAAGACTACTCCAATCGACGGTTTAAGGGATCTCAAACTAAAGAATTCCCTGGCTGTCCAGTTTGCTGAATGGGTTAACTAGTGGTGACAGCTACCGAGAAAGAGGTCGCACAAACGTGCTTGATGGTTAAGGCAGTGGCTACGTTCTAAGTTAATCTTAAAGCACATAGAACAGACATTGATGATGAACGGAACAGATGGAGGCCATATCCTACTAGCTGGCGGTGTGAAAAAATCCACAGTGTATATTAGTAGCTGAATTTTGAGGCGCCATCTCATTGTCTTTCTAGTAACCAGATGGATGATACCTGAATCCGTCACTTTTCCGAAACCCATGGGTCAGTAACAGGGTAGCGTTAGTGACATACGCAGGAACACGGACCCCGTTTGCACCGTCCTCTCGCTCCAGTTCATGGTCGGGAAATACGCTGGGTTGTTCACGAATGACGAAGTTCCGTACGGATTCCGCAAATGGATTGCACATAAAATGCCAATAATCGGGATATTCCAGCCATGTGGACCCAGGTTCGTTTAGAGGAGGAAATGAAGAAGCAAGTACAAAAATGTTGGATAACAGCATTATCGAAGGGGCCAGCGGCCCCTACAGTTTGCCTGTTTTCGTGGTGAAGAAGTCCAGCGGGAAACAAAGTTTTCGCAGGGATGTCGAAAAACCGAATGACGAAGTGCACTGTAGAGCTGCGCCAAAGTCGTTCATCCAAGATATTTCGATAAGTTGTAACAGGTAAAATGTTCGTGGTGTTGAATGCACGCTCAGAATGTTGCTTGTGGCAACCAAGGCCACATTCATGGAAGGCAAAAACAATATCAGTTCAAACACAGATGATATTGTGGCGTTAGGTAACAGGTTTGGAACACCTATCTACTGTCTTAAAACGAATCCGGAACTGTGGACTTCGAATCAGGGCTGGCAAATTACAACTCGGATGGCATTGGTGATGTAATTGGGACACAAAGTTGGTCAAGGTAAGTTCGGTTATTGCCGGAGAAAATAAAGACAACCAGAGAGTCCTTGGTTCCAAATCCCAGTCACCTAGTGAGATAATATCTGATTTGAGCTGGATACCAGACTCGGTCAGTCAAAAATATCATTTTGTAACGTTACCACTGGGCAAACCTCTTCGAAGGAACGATAAATTTGAATGGACTCATGACGCTCAGAAAGCGTTCATATGAGTGCAATCAAAAATGAACGAGCAACAAATAACAGTGAAACTTCCGAATACAGGAGAAACGTTAACTAGGGCGGCGGATGGCAGTAACTGCAGCACTGGAGCAGTACTCGAACAAAGGGAGTTGGTGGGTATGCCAACAGAAACCTGGAGCCAGCTGAGAGGGATTATTCAACACTTGAGGGGGAGTTTTTGCTAATCGTCTGCGCTGCAAATAAGTAGGAACCGTATAAGTTAGGTAAGTAGTTTTACGTGGAGATGAACCACAAAACCCCAGAGTGAATCAGGACTATACATCACCCGAAAGGTAAATTGGCTCGATGGGTATCGCACCTACAGAAATATGACTAAAATGAATCGCGGAGTCTGGCGGTTCAGCCACCAACTTTCTTTTACGGTTTCAGTTAGACCAACAGCTCTCCAAGTTGACCTTTGGTGTTATCGGCTTAGTAATGTGGTAAAATACAAACATTAGTGCGTTCGCAACGTCGAGAACCTCTGCAGAGTGACAGATATTCTGGTAAAAAGCCTGAGGACCCCCAACAAATACTTACGAGGAAAAGCTGATAATAATCACCCTTCAAAGGAAAAGCGTTGGTCTCCACAGTGTGGGGCTAATAACATGGCAGCGCGACGATGGCAGCTCCCATGTGGTGGGTGTTCCATGAAAAATTGGAAGGAAACTGGCAGCGAACTGCCGTGAAAATACATATGCCGGATGCCCCACAACTTACGATCCACTGAAACAAAATGCTTACTGTTCGAAGGTGGAAGGTGTTCTAGGTACATGCTTCCCAACAGTGCCAATGATTCAAAGGCGACTTGTGGTACTGACGTCTGTTCAGACGTGCACGAAGAAATGTATGGCAGAACCGCTTGATTATCAGTGGATCAAGAAATCTGGATATAGTCATACTGTAGAAATTCTGCTGGCGAATTATTCATCGAGAATGGAAGGGTTACGAAAAATCTGGTAGCCCCGCAGGTACACACAAGGAAATACTCAGCAACCCAACGACTTGGCAGGGCCTGAATAATTATTCTAGAAGAGGGAATGGAATGTAGAGGCTAGTTGCCATTAACAATGGCCAGTACTCAAGAAAGGAATTAGTGAATTGATAATGTTTACCGGTACAGCCAACCAGCAGCAAATCTTTGGGCCAAGGGCCAACACTGCGTTTGCCGGAGAGAATCCGCTGGCAGGTGAAAAGAAGTCAAGAAGCTTCAGAAGGGTGAGGTGTGTAGTATAATGCAGTGTCATTAACGAGCAGTATGGCACGAGTCAAACGAGCGGAAACTGAAGAGCACTTCATAAAACCAAGGAGACCAGGAGCTGAAAGCGACGATTCGAAACATGTGTGCACATTTTTGGGACGTATCAATAAAGAGATTCGTGACGCACTGCCAGCAACGGATGTGGATGCACGTCGGCTTCGTAAAATAGTGCTTGGGTTGTTGGCTGTGTATTCACACAGATTTCGTGAGTTGTCCAGAAATGGCAAACAAGCGCTGTCTACGGTCACGGTAGCACGAAGTCATACTTAGGTTGCAATCCCGAAAAACAAATAACCTTTACATGGTTGCCGCTCGTACAACCGAGATTTGACACAACGATGAACGGGTAGGAATTACTACAAGAACTCATCTTTTTTGGAAGAACTCAAATGACTTTTGATAACACAGGCGACACACTTGAACAGACGCCAAGTAATTCACTACTATCGGGTCACACGAGGTCGCCACTCAGTTCACGAGCCTAAACAATTACTGGTGATAACAGTGTGAACAGACAGGCAATATTTACTGGACTGTTTCCACAGAGCGATAGGCCCAACTATTTAATTGGATCTAAGGTTATTACTGTCGTTTTTATTCTCTCAGTAACGGTAAGTTAATTCTTACGGTTAGGTTAAATTAAGTTATCAATTTTAAGAAAGAGCATTGCACTGTGTGTGAGGGTTCACATGAGTAACGGTGAAAATATTTTAGGTTGTTTAGGTTATAGCCCCCCTCAAAAGCTTCAAACTCAGTTGACTTTAGTATCACTTCAGACGCTCAATTAAGCTGACACATCAAACGATATAAAGAAAGCGAAAATTATACGGGCATCCAGTTGTCTGTTTTGTACCTGAAAAGGACTACTGTTTTGCGTTGTAACTTGCTATCAAGTCAATCAGTCGACCTAAATAAAACCGACCTATCTTGAGCTTCATTTGTAATTCAACATCTGTTCTTCAGTCATAAAACGTGCCATGTTTGAGTAGTTTTACACCGTTTATATTTTTTATGTAGATAAATTCCAAGCGGATGTGAACAGTATGTAGCTTTGCAGTTTTTCTTACACGTGATCCAGTCACACATGCTCTTCATACAGTAATTTCTCCCCTCGCGGATGTTTCAAACGAGATACATTTTACGGGTTAGTCAGTGTTGGCATTTCATGTACCAATTGGGAAACATTCTATCAACATGTGCAGTTGTGTTACACTCAACTATTTAAAACATACTACCAAACATAGAAAAGTGTTAGTTGTGTGATAAGAAAATGACAGACAGGTCATTTGTGCTTAAGACTCCGAATGAGCTTTCTGCAGGTTATTTAGCTGTGTTTGTTAAACTGCAACATTTTCAGCTAGCACTGTTGAAGTTAGCAGTTTTGGGCATAAGAAATGAACGAAGCAATAGTGAATGTCATTAATAAATGTCAATTTCTGAAAATTTAGATGATATGATTTGATCTCACGAGATGTCAATTCAGAAGTGTGCTGGTATATGGTATTGACTCACACTTACTCGGACCGCAACTCGTTTCCAATTCGGCTGAACATATATACTGCTTAGGAGCCTTGAAACAGATGACCCCTGAGCTCAGGTTACTTTTAAGGGGGAACTGTTTGAAAATTTTAGCTGAGTGCCAAAACTACTGTAACCTGTGAATTATGGCCAATTCGTAAATTGGACGGTTTGGGTGGCTATTTTAACGGTTTCAAATTTCATGCTGTCTAAACAAGATATGACAATCACATTTTCAGATATACTAAACAATATACGTACCAAAATTCAGCTTTTAGTTGACTAAATCTACATGAAATTGGGTTAATTTTTGTTCAACGAAAATCGCGCTGTTGAAGATATATTATTCACCACTGTGGAACATACATGATGTAACAATAAGTGCGGTAGAAACAGTGACCGCTTTCAAAGTTAATCTGTGCATAGTACAAGTTCCAACAGACAACATTAATATCATCAGGTCGGTCGCGTTTGAACTCAAGTTATCTAAGTTTCCACTCAATTAGTCGGAACAGAGAAATGAGAATATATACGTTGCGAGGCGACCCTGTCCCACAGTAAAATCACAAACACAGATTAGCAGGGCTTTTATGTAGAGTGGATTAGAGTCAAAACAAAGTCGACTGAAATAGTAAGAGTTATGTGCACACAGGATCAAAATCAGAATAAATTTAACAGTGCTTACAACTGAAGAGGAGTTATGACTTATAACAGTCGGTTTCCTGACAAGCACCTGGAAGTTAGTTAATAAGACTTCATAAATGGTCGTGGCTTTTGCTTTTAAACAGACATCAGACAGTCCACTTGGCTTCGGTGAACTATACTGAACGTCCGGTTTCCAAATATTTTAGCCACGACAATGGGCGTAAAAGAGCACAAGCAAACATATGCGTTCTGCTTTCCACTTCCAGACCAGGGCGATTAAACAGAGGAAAAGAGGTTAACTGGGGATACTGATAAACGGAAACTATGTTAATGATCAGTTGTTTGCACTCGCTTGCTCAAAACAGCAGCAAGTACGAAGTTGTCATTCCAAGAGTGACTGACATCCGAAATTATCATCGTGGCTTTCAACAGCATCCACAGTGTTGTAAAGCTTCGCTTGATTGTATCGTCACGATCTCTGTCCACAAATCCTGTGAAATTGTCAATTCCTAGGCCGTGACCTCATGTACGAATACAAGAAAGTAATTACGCTGGTCGCAGTGGCAGATATCTCGCTGTAAGGCTTGTTCAAAATGTACGGAAGCTGTTGTTTAGTTAGATGATGCAGCCGGAAACAGACCTCAGGAGTGCAGGAGCATACACGTTCAGCAATTACCAAACAGTTGTTAGTGAATGACCACCATATCAATCCAGTGAGTTGGCAGTACTGATTTGTAAACGCTATTTAAAATATAATCGATTAAATTGCTCCAGTTACTTCACATTTTAACAAGCAAGTACCAAACACTAGACTACAGGCTGTCTGGTTAATAGAAAAAGGACAGGATTTTTCAGTGATGATAAAATTGAGTGGCACCGTGATTTTCAGTAACGGTTATGAATCCGGATAATGCCAAAACACATTATACATACAGAAATCCACCGACCTCTACACTATTCCGCGCTAGTTTGCCTAAATATTTTTTAGATTCCGACCCCGCTTAGACAAATCCAGCTGGTTAATAAGTTCATAAGTTGTTAGAGGAGAGAGAAGGATCTGTATTTGTACCTTCTTGTTGCTGTGTTACTCGGTGGAAAATTGTGTTGGATGATTTATGGGTGTAGAGAAAAGGTGATGGAAATAAACAAAAGGAAACCTAAATGAAGCTGCTGACTGCAATCATATCAGCAGCGAACACTGAAACAAACTGAAACAACATTCCTTCAGAAATGCACAATGAATGACTTGTAAGACTGAGTAAGAACACTGGCTAGGAAACTTGTGCTGCAGATTGTCTCTCACGGTTGCACTGGTGGAGTAACATTTTGAAGCTCACAATCGATTCGGCCGTGACTAGAGAGATGTAAAATGAGTCCCAATGTGAACAGCTTCTCACTGTGAAGCATTTCTGTCTGCAGGGGCACTCAGCTTACCTCATTACTCAATTTCAACAGGTGAACCTTTGGGAACAGATATCCGAATGGATGACCCAGGTTGTGGAGGTATTGTGTAGGTAAGAGTTAGCCCTCTCGTGAGACGTCTGTTATTCATTCAGAAGCGACCTAATTCTGCCAGTCTCCCCGAGCGGGGGACTTTACTGAGCTACACCGTTCTTCTAGTGGCCTGCCTCCGAACACTTCAAACAAGTGCCACAATTTTTTTAAGAAGGACAGGCCTGTATGTGTGTACCTAGATTTGGATGAAGTACGGCAAAAACAGTGGAAAACACAAAGGTGAAAAGCTCCACAAATTTTCTCTATGTTCAGGGTTGCTTAATCATGAGAACAGTTTGTAGACAGACCCAAACTGTCTGTCACTATAGTCCGTAGGTCTAGTTCGTATACTAGCACGACCTGCTTTTGTCGCCAGGGAAACAGTCTACCATTTTGATGATGAACGTGCATGAATTTACATATATTGACATTGAACGGCAAGCTGTTTTCAGTAGACCACCGGTTAAGACAGTTTAAATCGTCCTGCAGAGCTAGAACATCTTCCGGGTACTTTAGAAATCGCCAGAGCTTTGTGTCATAGACGTACAGCAACATCGCTGATTATGCCAAGCTGAATAGATCAAAAATGAGAGAAATGAATAACATGGATCGTAGAATTGGCCCTTGTGAAACATCGCTGATAGCAGGACATTTCTCCCACTGCTGTCTACACACTCTGACACTGATCTTACGTTCATTCTGACAAACCCCAAGCACCCATAAAAGCCATAACTAATCAGTTCCCGCAGCAAGATGGGATGATCAACCGCGTCAAAGGTTTTGGGAAAGTCAAAATAAACCATATCTATAACCTATCCTGCGTCGATAACTTTTGTCTGGAGGCCACGAACAACGGGCAGGTTCGTGATGTGTGAATGACCCACTACGATAACCCTGCTACCAATTGATGACGAGTTCGAGGTCTCCAGCCTTTGCCCACAGAGGGTTACCTAGTAAGCTCTCTATTATTTAAGACATCATTAAGAGCAACGCTATCAGTCAGTGGTTTGCCGGGTCATCTCTGCGGCCGCCTCTGAGGATAGGTGTGATGGTGAGTTGTTCCTAGGCTTTCAATAGACGACCGGCTGACAAGCAACGATCAGAGAGTACTGTAAGCGGTTTTGCTAATTCGGCTCCGCAACTTTTCAGAACGACAGAGGATATCAAGTCTAGACCAGGTGACTTGTAAATTAGCAGGTTCTTTAATATGATTCTGATTTTTGAAACTGAAATGTGGTATAACTCAGACAAGTTACTGCCTGTGCACTCAAAAGCCGTTCGTGATTTGCAGCTGTGCGCACTTACGTACAGTTTACTTAGAGCGTTTCTCACCTCTGCGTGTGCTTTGGTAAACCCAGCAGAGGTTTGCAGTTTTGAAATGCCAACCTTCGTGACTTTGCTATAGAAAAATCACAGGTTTTGCCGTCGGCTTTTTAGCAAGACCACGCTAATAGCAAAATAAATCCTTTTTGATAGCGGCCGTGGTACGGTTTTCATGAGAGATACTCAATAAACGCAAGTTCAATTTGTCCCGGTTGGTACCTGTTCTAAACTGGATGTTTCAATATGATCCAATGTTTGGTTCTATTCGATAGGCGTCTCGACTTTCTACTAAGCCGGGGATACTTTGCTGGAACATGATAGTTAACGGCATTGGAAACTTTGCAAGCAGTGAGTCACCAGTGATCATCTAAGTTGTGTGGTAATGCAGCCAGGCATACTGTCAACGTCTTTCCAGCTTAACCTGCATAAACTAAGAACACATTTTGTGTAACGCTTATGAGCTGACTAGAATTAACTGTGTTTAGAAATACACAGCAATTCCCTCATAAAACTGTTATACGACTCTCAATAAAGAATCACCTTGGGTACCTCACAGCAGTCTCCATGACATCAATCCAACTGGAGTAAAAACGGGCGAACACAAGTTTCTCATTGCACATCCTCAAGCTGGTATTATTAAGCAGAGGGGCGACAGAGTAAGGTGAATTGGCCTTGTCACTCAAGGCTGGTGAACCTGCTTGAACACTTTCGCATCAGTCCGTCACCTTGTCGGTGAATTCACGTAAATCCGGTTGACTTGAGGTCTGAGTGCACGCAGAGGCTGATCATACCGCTTTTGATTACATACCATGTGGTCGATAACGTGGTTCCAGCGTATTCGACAATGCGGAGTGGTTGCTTACGGACGGCTGTTGGTGGGTTACCGGGCGCCCGATAGATCAATACTTAACTGACGCTCACCATTTACCGGGTGAGCTGATCGTGTTTCACCGCACCCCAGCTAATGTGGTGGCTTTCTCGGATCTGTCACTAGGCCTATCACGAAGTTCGACCAAAATAACATGTTCTGCAAAAACCATTGAAAATAATTTACAAACAAATCAGGCCCGAACCGACAGACTGCCTTTATTGTAAAACCCGGGAAGAGAGAATATAGTGAACTGGATACGCAGTTGTGGCATTGGTAGGACTGAGGGCCTTGTTGAGCTAATTACCTGAACACTGTGAAACGCCCTAACCCGTTGCAGTTGAGTGAAAACGGGTTTCTTCCTGCCATTTCGCACTCCGGGTTTTGGTGGCTTCCTGATCATAACCCTAACAACAGTGTTTAAATTACTGTTCACATACTGCACCCTGCCTAACCTCAGTTCACCTGAACCGATGGTGGGTATGTGGGGTTAGATGAACATTCTAAAGTAAAGTCGTAGACTAATCAGGTCGTTACCAATCGATTGGCCATTAACCCGGCTTACTTGTAATTATTCCGACAAATATGTTGACCAACTATCTTTCCACGTAGTTGCACTGATGTGAAGATGAAGTATCGAAGAGATTTTCGTTTACATGTTTCTGTGCTAACCGTAAAGGAGTTAGATTCAGATGGGCCCTTTTCAACCATAACAGAAAGATAAACAAATGGAAAGAAGTGAATAAAAACCGCTTACGTGAAGTAAATTTAAAGTGAACATAACCTTATCAAAAGTAAGAACCCTTCCTCTGCCTACTCCCATTTGTACAGCCGGTCGGCTGTGTCATATGATAAGATAAATGGCACCTCACGATTAAAACATTCTTGTTCGCACTGTTGTTCAAAAAGGTACCAAGACTTTATTTTCATTGATTCGATGAGATAAAACATAGCTGCCTAGTTCACACTTTACTATAGTGTGAAATTTTTACTCAAGTTACCATGAATATAATTTAAAGACAATACCGAGGAAACTTACTTTGATGGTTTTATTTTGTAGCTGTAGTCCGTTCAAAGTGGCAATCGCCCGCTCCGCATCTTTGGAATGGATATAGTTCACAAATCCATAGCCCAGATTCTGACCTATAAGAAAACGTTTTGAATTGATTAAATTCGTGTTTACTTGCAAAGATGTCACACATGAGTTAGTTTAGATCGCGAAATAGTGGTACGTTCGCAATTTGCCTGTAATCGTTTGCAAACGCATCATCTAGTTGAAAGAGTCTGACTCACATGGGTTCGACTAAAAGTCAGGGTTTTTAGTTGGCAGACTGGTCACCTACGTTGACTCCAACTGGAAGTGGAGGTGAGCTCAGATGAGCATAACACAGCAATAACGCAAACTAATGTCTTTTATTTTAGACAAATCTGCGCCACTCTGAGAGGTAGTTCAGTCCGCGTTGCTGTCAGGGTTAAGTGTAATCGAGGTAGCTATGATGTTCAATAGGCATGGGCTATCGATAATATAAGTGCGTATATGTCCATTTATCTATCATACAAGTACCGTAAACCTCAGGCTAAATTACGAAATCCTCCCCATAAAGACAAGCGAAGGTAAAGTTCAGCTTAGTTGCGAATCCATAACTCAGGAAACGTTTCTGTCAGTTGAGTATTAATTACAATAGAGCCATCCCCGGTTCCTAACGTTTCTTCAACGTGTGTAAACATTGCACGTGTACAGAGACTTTCGGAAGCCTTGTTTTAGAAAGCCATATCGGGTACGCTCTATTGTGATCGCAAATGATTATGGTAGGAGTTGTGGTGGAAGGCCGGTAACCTGGCGCGGAGAAATGAACCCAGTTAAGGATGGGTCGGACAGTATTGGTTCATATTCAGGGTTGAGGACATCACTACTCATATAAGCGGCAGCTGAGGACGTTGGAGAATGTGGCCATTAGTCGGGTTCAGTGGCATTTGATTTAGCTTTCACAAAAGGACCGTGACCTTTACACAGAGATACTGAAAACCACGAGTGCAGAAGTCACACACTCTCACGTCTCGGTTGTTTACTTTTGATGTGTACGGATTTTGACTTTGGAAGTGTTAGTTTAATAACAAGGATTTTCCTCTGCCGTTCATTTGCAACCCAGTTTGGGTAATTTTTTTTCACGTGTTTGCTTAGCAGTTAAGTATCAGTGTGAACAAGATAAATCCGAGGTGATTATGGTGTTGATAATAATATTCGTGTTTATGCTACCACCATGTCAAAGTCCAGTGAAGGATGCTTTTAACTGGAATCCGGCGTGCGACAACGCACGAATATGTTTGCACTTAAGAGGTCAAAAACTCAGAAGTGCTAAGCTGATACATTTGAATAAGATCCGGCGCGGTCAATGCACAGATTATATGATCCGGATACTCTGCTTACCCGGTTCTTCAATACTAAACTATTTCACGCTAGACATCGACGCTACATATGAGAACCTTGACCATAGATTGCTGACAGTTAACTAACATCCAGTACTACCATTTCAACCGTTATGCAGAATGTATGTTAACGAAAAGCTTATAGATATAGTCGGAGGGACGTTAAAAGTCAACATGAAACAGGCGTGTCTACCAAAAATTTTACCTACTACAAAGTATCAAATAATCTAGTCTTCCATTCGTCAGAGACTCCTTCAAACCTTGAAAACGAATGGTATTTGACTAAATATTACCAACCAGTAGGTACAGCCTTTTGAAAACTGATTGATAAACCACTTCATAACCATTTTGTTTAATAATTCTTGACGTTGTGAATTGATGGTTTTTAGTAACAAAAGCATTAATGTCCTCCTTTTATAATGACTGTGATACTCCTGTGAAACTGTGAGATACACAAAGTCTAACCGTGGCTCGGATTAGCGACTTCCTTCAGGCTGATCGATCGTCCAATGATACGTGCTACACAGTTTGTATAAACGTTTAGTAAAAAAGACAATCTACTGAAGTTTTTGTGGAAAGCTATATTAAAGCTGTTAAGAGTTCTCCATGATAGTATGTAATCACGAGGAGGTCGACATACCGATCTGCCACCAGCTTTGGTAGGTTGATTCAGAGGTGGATCATGATACGGAATTTTAGTATATGTACACGAAGATACAAAATGAAGTGCCTTTCCGACAACCACGTATCATTTTCTAATGAATTGATCCCCTTTACTGGAACAATATGGCCTCCATTGAAGTCTAATGACTATTACAGAAAGATCCCGAAATACCAGCTAAGGGAATGAGTTTGTTTCCCTGCGGTTAATTACTCCGAAACAAAATACTAACTAGATTAATTAATGATCACATCGGTTGATCTACCACTGTTACGTGCCGCTACAGCGAAGACTAGCTGGGCTGTTTTTATTTTTCGTTATTGCTGATTTTCTCCCAATAGTTTCAACAGCGTCCGTTCCCCCAATCCATTCACCCACTAAGTCCACTTCCCGTATGTCTGCTTCTTTAGGTGGAGTATCATATAATGTAATCACAAGACGTACATTGTGCCTCCAGCTTGTGACTGCTGGTTGCAAATAGTACATCTTATTGTTTAAACTACAAAGCGTAACATCTTGAGTTCTTACGCCTTACAGGGTACAATGACTGTAGAATAAGAAAAACGCTCATTCTAGACGTGTTATTTAGTTGCTGACCTGTCCAGCCGTTTTGCTAAAACTAGGAACGTCCTGACAACTACCAGTTTTCAAGAGTCATAGGGAAAACATACAGGATTTACTAGAAAGAAACAGAAAACATTTCCAACATGACGAGCAACGCACACGACTGCCAGCAGCAAAGATACAAATGAAGCGATCGAACGTGCTAAGCAGGAGTTTCGAATGCAATCATACGAATTGTCGAATGAAGACCTTTTTCCTGTAATGACCATGTGGCAGATAACGATACCAAAGTTGCATGAACCCATTTTATGGACAACCTATTAGTGAGCTCAAATAGAAGGATGAATATCAGTTGATGTCTAGGCTCAGTGACTTTCCAGTCAAACGTTGCACGTGAGCAACATTTAAGAATTTGTGAATAAGGATGAAGAACTAAGTCATCTCTAATCCACACAACTGTTTAACAAAACGGTCACATCTAGGTGGGAAAAAGCAACGTTTTATAATACATTGTTTCTGCTGTACCATTTCTCAAAATGTACATGCACTTTTTAATATTAATCATTCCGCAAGTGGAAGAGGTCAAGCTGTTAAATGTTGTATGTTAGCCATCATCACAAAAGCAGTGGGCTAGCAAACAACGATTATGCATTGAAAAGTCACTACAGCCCATAGATTTCACCACTTTATTAACCTGGACGTGAACTTCAACTACGGAAGTTTATCGCCCTCCAGTCGGATCAGTTGAAATGTTGTTGAACGGACTTCAAACAGGAAGACTTAACGCTGATCGTTCAAAGAGACAAAACAAAGGCGAGAAGTGAGTTAGCAATAGCTTGAAGTCGTCCTAACGTAACGTACGTGGATCTAGTGTGCATCTTTAGTAACGTTTTGCAGTGCACAAGTGTGACTAGCAACAAAATGTATATAATAGGCAGTAGGTGTTGGTAAGTACAAATGTCCACTGGGTGAACTATGTTACATCCCTGGAGAAAGTGTTGTCAAGTTTGGGTGGAACACAATCCAAAAGACCTACTCAAGATTACAGGTCGAAAAAGCAAATTTGAATGCATTGCTAGAGTTGAGAGCCCTGTGGCATTAACTGCCTTTATCCTTTTAATAGGGTTCACAACGTTAGAGATTTTAAGTTTTTGTTGTAAACGTAACATGAAAGAACTCTCCCGAACACTACTGGAACAAGAGTCGAGACATATCTACGTACAACGTACCCCAAAACCTCATTTTCTTCCTTCCAAATACCTAGAACATTAGAGGGTTCAGTCTGTAAAGTCGATGCATGCAACAGCTCTTGAAAGTAGCATCTACCAAACGCCGTAATATGCCTAGAAAGTAGGCAATTATAAATTTCTGTCAATCCATAGATTACCAGCTTTCGGAAAAGTGAGCAGTTTTAGCGATAAAAACCTGCCCATGTTTTTATAACCATCGAGCTGATAAGTGCGTTCTAATTATTGGACAAGAATCGACACTGATGTATCCCGACTGCAACATTGAATAAACCAATGGGCAAATCGATAAGGACTTTTATTCGTTTGTAAATAGGTAGCCGACTCAAATCGCCGTTTGGTTACTCTGTTTTGATAAGCCGACCTCATTACACATCGGCCAAGAAGTGCCGTTGTCTATACTGTTTGGCGGAGAGAAAAAGTAGTCCCATTGAATCCTGGCATCCTACCATAGGCGTGAACCGATAAACCTGAATAGACAAGTCACCTGGTACAAAGTAGTCTTCTCAACCCTATTTAGTTTATCAATTGCTCTAATCGGCCCAAATCTAAGCCAAAATGCTCTTCGTTCAAAGGCGGTGACTGCAAAGTCACATTGTACAGTTTGCTCTTAAATTAGTTAGATAAAGAGCTATTTGACTCAAGGGGTTGTGCATAAAAAATCAGTACATGTATCATCAATATCTAGGTGGCCTAGATAGTGACAGTTAACAAACTAACCCGAGCAACTGTGTAATTGATGTCATATCATTCTGAGTAATTTGATAAATTGTTTTTACAATTCGGAGTGAGAACAATGCAGTCTTGAACCACCACTTTTATTAGTTCGATGGAGCGGTGTTTTCCACAGGGACAGTTCGAATCAATGAATTTGTCCGACTCTGTCTGCATGTTTCTGGCACAAAGACCAAACCAATTTTATATTTGCATGCGCAACCTGTGTCAACTCAACCTCCGACGACAGAATGACCTTGTTGGTATGGTCAACTACTGCTGGTTAAGCAGATTCCAAGTAAACATAACACTCAGGCAAAACATTCCGCAGCAGATTGAATGGTTATTTATTGACAAGAAAGCTAGTTTGAAGCTGAGTTCGAGCAACATGGTTTGGTAGTTCTTTAAAGATTATGCGAGGGATGAACACGGATTGGGGTGCAATTTAGATGTGGACACCGTTACAACCCAAAGTTTTAACACCACGGTGCTATATACTAGATATACCAGGAGACCTTATGGAAACAAAACTATCATTGTAGGTTAGAACTACGACAGGGAAGGCCCCTGTATTTATTCTTCAAATGGGCCGAATTTAAAATAAGAGACACGCTGAATCGGATTTACAAAGCCTAACAGCACATTTATTCATATTCCTGTGTCTCATTCCACTAAGTGCCAATTCTTTTTTTTTATTTACAACGGATTGGTCGGGATGTCACCGGTTCACATAAAACTACATGAATTTCCAGTGCGATGCAAAATTGTCCCACTTTTCGAGTTTCGATCGCAACAACCGTGGACGTTTTTTAAACTACTGACAGAAGAGCTGACAAAGTTCGAAAATGCAGACCACCGGATAGGTAACAATGGTTCAATTTATTACAAATCTGATTCTCATAACAACAAAAACAAGCTACTTGATCTGATGCTGTGTAACCGATTTTTCGCAACACAGAGTAGCAACAACACGAATGGGAAGTGAATGGAAGAATCAGTTACCCAATTGTATATGAACTATGCAGCAATATGAGACAAATTTAGGAAGGAGACTGATACAGTCAAAAGTAAGCAGTGATTTTTCAAACGTAGTTTAACGAAAAACGACAGAAAGCTACCATCATCAGCATCATCACTATCAGCAGCAGCATCAAAAATTATCACAATGCACTAATGGTTAATGCAGCTGTCTAACTGACCTGCAACTAAAAAAACAAGTACCAGATTAAAAATTACAAGTAGAGTGTTGTGGTCTAACTTCTAACATTGCATATGCTTGCAAAAGTATACCCATTAACAAGGTGCCCTGCGATCGACCACCCCAACTGCATAAAGGCGAGTTTTGTGATGACTAGCTGATCCGCTACCTCAAGTTAGATAACTACGCATACACATGCCAGAGGATACCAGTACTCGCTGCCATCGCAGCCACAGAGTGTCTGAGGTATTAGTACTTCATTCCAGGAGATATACGCAAATTACAATCGGACATCCTGCTGGAAACTGCCCTTAACCACACATATTTGTTGTGTTTAACATGTAAAAACCACGACGAATGGCAAACGTGCAAAACATGAGAACAAAAAGGTAATGTGTAAGGTAAAAAAAATAGAGGGATTGAAAAGAAAAAGCCACAACGACGCACAAAAGAACTCTCAACAAGGGCGCCATGGACGCCTGTTCTTCGCCATATCAGACAACGTCCGCAACCGAAGTTCTTCGCTGTCTTCCGGACCCCAGCCAAGAATTCGGGAGCGCCCTACTGAAGCAACTGTCATAGTGACTGCCTTCATGACATGAACCCAACTCACATACTGGGTTGCTAGCCTGCCATTTCCAGGCTAACCCATCACGCACAAACAAGGCACGGTGTGGTAAGCGGTCAACCGACACTCGTAAGATCTGGCCAACCCAACAAGGCCTGCAAGACGAGATCAACATGCTCAGGGGGTCGAGGGAGTCTATCCATTCCGAAGACACGTAAATGAAATTCGCCATCGCTGACACGGTGTCCCCATCGCGCTTCGCTAATGTTTCGGAAAAGCCGGTGGTTAAAAGCGGATACCCTGGGAATATCCGACGTGCAGACGAACCAGGCTGTGGGGCCTAACAGTAGAACCTGCCTCACAGTGACGTTGTAAACTCGACCAAACACGGGAAGATTGATATCATACAGATGCCACACGTGGCATAAGATAATAAACACCATCCAAACCTTAGCTATACGATTTGTGACCTCATCAGACACTCCACCAGCGTTGATACAGCTCTGGACTACTTCCAAGTGTTCACGACCAAGAGCAGGTGAGGGCGCGAACTTCTGCCAACCTTGCACTAGCACTCTGCCCTGAGAGGGTGTAAACGCTGTGCCAAACTGACTAGCTAAAGCCATTAATCTGTCTAAGATACACTGGATCGGGGAATCTTTACTGTTCACCCAGGAATTTGAGCCTTTTTGATAAGATATACCTCCCTCAAATATGGTTGTTCAGTCATCGTCTCCTAATCCTACGTTCACTGGAACTGGTCACTTATGCTCAAATCGTGTTATTCAAAGCGGTATTTCCCTTCAAAATAATTCAAGACACCAGGCGGAAATAAATATATACAAAGTACTTTTGGCGTGCTCAAGATGACAACCGCTTAGTTTGTATCAGTTCATACATCTTTCAAGCTCCGCTCGGACAAATAACTCAACAAACAATGGACAAGTGTTACTGTGTAGAGGCTTCTAGTGTCACAAATTCACATTACATTTGACTTTGGGAATATCACTATCTGAGACACTTGGTCAAGTGTGTGAACAAAACGAGAGAGGAAGGTCTTGAAAACATTTCGTCACAGTGATCACCAGCGAACAAAGTTATGTGCTGTTAGCATCAAAGGTGCAGAAAGATCGAATTCAAGATTTATTTGTTGTTTACTTTGAAGAGCAATTTACACAGCTACATTCGGATAAAGAGAAAGCGGCGACACCGAAATTTAAACAACAAAATTAAAAAAACAGGAAAATTCTAAACAAACTCTCTTTGAGATATTACACGGCATGATTACAACAGTGAGCAGTTGACAAGTCTTTCCACGACTGTAGCGAACGTTAACAATCCCAGTCATCAAATGCGAGTTACGTTTGTGATATGGTAACAAAGAGAAAGGAAAAAAATTCTCTCAAAGTCAGAAGCCTTTTCAAGGTACAGGAGTGTTATCACAGTCAACGTTCAAGCATCGAGACAGAAAATTGACTTTCACGGCGAGACAGCTGTCAGAATGCAACGACGACCAACGTCAGGTTCCCCGCATAAATGTATGATGTTTTCGGGGAACCTAGAACAGTCAGTGGACATAAATTAGTGATTGTGTAGGAAAGTAATCCCAGACGAAGAGCCACATATTAAGATGGATACGCGACACCGCGGAAAATGGTTATTACATGGGAATGAGAAGCAGAGTCCACTTCACAGCTCATAATATGCCATAATCATACGAGAATCGGTGCCGTATTTCGCAACTTTGTTCAGCCGGGCAAATTGGCCTTGGAAGCTACCCACTTTACTGACTTCCACTACCACAGCAGCGCCGTCTCAAACCATTATAAAGTCTAGTTTGATTAACGAGGTTGTCGTTGACACACTCCCTGAAGATTGCTTAGCCCAAATCGCGCAGCCTTTTCGTTAGGGTCTTGTCCACGCGGCTGTGCTGAGCACAACACACCGCAGTTGCTACGACAGGAAACAGAGTGGTCACTTCGGCCACCCCGAGAATTCTGAGCCACAGTCCTCAGAAGACTACATCGGAGCTGGATTGCACGAATAAACATCCTGGGGAAAATGCTGTCTGGACTCGACACCCAACGATTGGAGAGTGAAGAGCAAGAAACTTCCTGGAGACCATGGCCGTCTAACATATAAGGTTTATCGATCCACGTCGCATGCGCCTCCCCCATCTTCATCAATACTCTACCCTGGATGCATACCGGAACGTTCACGTCCCCCATAATAAAAACAAACGTATAGCCCTTGACCACGTTCCTCAGAAGTGAGCACTGACTGGAAAGCAGTCCCTCCATTCGTGATTTGCACGAAGTGAGATTAGCGGTGGATAAACCCGGAATACCCACACTGCCCAACCGAACTGAGGTGCAGATGTAACTGGCTGATGTGTCTATGGAGAGACGGAGCCACTTCCGAGCAAACAGACAAATTGTACAGTCCGTAGCTTCCAGCGTGTTTCTGTGGGCTCGGCCAAGAACTAATGAGTGATTTATCTTGAGGGTCAGATGCTGTCTCAGAAGGTAGAGAGGGTGATGTGGTTCCAGGGGCACTTTGGTTGTTTCATCCAGCATCCTACCAAACTGCATTCGGTGATTAATGTGTGCTCTACCTTTCCAGGTGAACGGGATAGTGAGATAGCTCACCTTGTCAGAGACACTTAGTGAGTGGATAATGTCCCGACCAAATTGAATAGACTCGTCAGCTATAGCAGTCGCGTTGTGTTTATGGTCTCTATAGATGACAATAAGTTTAGCCCTTTGCTTGTTGACCTTCAGCCCGGACAGCGCTACAGCAATAATAGTGGCTGCAATTTTCTTGGATTGACGCGTTGGATTCTCCGCCAGGAGGATTACATCGTCAGCGTAAGCAAAAACGTTGGCCAGTGTATCGTGAAACTGTCAGCCAAGCTCCGGTCGAGATTGAGCCAGAACTGCATTAGTTGCCACGAGGAGCAGAGGCCACAACGTATCATCATAGCGAACACCACGCTGAAACCGGAATATGGAATCTTCGAGCATGATGGAAGCGTTCTGATAAAAATCATTAATGTGGTGTATTAATTGTGGAGGAGCACCGGAAGCTTTGGTCGGTCTGATAATCGAGTCCTGGGAGATAGAATCGAGCGCCTTGGCCACGCCAATAAAGAGTGCACACAGGCTGGAAGACGTAGAGCATGAGTTCCACAGCAGCGGATGGAGCAGTGAGGTCATCACGATGCAACCATCAGGGTGTAGGAATGCGAATTGAAGAGCAGGCAGTTGCAAGTGCTAATTTCATCGAGCAACCGAAATTTGGTGAAAGCAACATACTAATGTTGAAGATGCGGCGATAGGTCTCAGTTTGCCGGGAGAGGAAGAGTTATTTATCTTCAGAACAAGCGTGATACGAGAGCGGCACGAATGGACTGGACAACCTCCAGTTAGCACGAAGAAGCTAAAATATCCGGCCAAGGCATCAGTTTTCATACACTTGAAATGTTCAGGCAATAATTTGTCCAAACTTGGAACGGTAATTTCCATGCTCTTCAAAGTGAGGGAAACTTCACCAGTGATCAGGTCTACCGAAGACCAGTCCGGAGGCAGAATCATAGGTGATGGTCGTTTATTAATGTGCGGATGAGCCGACATTATCTCGGACCAGTATTCGTTGGAATTATCCGGGAGGCCAGGATTCGTTTTGCAGGCGGTTCTCCAGTTTCCAGAAAAGATTGCAAAAGCAACATTTTTTGCTGGTGGTACAGGGTTTGAGTCGCAGCATAGTTAGCTTTCTGTATCTGCTTCCTGGTCGTGTATGTTGATGAAGCAACACGAGCACGTCGTTGAGTGACCAGTCGCCAAGCGTACGGAGAAGCTTGTGAGGCGTGTATGACTAGCCCTAATTCGAAAAGTGCCCTTGTGAAAATGCCTGGATGAAGACATCTGGAAATTGCTAGAAATTTATCACTGTACATAATAGCCTCGCTATGGACTCTGAGTAATCGCTGCTTAGACCAAACGGGAAAACCGCTCGGAGTGTTCAGCAGCTCGGGACCCAATATCTAGCGTCAACGTCCGCATGGTAGTTCTGACACTCAAACACGGGCTACGGGAGGTATGCTTACTCTGTAGCATGGTTTGAGGCGTGTTGTCCGTTACCATATCACAGAGAGTCAGAAATGTTAAAGACGTTTAGGGATAGGGTCTGATTATATATGGGATATGCATACAACACATAGAATATGCATTGATATGCAAAATAAAGGCTTCCCTCTTGAAATATGCTGATCTCTAGATGTCAGCTGGTGCAGCCAAGCTACGTAGAGGGATGCAAAACAGTCGCACGTAAAAATATATGACAAATCACGAAAAGTTATACTGTCACGCTTCCCACAATGAGTAGTCAAACCTGAGTTCAACTAAGATTTTATAACAGCTATAAATTTGCTATAAAAAAGAAAATGACGTTCATACTCAGGATTGAGTTAGTTTGCTCGTTGTTGACAGAAGAGGGTGACAGGTCCTAACGTTTCTTTGTGATTCTTCTGTATCATGGAATGATAGTATAAGATGTACACATACGTATCACAAGTGAGATAGGGTGGGTGAAATATAACAAATATGAAATAGAAACGAGAGTTAGTCATTAAGTCTACGGAGGTCACAGACGTTAGGAAAGAGTAGTTTCTGTCCACGCAATATTGACCCGAAGCAGTTGATTGCAACCAATATGGTTTTCCATCACATCATCCCAATGGTGGACTACGTCTACCGTAGGTTGGTCATATTTGGCTGGTACAGAGTATTCCACGCAGCAACTGTCGGTTTCCTGCTTCTTACTGTTATACTCGACTATGTGCTCCAATCGGCAGAAAACAGAACGTTGGAAAGCATTATTTTCTTGCTATATTCGGGGAGTATGTGTTTGTTTTCAGAGGTGGATTTCTAGCTAACCTCCTCTAATGTTATGCTATTTGTTAATAGGATAACTAACGAACTCGGTTATCAAAAATATGGAGAGAGAAGTGAAGCTCTTCTCCAGACTTGCTTAACAACGGTGATCTGGTTTATTTTTTGTCCACGAAATGATGACAGCTATAATTCGGTTTCAAGTAACACAACAGTCAAAGCTGGTGATACGCAAGCGGAAAGTGTGGGAAAGTGAGCAAGATTTACTGTGAGAAGACGTTAGAAGATTGTGAAGAAATATGTAGGACAGTTCGAAGTGAGTCGCACTATTTACGACTGTGAATCGACCAGCATAAGCTACGCGGTGAACGCAAGTCTTTGTGGAAAACCGGAGGTGATTTACCTTTTCAGAACAAATGTTGATCTACGTGCTCTCAAACACAGTGACTAGTGGTTGATTCCAGAACGTACGTCACGTTTTTAAAAGGTTTGTCAAAACTGCGGGGGTCTTTTGTGAGTAAAGTAAGGTGAGTAAAGTAGCGTTTGGAAGAGAGAACTTAGAAATTTTGGGAAAACCTTAGTGCCCCAGTTGAATATTTGTTGGGTCGGAACTGCTGACGGGTGCGATGATAAGTGCGCTCACGGAACCCAGCTTATGAAATATTGGTGACAAAGGAACTGACTTTTTGCCACACAAATAAACGCTCTAACTTACATTCCGTGACAAACACTAGGTAACTGATACTTCAAAATGAAGCAAAAAATACAGGTTTCCATTTGTAGACTTTCTCCGATTCCGTTCCACATATTAGTTTTCTTGCCGTCCCATACTTAGATGACGGACAAATAAATAGTAGATAACTCCACGGTCTTCATATATGCTTGTACCACAATCAGGGTGTCTGTCACAATGATAGACACACCCCACCCTTTTCAGGTATATCATGGATAACTTTAAGAAATTTTCTTTTCCTTCATAAATCGAGTCTAACCGTGCCTACTTAGTAAACTGTCTCAAATGTTTCGAACGTTTAAGAAGTGCGCTGTGCTTTCTTGAAAAGCGTAGGACTGATTCTCTTCTATTCCAACTTTTTCTTTTGAGGAGAATTTACCTATGAGAGGAAGTATTTCTGTTCACATGAGCAACACCAGCCTTTCAGTTTACAAAACACTGTATGGAGATACTTACGAAAGTTTCTGATTAACATATTCCTGTTCACTGATGTTTTTCATTCGTGTGGTCGAACAGACGTTCTAATGACGCATGAAAAACTGTGCAGTGTCTGTCTCCGTTGGTTACCTCCAATGATAAGAAAGCGTAAGTCGTTCATGACAGGAGTTTGAACAGATCTATTTGGACCATCGTCGAGGCATCAAATATTGTACATAACTGCATTGGATGTACCAACAGGGCGGCTGTTCGCTAACCCACATTTTCGAAAACTGAATAAATTAACTCTCGATTAAGTTGGAACAGTGAATAACCTACGCTCAGTGGGCTACGTGGTCAGTAAGGTCGTACAACAGTAGCTCAACCTGCCATTATACCTCCAAATCGTGAAAGCCCAAAAACTCAAGAAGTGGTAGAGCTAGTGTGGTCACAGACAATCCGAACACTGATTTCGACCCTGAATGAAATTAATCTATATCAGTAATCAGGCTGAAGAGTACTTGATCATCCATCTCTCTGTTTGGAAGTGTTCTTCAGAATGGCAACGGGTAAGCTTTTATTCAGAATGGTTTTAATTCCGGGAATGAGATTGTTCCATGTGGAAAATTTTTGTTTGCAATTTCAATAAATTTAAAAAATGAATCAATCCATATTACAGTCTTGTCAGTTTGCACAATCAATACGGTTATGTGTATGTATCGCCCAATAAGAAGCCGTATGGGTGTTACATCCGGCCTTCTTCAGCATGTCTTAATTGGGGACAGCCACCATTTGCATAATTATGCGTCCTAGCATTATATGCTCTGCTTATCTGGATAAAATACTCACCGCGGCGTTGTAACGCGCACAGCAGAATCAGGCAGATGAGGCGTATACATCAGGTTGTATCCTTCACTAAGGTACTGTGGCCGTCTGATCAATGTAGCCCACGTTCATTAGAAAATATGATTACTCACCCTAATTACTTTCCTAGCGATGTTTTGAGCAACTATAAAATTTTACTCCTGCACAAAATAATAAATAATCTCTAACTACTGCTATAAACGATATGGCTTCCTCGGAGGTTAGATCAATGTAAACGAATCTGATACAAGTTCGGGTGATTTCACAAGACACGACGAATATGTGGGCCAGTAATAAAACCATACATGAGAAATAATACACGAAATACTAAAACCAGGACGGCATCGTCGGTTGCATTGGTAATAAGTAGAAATGTCTGACTGTCTAGCCCGTTTCAGTACCTATCAGCGTAAATAGAGAGTGGATACAGATATGATATAACCAATTGTGCATTCACCACGTCCATCAAGGTGTTCAACGTGGAAATGAATGTCAACAGTGTTTACTTAATGGTTCTAGAAAAATCCTGACAACCCTGTTTAGCTTTTGAAACCGATTATCGTTCTACGCTGGCGCACAAATCCAACATGCTTTCGCTTGTCGCACAACACTAAAATGCATTCCGTTCCAGACAAACTGCCGAGTGGGTTGGCGGGTGTTTACCGACCTGCCGGAAACTTGGGAGTAGATCTGGCTAGAGGCGGTTTAACGTTATTTTGTTGTTGTTGTTATTGTTGTCATCGGTATGCTGTTCGTTGTCATTTGCACAATGCTTGCTGATGTATGAATCATCAACGTCAACCGAAAAGATACGCACACAATACGTCACACCACAATTCCTTATGCTGGACGTGTAATGATTTCAAGTTAACTGCGCTGTGAAACTTGATCACTGGAGCATACGGTGTAGGCTAGAGGCTCTTTTTCAAACAGGCGTTCTTGTAAACGGACACTTGAAAAAGACAACAAAAGCGTTCACTTAACAAGCCGTAAGTTGTGTTATGTGGTCAGTATCAGCATGAACGTGAGGCAAGAGAAAACGCCAGCTGTGCCACGACAATTGACTGTATGAAACTGGGTTTTTGTTTAGGTGAACACAAAAGCGTTCAGTCGGAGTACTAGTTTTTTTTTAGGTAGCCGCTTAAAGTGTGGTGAGCTGTAGCGCTGGTCCACCTATCTGTCAGTTTCACCACACCTGTCTTACTTTTGAGATAGATGAAAAGAGTGAAGATGGACCAAATAATTGAGCGAAATTGCACAAGCCGAACAAAATCACCTTCGATTCATCCACATCTCGAAAAACTAGTAACGGTAATCTGTGACCGTTGGAAAACGACAGATACAGTTCAATTTGGTACCCACTGTCTTCTTAAGGAGACACCATGCATTGCTGACACTACCATCAATATGTTGACCTCCACGTTCTCGATCGGATGGTGAAGCGTATACAAAGAAAAATCTTTTTTAATTCAGACGTCGATCGGAAAATGAATTCCTTATTTAAAACTAGTTGAAGCCTATTTATTTTGACATTCGTGAATGAATGCGCCACACGACATACCATCTAACGGCTGGTAGGAATGGCAACGTGGTGGTCACAATTACACTAAAATTGACTTTGATTACTCAGATTTATGCATGTATATTAACAAAAAATTATACGTGAGAAACAGTAATCATTCCACAATCAACTAGAAAAATCCTATAACGCGCCTACCCACATAACACAAATAAATAAAGTGAGATTGTGGGATAGCATGTGTTAGACAAATTATGCGATAGTTGTATAGAGCCTAAATGAACGATGTCTACAGAATAGTCGACAAACAGCAACATGATGCTGGGTACACATTGAACGGCACTCAGAGCTAATCGTGGTTTTCCATGATCAAATAAACGTTTCAGCCATCCATTTTTGAAAAAAGCACTAGATTCGAGTTTCGCTCTTGTCAGACCTCCTCAGTACGCATAGCCTTGCCACGGTCAAGAGTAAGACCTCGGGCCGGTCTACCGTAGACAACAGTGTTGACCAATCCATCGTGGCCCCTACGTTAGGTACGACCAAGTTACCGTATGCAGACTCTTAGGCACTTGTGATAGACAGCAAGGTTTACAAACTGAAGTTTATTGTTTGCGTTCAGTCGTAGGTTTCTGACATACTGCGACCCAAACTTCGTTAGTGGGGTCCACAAGATACCGTTCTGGAGTCGTGGCAAGCAGTTCAATGTTTGATTGTTGATGAATAGTTGTGGATTTGGTTAGTCTAAGTTGAACAGCAATCACAAGTGATGCCAACATGGCATTCAGGTGGCCATTCCTAGTTGACTGCCTCGCTTAACAGGTGCCTTGGGTCTGATGGTTTTAATAACGTTGTGTTATTCCCAATCTGTTTATCAATTGATGGTTTTAACTTGACTGGGAATTATTAACACTATGGACTCCGAATGGGATTGACAGGGCAGATGTTGTGTCTCTTTTAAAGACGATCAGGCAACCTGAGCGTTACTCACGAGGGATTGCAACTGGACGCCTGAGCTTGATAATTTGCGTTTAAAGCGAGACCAGTGGGTCCGTGATTAAGTTGACTGTCTTTTTACAAAGCGCGTAGTGAATAGAATGTGCACTACCACGAGGCTCTGACAAAAACGAGGATCGAGTCTACTGTCTCTCTACGGAGCCAACTAACCAAAAATCTGAATGAGAAAGTTGTGAACACTTTTTAACAGCGTTCGAACTGAGTCAATTCAATTGTCATAATGACACCTTCCATCTCACTATGTGCAGAAGAGGTAAAGCGCCAAACGGCACAGATTGATTTTTGCCATATATATTCACTTGATACACTACAAACAGGACTAAAAACTTTTTCAGTCGTATACCTGTTCACTTCGTAAACAATATCACTCCATTGTTTACAAAATGGTCACCAACCAGCAAACCTGATGGGTCAAATGTCTTTTCTATAGGAGCGTTCCTCGATTACCTTCTTTCGGTTGCCCATCAAGAATGTGGGTTATTCTTTCGAGTATTTCGAGTTTAATAACATTTAGCAAGACATTCGTTCATCTCAGTCAAAATGATTAACATTCCTCCGTTGTCGTGATATGAATCAAGCTACTGAAGCATCACAAACCGTGTGCAAAATAAAAGCACACTATAAAAGTACATCCACAAACAGATGGATGGAGTGTGTTTCGGAGACCAACCCGCACGGACCATACTCAGGGTTGGGTGAGTAACGATCACACGGACACCTCCAAATGGTGATTTACTGCATAAGCGGGGCACTATCTGTTTTACTGGAGAGGACAGGTTGATGTTTCTGGGTCACGCCGTCATTTGCATGAGTTAAAAAGCACACCGCAAGAACGAGTACTGGTGGCATTGTTCGTTCAGGATGGCGGGGTATTTCAGTAGTTCTGAGGGAGAGGCCTAAGCAGTCTTGAAGAAGCAAAACTGTCTCTTCATGACAAACTGACATCGACGGTCTTGCCAATTTTTGTCACTTGTGTGCCGTACCAGGAATATGGCATCCAATCGGACGAAGCCGTGGCAGAAATGATAGATTGGTGTAAAAACTTTTGATTTGGGAATGAATGGGACTTCACCAAATGCGCCTAGATAGTTGACGGTAAGATGCGCGCGTATGTACGTACTAAGCGCAATGAACTGGCGGTGCGAGTGATGCTGTGGCATGTCAGGTTTGAGTTGACTAGATGTGCCTCCTAGCGGCAAACATGTGCTTTGCCGACGTGTGCGCATGTCCATGTGTGATATGTGTGGACTGAGCTCCGGAAAACATTCCGTATATTTTTGTCCAACACTGCATAGCAAAGATAACTACCTTCTCTGATGTGACAGCCGATGTGATAACGTAACATAAACCTAAGAAGTGGACGACTTTTTTCTCTCAGCTAGCACAAGTCAACGACAAGAATGGTTTATTTTTGCAGTTCTGATTTTTCTGGATCCATCCATCTATCAATCAGCTTCCAAGCAATCTGTCAATCGGCGTTTAACATATTTTCAATCAGCCCAACTGATGACACAAGAACAATTGGGATTGTTATGCACCAGCAATTCTGTCAACCAATCAATCAATCCCAGTTTATGGTTGTAATCAGTAGTGCTAATTCGTTCCATTTAAATTGTTGGTCGACGTGAGTGTATGCTATTCATTCCCAGAGCAGAACTTACGAAAATTTCACACAATATCGAGTTAACTTTCAAAACAGTGAGTATTAAATTCGCCCAAGCCCGCTTAATAGCTCTAACATTTGTGTAATCGGAAAAACGAGGTCGTACCTAATTTTGCACTTCACCACAACAATCGATATCGCAAATGTTAACGGAAAGAGCATTTTTCAGGTAGGCGCACCACGTGGTCTGACCTCGCGGGATCGTCGCCAGTGGAAACGTTTGGCAACGACCAGAGGTGATTATTGATATGGAAAAGCAACTGCTTTTTCCTTTTCCAGCCAATCATGGAGAATGGAATTTGTGCAAATGCAAACCTAATTCCGGTGATCAATATCGTGAAGCGAGTGGAAACCTCGGGGAACATAATCAGATTGCGCGTGAACAGTCACGTGCTACTAAACTCCAAAGCCTTGAAAAGTTAACCCATTGGTCAAACACCTTTAAATTTTATCTTTAGTAAACGTCCATTTGTTAAACTACATGGATGATACATGTAATTGATTTCACTGCGTCCCACTGTACTGTCTACACCTACTGTCTACAGTCTTGTAACATGCAAACCTCAGTGCCGTTTCCCAACACTGTGCTGAATCAAATTCACAGTCTGAAATGTAATGCAGAGAAATTACCATGACGACATCCTTCAATGAAGTGAGAAAAAGAATAAGACTGAGAACGTTTCTTTGGATTCACGATAAAAGAAAAGTGGACTATTATGTACCCGTGTTTTCGTTGAACTAAGAATAAACTGGCGACAATAATCTCATAATTTACAATTCACTTTAGTTGCAGGGCTGAGTGGAATTTAGGACAATCGTTTTTTGTTGAACAGAACAATATAAACAATAAATGCCACGTGATGACACAAAGGTACACATCTTTTGTTGTGTTTAAATACAATTTTGTTTGCGGCCTGGAAATTTGTGGGGCTGTTTAAAACCGATATTCATAGACTCATCAGAATACCGGTAACGGAACAGGTTTTAAACATTCCAGTGTGGTTTCCACGACGCGACTGACACAGCGTGTTCCACGGTAACTCTCCCATTTCCACACTAACAGGGTGCAAAAATCATCCCTCTGTTAACTGATATGTGGGTGTGCGCGATCATTGAGTATGTTGTTTGGCATCTCAACGTCTGGTGAACTTTGTTATACAAACCTGCAGATTGCAGAATGTATCTCAGATAAGATACAATGAAATGTGTAAAACCAATGCCTGACCTCGCTATTCCTGCTAACTAATATATAGGTTAATCACCCAGTTGAAACGAAGCTCGCAGCTGCAGCAGCCGAAATAACGACAGCGTCCATTCATTGCATGAAAGGTTACTGGTGCGGTTTCCATTCAGTCATTCCTTACCAAGTTAATTTGAACACGAGTAAAATCGGTAAGTGAAGGGCTGGTTTGACAAAAAATACCTTGGAACATTTTGATAACCATTTACTGTACTTTTGATCTTGATCAGTACAAACTTCAATCTGTCACATGCTCGTTTTTCATAAGGCTTTGACAAAATGTCCAACTGTCTGCAAATAACGAGAAAATGAGCAGGGTTAAATCCATCTAGACAGATATTCTTAACAAAACGTGGATGATGTGGATTATTGTCCCACAGGATAACACTAGTAATTTTAGCGGAGGGTGGGGGACTAGAAATTTCTAGTGGCTACGTCGCGTATTTTTTGCATCATACCAGCCCAAATTTCGTAGCGCACAGACGAGAACTTCATATGCACAGCAAACTAGGTATAAAAGTCACTCCTCCGTCTCGTAGTTCCAAAAAGCCTAGTAGCTGAAAGGAAACGTGTGCACGAAACTGACAAGTTCTGCTTTTTTAAGTAATATTTTCCTGTAATCACTATTGAGCATTCAGAAGACTTCCGGTTACATCAGTGTGTCATCGAAAGATGGCAAAAATAGGGCGTTTCTTACCGAAAACCAAGATTCTTTAGGAGTGAAGAATTTTCTGCTAGGCAATACCAATCCAAGTCACTTTTTTATATGATACACCCCGAGGGCGCCTTGAAATATACTAATCTCCCAACACCGTTAGTGACTTCGATCTTAACAAGAAGTGTAAAAAAACACCAGCATTAAGTACAGAGAAAAGCAACCGTCCTGTGCTTATTGGTTCACGGTGAATTCATTTGGATACAAGGCGTGTGACCTTGTACGCGGGGTCTGGTGTTTCACTCATCGTAAATGCACACAGAACGATCCAAAACCCAGGAGTAACAAAAGAAACACTGGAAGCACCCAAATTTAAGTTGTTCTGTCCATATGCGCGTGACGTACTGAATAACAGGACGACCAGCTGCGGTAAAACTCAGATGACAGCGACTGACACTGACAAGTAACTATGGTTACTTATTTATATAGTTGAATAAAGCAGGGAATAACGTGTGATAATGGATAGACATTAGCCAAATTGTGCAGACATTTTGAAGAGTACGTGGAAGAGACAAGAATGGCCGACACTGCGAAAGTTAACGGAAATTTCAATTGATTTTGATAACGACGTATAAGAAGTCTTCGGCGTTTCACGAGGAAAAGCGAAAAACTATCAAATTTTTGGGATCACAACAGATCGAACTGGACTTCAGAGCCATCTGCAGTGCAATCTCTTGGAGAGTGTAAATTGCCCTATAATGCGATATTCTCAAATGGACACTGGATATCGTAATACGTTGCGGAAAACTATTGCTCTTTGAAACCTAGGAAGATTACACACATGCTGCAATATAAAAATACGCGGTATTTTACTCAAAATTAAGTGGTCAATTACGATCAGTGGTACTGCACAAACAGATGATTCACAGAACGGGAACCTGGAAAGTTGTTTTTTTTAATCATTAATTTTAATTATAACTGTCAAGTCTGTTGAAGCTGACGGGCAGTATGAATCAAACAACCTGTAAGCACTTGTTTAACATCTTATAGTCTGTCCAGGTAGTGTTTAAGTAAATAAACGCAAATGCTAATTAAGGCTTAAAAACAAACTTTTGTTTTCTTTGTAATTCACCTAATGAAGGGTTCTGCAACCAGCTTTTTGACTAGGTTTGAACACGGAGCTGGTAAAGTTTTCGGTTAAAGTTCCTTACAGTAGATTTTTAGAGGTATGTAATTCCTGAAGTATTTGACAGAGATTTTCCCCTGCGTCATATTCACAGGTACAAATCGATAAATAATTTTTCAGCAGTTGAAGATACAATACCTCGTTAGGTGTCAAAGATAACTACAAGATCCGTTAGTAAAGCATAGAGTTTTGAACGTAAAAACGGTTGAAAATTAATCTGTCTTCCAAATTTTTGTATTCGCTAATCCCCACAAGGGAGGCACAAATAGACGGTTCACATGAATAGTCAAATAAGGTTCACGCAGAGGATCCAATCACACTAAACGAAAACAAAGTACGGTGGTAATGTCACCTAGAAATCCGCTCTCTATATGAATGAGAAAAAAGTAAAGACCATGCACAAGTTTGATTTCGGCAGGCTTAGTTGAGACATACTTATGATCATTTCAGTGTTCTGCTGACACACGCATAAAGTTATTTTTACTTTCTTTCAATGTCTGCACTGTGAAATCCCGGTGTAATGATATTCCCATACAGGTAAATTCATTCTTAACACGGTACATGTGTGAGTATAAACCCAGTCAATAAAATACTCAGTCTCTCCATTCTGTGCTAAGTATCATCTGTTTTCAATATGTGGCTCGTCATGGACGTAGTGGCACTGGCCGCAGTCAACAGATACCAGTAAGTGAAAATAGGAAGTTTAGACTTGAAAATTAATCTGCTCTTAACAGTACTGTTAGCATCCTGAACTTCTTGGTTTTAATAGTCAAAGATCACGGTAAGTGATGGGAGGTAGAAAAATGGACAATGGATTGCGCCCGTGTGTTTCCTGTGAATTAGGTATATATGGTTACATTCGTGCCACTGACTGACGACTACGTTTTTTTTACACATTTCAGACATACTGGCCGGTGTATGTTGTCGTTTTGACTGCTTCATATAAAAAAACGATGAAATCGGAAGACGCAAGCTACCAGATGACATGGACATACAAGGCACCTTTGAGTCGATAAAGAAACGGTTTATCAATATAAGCCTTGAATTAATCACCCGTTTGATAAACAAATGTGGTAACCTGAAATTAAGTCTATTTTTATAGCTGCATCACAGAATGAAGTGGCCTACCATATATGCCATTTTATCTAAGCGTGTAACTTTCGTTTCTATCTGCAGAATTAATTGCTAGTGTTTATGCGTTCACTGTGCGCGAGTTGTGTACACTTTAAGGAAATATCTCATAGGTCAGTTGATGGCATGGTCGCTGGTAGTCTTTCGATTCTTTCCGTAGCCGACATATTCACAACCACGAAAAAGAAAAGCAAACAACATAGTAAAACAAGTCACGTTGTGTGAGTACTGTGTAAACTGGATTCTTCGCATCACGAACTCCGCCGTCGTTATTACCACTCTAACAGTACACCGTATACCGACCGAGCCTGCCAGACTGCAAACTGTTCAGTGTGGTTGTAGACGTTCCAAAAAAATCGCAAGACGATCACACGGTAAGTTGGTCACAGGCTATTAACGCAATGACCACTCAGCTGGACAAGATTGATAGATATCACATACCCGCTCTGGAAGTACACGATAATCCACACAGCAAGCTGAAAAAAATTCATGGGGTGGAAATATGTTGCAGTCAATGGCGAGCCTGTCCCTGTGACGTTCCTGACTCATTTTTCCATTTCTTGAAGCTTCACTGTTTTTGCATTTGCTATTCTTTTTACTACCATTTTACCCTATGCTCTATTCTGTCCTCCTCTATACAATTGTACTTATTCATTATTTCCCTGCCTGAGTCAAAATGGGCGTGAGCAAGGTTCGAAACCAGAAGAGTGATGATGGTGACGCTGCTGCTGCTGACTGTAAGATTTAAAGAATTTCACGCAAATCTCGACATAACTTATGAACACGAGTGCCATGAACGTTTATCTTATTTTGATGTGCTTTTTACCTGCCCGTCGGTTGGTTCGAGACAACGCTCAATTCATCGGAAAGTATGATGACCTCGTCAGTTTCTGCGGTGTGAAGGTTCTCTATCATACGAATTGAACGCCCACTGGTTCACACCTTCCCTTTTTGTGTTCTTAACTGTTAACGCTCGACAGTTTAGATACGGTCACAGCATTCTTCTCAGACAGCAGAATTAAGTGCCAAATCATCATCAACAACATCATCATCATCAT
>QNGE01000497.1:0-43935 GCA_008508345.1 Paragonimus westermani | reverse complement strand
CGACCGTATTGGATAATACGCCGGCGGTCACGGTCAACCGTTGGGCGATCGGAGTGCTCTTTGTTTAAGGGTACCTTTTCTAACCCCCTTCTTCCTGATACGGAAGACAGCAGTGCCGCAACTATAAAAATAGTTCTGCTGTATGCCCATAGGATCGTGCCTCACTGCCTAAGCACTCCTACGCGGTCAGTAGTGCGACATACAATCCTATGAGTGTAACTGCTTTTCGTCTGACTGCTCCCCTTTGGCCTGTCTGACAAGGTTGCACCTGGAAGGACCGGAGTCCTAGTCAGCATAGCCCGCCGGATCAAAACAGTACACAAGCTCGACCACCTCGTTAGATAAGATACTAACCGATAGAGTACCCAGGAGGCTGTTTTACACTCGCTGTTATTCACAGACGATAATCTGATGGATGGAAGGGATGAGTTACTTTTAAGAAAAAGTTGCCACAATACAAAAGTCCGATTAATTGTATGTCTTGTCTGGTACCTGCTCTTCTTACAAAATTGTCAGCACTTGAGCAGTGTACGTTTCACTAATTGTAATCATCAGTGAAGATGTTCCGAAGTGGTTAACTGAATCAACGGCCCGAACAGAGCATGCGCTACTTAAACACACACTAAACATCTGGTATTCACCTATCACCCTACAGGTCCTTAAAGCTTATTCGATAGCCTAGTGTAACGTGGAAAGCTGCATTTATTGGAGTTAACTGAGATGATTGTCACTGTAAATTTGTTTGTGTACGAAAACAACTAAATGTTTTGTCGTGTACCTCCCGGAGAAGCTTACTTAGGTGTGTGACCTTTCTTGCACAAAATGGTTTCGTTTTGATATGAACCAGTTTGACTCAAAACCGATACGCGTGAGAACTTTTGTGCGTGATTAGGACGCGATAAACGACTACCGCATATCACTGTCCCTGTCTTCCGATTTCACTGTTAGGGTTTGGTACGAGAACCTAACGTTTTAAAGGATAAAAGTATTCTAATCACGAAATAACTTATTGTTGACTTATTTTATCCGTCTATGCAGTGATCGATGAGGTGTCAGTGAGACCCTGTGAAAAAAAGACCGATGACGAGAGTAATGTTTGGAACAATTTGATAAACAAGCCAGCTGTACTATTCAAACTAATTCAACTAAGAAGATGGCTTATTTACTTACAGTACTCCGTACAACGCTCCACAGGGTAGCGAAGTGGATGTGGTCCTTTAAATATGGAAAGTGGATCTTCTTTTAGCTCCCTTCAAATCTGATTGAATGCTGTTGTGTAGACTGACAGAATTCCTTCATTCCATACAAGAGACTGAGGAGGTTACTTCTGAGTGGTATTTGTAAACACTAACACTGGCATGCTGGGACACCACGTAACAATCACAGAGGTATCGATTTCGTTTTCGGTGTATTCAAGATTTTCAAGGGTTCCATAACGCGCTGATTCCTGAAATAAGTAACGATCCATAAACAAGAAGAACAGGCAGGATTCTGACCTGGATGTCTGTGCACAAATTACATGTTCATTTCTCCTAATGGCACTAGAACATTGACGTTATTTTTCCCCGCTAACGATGGTGGTATTTTTTAATCTCTATATGTCCGCTCTGATTGCAGAATGTGCATGTATGATCGGCCATCATGAATCTTCTAAGCTTCAACCGAGTTGGTCAAAGGTGTTCATTCTCACTTCCCCCATACAAATAGTTAGTATGAGAGATTCTGAAAGGACCAGTGGAGTAGGGGACCTTTGGTAGAGTTCCTGTTAGGTTTTTAAATGACCGACGATGAGGACTCGGTTAACGACGTTATCATAGGTTCTTTCTTATGAGGCATGTACTAAAGGAAAAGAAATATACGATTGCAAACAACATAGTAAACTTCGCAACTTCGAAATGTGGAGAGCCTGAGAGACTGAACTGGCACTGAACTTAGGTTTGCCGTTGTAGGCTGACTGCTTAAGACTGTTACACGCTTTATCCATCTGGGTGATGGCATCCTACACGCCGGTACACTCAGTACTCCTCGTAAATCGTGCGGACGGATAGACGACTTGTTTTCGGCTAGAGTTTACAATATGTCCATGATTGCTCTACGGACCAGAGACCTCACTCAACTGCGTAGATGTTTGTAAGTTCCCGGTATTTCAGCAATGTCCTCTCCTACAGGTACCTTGTATCGCGTCCAATGCTTTGCAAACAGTGCTACAGTCCATTGCCTCGCAGTTAGGAACTCTCCAAGATTGTAGTCGATGATCAAGATATTGAACATATCCAGTGCACCTCGGCTGAATGATATTACTGATAAGGAAGGTGGGTGGGTAAGAACAAACTTGGCCGGACCGTTAAATGATTATAGGTTATGGAGGTCTTGACCGCCACGTTGAGAAAATTTAGTGGGGGGTCGCCTGTGAAGCTAATGGGTTCAAAACCACCTATTGTTGACTAAAAACGTTCCCAAGTATAACTTTCTTATTTAAAGTGTGTGTGAAATAATCGGTTATTTTCTTCACGAGTCTCCACTACTCTTGCCTCTTCGGGCATCTGTAGCTAGTTTTCAGCCTTCCAATTTGTGAACTGCTGCCAGGATCGAGGGCAGCCCAAATATTGTAATCCACAAGTGGAAGTCTACGAGTATACATCTAACATCAATGCGGCAGTCAATGGCTTGTTCTCGCAAAAAAACGCCAGCTACTTTATTTCAACGTTTTTATTGGTCCCTTTGTTAGTAATGAAAGTTGACTCTAATTTCACTTCACTGCAGTGATGAACAGTTGTTCGAGCTGTGGAATAAGAGGGAAAGTCATGACTACTTTCAAGTATGCAAACGGAGCTTTTGGATTCGAAGTACCTTGCATACGAGTGCTTTCACTGACATCGGTTGTGAGAGGTGGAGATCTGATTTTGGACTAGGTATATTCACCTTGAATTTAAACCAGCCAGAGCATTTGGAACCAGCGAAACGCTTGATACCCATTGTTTTGCGACGCACAAAGACGATTCCAACCGAACGAATATACGATCCCTCAACTTCCAAATTTATGTGAAAAGTACTCAGTCGAATGGCTGGGTGTATTAAACAGTCGTAAGTTAGGTTGGCAACAGTTTTTCAGGAAAATCTTAAAGCCATTAGCAGGCTTTACACAATCGAAAACAGAAATGTCACTAGACGTTTTCAGTCAACTGGTGCTCTTCTTATTTGTCGTTGAACAAGTTCGCACGCAGAGAAACATGAATTTCGTTGCTGCTGTTTCGTTGTCATGTGGCAAGTTGTACTAGGATAAATGGTCTCAGGGGAGAGTATGTGACCAAATGTTACGTTGATTCACATAAAAAATGAGAAACTGCGATCAGACAAAGAAGTGAGAAGTCAACCAGTATGAAGGACTTTAGAATTCAGTTGCTGAATGTAAAATCCAATCCTTCGTACTATAATCAATGATTCCATTCTATTTTCTGATACAAGGCGAGCGATGCTATGAAAACCACCCAATATTCGTGCAACAGATCGCCAACATCACGGCGGAAGACGTGAGACTTTCATACAGTCGGGGAGTCGGAGATGACAAGTAACGACGGATGACAAAAAATCAGACTTGAACGATTTGGGACGTCTGAGTAGGAATATGTCGAACGATACATTTTATTTAAAAAATGAAAAGGATGTTGCGTTTGCTAAAATAGTAACTGCTTATTAAGTTAACTGGTCGTGACGTTTTTTGGCAGTTTGCTCACTCAGCGTGTTGCACGACACTCCTATAGGTTTGTATATGCAAACTCTGAAGTGAAGGGATATCTACGATTCTGGCTAAATTTGCCTCACAACTGAAGCTATTAATTTGGGAGAGACTGAGGATGCGCGAAAATATCCGGTGAGTCTAGTTCAATTATGCACACCGTAGACTGAATAAAGCGCATTGCACTTGAAAGTTCCGGGTCTATTATTCAGTGCAGATCCTTGTCTACGAGAATTTTAAATTTGAATTGCAAGAATTTTCCCCCACATAGTTTGAGAAGAGCTGATTCCGTTCGTACAGTTCCTGTATTTCATAACGAAAGAATCTGAGAGCGGTCTGTTCAACAAGGTACCTGTGGTACCGTAAAACTAAGTGTGCATAAACACATCCTCGCACTTCAAGCCCAACGACGGAATTCCTAGCCTCAAAATGATACATCAACAACGCATAGTTTTCGGTTTACACTGAAATATCTGAAGACAACGTGCTTTTCGCATAGGCACTGAGTGGCAAACAACACAGACGTATGTGCAGGAACAGTAGATTAATCCGAAAAAGAACCCGTTGAGCATTTCACAGGTATTGACTAAAATGCTTCGAAGGAATGGCGGGCTTACTTCGTCTTCCGGGCCAAATTAGTATCGCTCACCTACTGAAGTCGTGTACGCTATAGTCGGGTTAAACAGCGTAATAAATGTGAATAAGTTTAGAGTAGAATGTAGCTTTACCACACATTCGAGGATGAATGTAATAGGCGAATCGCATTCGCACTGCCAACTACGAGGGTACGGTAGTTGAACGTTAGCTTCTAGTCTCTATGCCCACAAATTTAACAGTAACGTGTATAAATGTTCGGTCGAATAATGTTTCTGTAATTAGTGGCGGGTCATAAATGGGAACAGTAGGTAGCTATAATCACAACTTAGTAAACCCAAAACCAAACAAGACTGGTTAGCTCTCAGGTCAGTTAAATTCAGGAGAACAGATTGAGTAACCTCAACATAATTATTTGCAAACAAACGATGGCTTCCAGCTAAGTACTTAGACTGAAGCTCGCGATAGGTTAATGGAGGTGGTATCCGATTACCAGTCACATGGTCGTGGGTTCGAGTCCAGTTGCTTAATCAAATGATAACTAGTGTTATATCCAACTTGCTGTGCACAATAGGAACAAGTACAAGCAGATCACAAATCAGATTTGAGGTACAATACTGTGAAAAACTGTCACCAAGTCCTGAAATGGAAATCCATTTTTATGTTTTATATTATACGGACCCGTTTGCAGAGGTTAACTTTTGTTATAATCTGTTCTAACCTTTTCACATACCCAACCGAAAAGGGACAAAATGTCGCACTTAACTTCTTTTTACATATTAATCCATGCAATAACAAACATCAGGAAGCATTTCACTGCTGGATCATTTAAAAAAGCATTGACTCACTTGTATTTTTGTCTTTTATTAATTTGCAACTGTCCACCTCACCAATGGTAGCAAACAAATTACGTATTTCTTCCTGAGACATGTTCTGAGGTAAGTAGTTCACAATCAAATTGGTGTGATTGTCCTCAGTTACGTCGGGGATTTTTTGCGACTCTGTGGGTTGTGCTGTCTCCTGGTCGATCTTGACTGATGCTCCTGGTTCCGACTTTTCCATGAGTTCCCCTTCCGAAATGTTCGTATTCATTTTTGGACTTTCACACAAACTGGAGTCTGGCGTGAAGCGTCCGCCGGCAGTCTCCTGGCATGATGAAACTGTTGTATTGAGATTAGTTCCGTCTGAAGTAATACCTTTCTCAGTCGATGTAAACGAGTTTGATTCTCTTCCCTCATTCCACCTCGCGTCAATCTTGGCACACGAATGAGGCTTGGAAATTGTTGCGTCTGACCAACATGAGCCATTTTGCTCATCATCCGATAACCTGTCCTCCAATGACTCCTCTACACCATTGGTTATTACTTCTCTATTGGTAATCCGTTCAAGACTCAACTCTTCCAAGTTCTTCCCATCAGAATTCCCGTTCCTAACTAGGCCACCATTAATTACAGACTCAACCTGACGTTCACATGAACGAAACTCACTCGGACACCGAGATTGTGAATTCTTCTTTTTCGACCCCGTTCGGGAGTTCTTAATCTCGCAGAGTACTCCAACTGATTTCCAACTTTTAGTAAGTATTCCATTGCTTGTTTTGTATGTTTGGCACACAGAACGTTTGCCTGTCAGAGAGAAAAATTCTCCTTTATATGATTTGGGAGGGTGACACCCTCTAGACACCACTGGGTATAGTGGAGGATTGTCATCACTTCGGTGATCAAGTGAAACTGACGAATCACGATAACCGTTCTCCGTGCCATTGCATACAAATGTTTCAGGTGGGACGTGAGTGTGGCTAGCTGTCGGACTACCACGTGTCATTGGGGATGAGTGAGTTGTGGCGATATGCGAGCTGGGGAATCCAAGCAGAACAAATTTGGTTACACGTGGATGGGGTCCAGTTTACGGTCTTACATACATCAAAGGCACAAAAAGTACTTCTTTTAAAATCCTGAAAAATTAATGGCGACAGTGTTAAACGCCTGAAAAGAGAAGAAAAAAGAAACACTATATTTGTTTGAAGTATCAAGTCAAGTAAAAAGTGTTTCAGTACTATCGAAGCAAAAATTAGAGTATAAATAAGATCTTTTCGTGACAATCTAATAACGTTGAGTTCACACCAATTCATTTTTTGAGGGCGACATAAAAACTCACAACCCTAGTGTTCCCAAGTTTTGCGCAATTTGAAATTTTTGAAACGCATTTTTAATCCCCTAAAGTGCCTGAGTGGACTTCAACACACTCGTGGAACAAACTATTCTTCAGGGGATTCATTTTTCAACTAAAAATCGGATTTTCACAAAATTCCTATATATATAATTTATCTAATACGCGAATGACCTTAACAGCTCCATAATTTTTTTACCTAAGGCCTATACAAGTATCAATTTTCCCGTGCTAATCTGTCGCCGGAATAAATTTAATGTTGGAATATACCACTCAAATTAATAAAGTGATTTCAACCTTTTTGTTTTTACAGTCTATAAGCTAGCCAACAATCAAGGTATACATCACTTCTGACCCTAAAGGCATCGGAGCAGCATGTTGGACTGAACTGGCTGAAACACGGTAGAAGCGTCTGAATATTCACAGCAGAGCATTCAAAATGCCTACCTAACAGCCTACCCTATACTGCATATATATGATCCTGTCTTCTACGACTTTGTAGAATTAATAATGCAAAATAAACTACAGTGTAATAGGTTCGTGCTCTAAAACGAACGAGAGAAACGAAACAACACCAAACAATAGATAAGAGGATACGAAAAACATGTTTCTCCTCTGAAGCGTCAATAGATTTTAATCCGAGATATTTCCAACGGAGCCTTCAACACGAAGATGGACATCGTGCTCACATCGGTCAGAGAGCTGGTAATGCCCTTCGGGAGCAGCCACTTTCACAATAACCTTTATTTCTCAGTGCGAAACTACGCAGTGACGACTTAGCTGATGCTCCCAACCTGATCCATTTAGTCCTAAAAATGCGCGGTGCGGAAGTGGATGGGTTTTGAGTTTCAAAACCCTTTCGAACTAGCGATGGTCGCGTAATATGTCTAATAAGCTTGTCCGAATGCTAAAAACGCATCAAAGATAGTATCATCCCTCATTATGTAATCTCCTCATGGTCGTTTAAAGCTACGAAAGCGACTGATTTTCACGTATAGTTCGTATGAACAAGCCAAGTTTCTAGGTCATACGGAAAGAATACGCTCAACGTAGAGTTCCTCATTCCGTCCATCACTGGAAGACAGATGTCACGCTGACACCACAGTTGGTTATGACTATCAAACTTCAAGTAGGTACTCACTGTTTGACTGCTGATTCCATCACATAATCTGTTAGACCTGACACAACCACTGAAATTTTCCGATCACATCAAATCTGTCGGTAACGGTAGTGAGCGCATGGATAAACTTATATTTTCGTTGCAGTCTAATCATGTACTTTGTCGTGGAAAGCTGGGTATATGAGCTACTAAGCAATACGATTAATCTCTTGAGTTCTTGTCCAGACTGCGTGGTATAGCAGCTTAGTGCATTGCCGTCAGCTCATTATAAGCCTCGAGGCCAGATACCAGAAGGCAGTTTCACAGGTGTTCAGAAGGTAGTCAGCAGCATTTAAACGGAAAAGAAAACAAAGAACACACTTGCGTTACATCATTTGTAGTGCCATTCTATTTGGTGTAAACTTCTAGGAGTAATCCGACATAACATTTTGGTATTTATTCCACGGAAAATGCCTGGAGTGGTACACTGACAAGTGAGTTAAAAAGTCTATTAAATATCCATGGAGACAGTGGACACGTGTCACCAGCAGACACTGCTATAGTGTAATGCATGAAGAAATAAAAGATCGGATCAAAGTAGCTACCTCCAGCGCAAGACCAGAATTCCTCGTAATGCCTTTTATTGAGCTTACCACAGATCGCAGCGGCCAACACGTTTGGTCAAAAACGAAGTCAGGCCTATTTTTCAGGGACTGTGGCACACGCTACAAGAATCCTTACCACAGCGGGGAGTAACTCCGATTGAACCCTGTCATGCTAATTATTTCATCCCTCTGGACCTCGTGATAAAAGAGAGTAATGCAGGACACCCACCCTTGATGACAGCCAGAGGGAATTCATCTAAATTGGCCTACTCTTAATCTTCCTATAAGTCTGATCTCTCGCAAGACATTGACTTCTATTGGAAGTTAATCGTGGCTGACAGACAGAACTCTCAAGGTCCCATAAAAACCAACGTAGACGGTCTACCGAATTGCTATTACTGGTGCTCTGCACAACACTCCTTTTACCGTCGCATATAGATTGCGGATGGGTTGGTCGTTAACTTCACAGACAGATTTGCGTGGACCTGGTGTCATACCGTTGGAAACACGGGTGAGCTGAAACACCGCGGGAACCCCAGACGCGATGGTTTATTCCATCTTCATTATGCGTGCTGGGAGGCATGCCTCTCAGTCTTCTCGAAGTTATTTAGTAAATTTTGACGCAGAAGTCCTGCCATCCGGCCAAATTTCTGCAGTAAGTGTTAAGAACTTCAAGAGAACGGGCATATATTTGTATAGGTATGGCAGTTAAACAGACGTTGGTGTCAGTCGAAATGTCGAGCAGTTGGAGTATACGCTCAACAGCTCTTCACTTCTCTGAATGGTAGAATTCCTGGGTCAGGGATAAACAAATTTGATACATTTTAAGCTTCTAAGTCACACTTGGTCTTCATCACTCGTAGCCGTTGTCAACGACGTTGTGGATGTTCACCAAATGCGCAAATGAAGTCCACCATGTGACCGTGTTTCATGTAGGTGCTCTAGCTTGGCTAACAGCTCTTCGCACATCTTCAAAAAGTTGGCTGATAGTCACGCGGTCTGTTTGAGTCAAGAGTTAATTGGGCGTTTCCGGTCTTCAGGTAGAGGTTTGACGTGTAGGGTGCAGAATTGTGATAGTCAACAGCTGTAACTGGAATCGTCCATATCTTTATGATGAGTTGCTAATGGATACTAGCCACCTAGAGCACGTTCATTAGCTGCTGCCCTGCCAACTTGTGAAAGTAGACCTTCAACCGGGAGCATCACATCCATGTCACGTGCTGTGTATAGGTTAGATACTGATAGAATCCATCTTTGACTGTGTCGTATAGGCAGACAATGAGGCATGCGCGGTAGCAACAAAAAGTCTCGTCTATCAGAACTGTTTTTGCCGATTGAACCAAGAGTTCTGGTTCAGTGGCGTAGAGTGAACTGCTGGTCCAGATTCAGACAATTTAATCTGACTCTCCAACGGCACCGAATTCAATATCGACGCCAGTTTGGCATGCTGATAAGACTGTAAAGTCTTCAGAGTTTAGTGTGTGAAATTTGCACCACGACTTAGTGAAGGGGATTCGAATTCTCATACAATGGTGTAAAAGAATTGTGTAAGTTATTTCTTGACATTTCGAGGATAAAAGCTTTTACTGTGCAAGGTAATACGGCTTGACAACCAGTTCGCCAGGACACTCGAGCTACAGGTTTAAAGAGGCTGGAGGGCAATGCTGTTGTCATTGACAACCGGCTGATTGAGTGCTCGTTGGAAAAGAGAGGGTGACAGTACAACATGCTCGAAACCTACCGGGTAGTGTATACGTTCGCATGCGCTATTAATATGATATACATCTGTCTGCATTTATATGTGTACAACGATGTACTACCAGTAGCGTGTTACTGAAAACGCCGCTACGAGGTTTCATACATCGTGAATTAACATAAATAGAAAGGATAACTCTCACGAGACATTTCAGGGTCGGAAGTTTTAGAACATCGGATTCACGTGATCAAGCTTCTCTGGAGAAGCTCCAGCTGTTTGTATTTAAGAAATAACTTCGCTACATTTGTTAATCAAAATAGGCTTTCCAAATGAAATATGAAGCTAGTATGTAGTTGTTCAACAAGTAAAAACGAGGCATTGTTTAACGTTTCTGACTGGCGTCCACCAATGTTTAACATTCCGCTGTAAGTTTTTCATATTACAACATTTGTTTTGTAATCTCACCTTCGACTTGGTACAACCATGAGTGCCAAATTGATTGGTGTTGGTCATTTTTACTAATTTTGACACAGTTACTTGTTTGAAAGCAACCGTTATCTGCAACTGTCATATACATGGTCAGTTTTCTTACTTAACTCTTCGCTCCCCAAACGATCACGGTCTATTACGGTACGGCAGTTAAACAAAGGAAGTGACGTTTTAGTTTACTGTGATAAGTGAAATAGCTGATTCATCCAACTATGATTGTGTTGCTTCGTTTCATAAAAATGTTACGTGTTTAAAATAATGAACCGTGAGCGGTTACCGCGAAGATGTTTTTAGCCGTCAATAGGGAACCCGGTGTATCGTAAGGTGGTCAAAAAAACTCTCAAGGACAATATGCAGAGAAAACTGATTATTTCAATATTGACCTCACTTATAACAATAAGTTTTGACAGTGGACCTTACTAAGCAATCACTGTTGCGAAACACCAGTTCGCTGCAAGATATTTTGCGCCAGTACACTATAGACTTACCACAGTAATTGCCGATTTGCTAGCCCATCCGGTTGCTTAGGGTTTGTTTACTGCATGTCAAAAAAATTCTTCGACGCAATCTGTAATTTGCCCTAATAAAAGTTTGTCACGGAGACAGTATTAAACACGAAATGATGGCGCACTGTTTGTTCATCAAAAGACACATTAACCCTTAGAACAAATTATACGGTATATTGCCATAAAAAGCATCCCATGAATGATCCTGTTTGTGATCACTTCAAACATACAAATCAGGTCTGCGTAAGAATGTAAAAACGTTTCTTAAAAAAAGGCTACTGGTTAGCTCTCAATTGGTATTTATGCCCAATACGTAACCAAGTGAGTCTTATAAGATATGTGTTTTGAAACACACAGTCTGAAACCGTTGGTGCTCCAGATCAGCAAATACCGTCACTTTATTCTTGTTAAGTGATTGCGTATGCTTAATGATTTGTACTAACAGAGGTTCGAATCTACTTCAATGGTTCAAATGAGACTTCGATTTACTCCTCTGTTGTGTTTCGTTACACACTTAAATCCGGATGTCACAGCACAGTTAATGAGCTTTGGAATTTTTTCGAACAAGTGTCTAATGGAAATACCGTCTAAATGAAGACTTTTGTTGTTAACAGAACACTTCCGTACCAAGAGCATTCAGAAATATACTTTTTAGGCCACATTTTTTTACCAAGTGATGTAACGCAAACTGGAAATGTTTTTTGACTACGCACAAAATACTACATGCTGACTGTCAAACATTCGTTAAGTAGGCGGTTATTCACTCCCATTTATTATACTTGACCGCCAGTTAACTGGTGTTCCTCGTCGACTAAGCCTTTTTAAAAGTTTGAGAATAATCAAGTTCTGTCGGCAAAACCAGCAAAATATTTTATCACAAACCGTCTGTGCTTTTTGTTTGTTGACCGGTCCGGTGCTCTCCGTCGTGAAGATGAGAAAGAAAATTCACACTGGTGGGTATGTCTTACCGTTCACTACATATAGATGAAAATAAAACGCAAGCTAGATTCAGTCTTATTCCAAAGTCTTATTCACTTTCTACCTTTTTATGGCTGATACCAAAATAGTCTTTATCAAAGAAACGGTTTTTATGATCCAAAAGTTAATAACAAGGAAAGGATAAATAACAACTTGGACAACAAAGCCCTTTGTCCTATTTCAACCATTGCTTACTTACACTGCTTGTGTTATGGAAAATCCTAGCCTACCTAACAGCTTTCAATTGATAATCCATTTGTTTAGGGCTGAAAAATGCCCTATATAAATCATGCCCCGTGGGCGAAAAGCCCGGATGCTTTCTGCCAACTTCGATTAACTTTCGTCCGTGATTCACGAGCACTGTTCGTTTGACAGTTTGCTTGTCACTGGCGATTTGGCATAAACAGGAGAGCGGTGTGCATAGCACCGGTTGGCCGCTCAGTTAACTAGGCGGACTCGGAAAAAGTTCACTTGCGACTTTGGGTGCTCGCAAAATATAACAACTTTGTAAAATTTTACAGTTATATCTGTCCGAAAGCCTAATAATACAAAATGTGCCACCATATCGCTTAATAACCTGTTCAAATTTTCGACATAAACGAGTAGGAGCGAACGACCACTATTTAAAATCAATAAGCTTGCTAATAATTTTAAAGAAATCTGGTTATACCCTGTGATTGACTAATTCTGACCTGTAAACAAACGGTTTAATGATGAAACGGAAACGGCGTGAAGACGAACCATTTCATTTGGCTAAGTTAAGTACTGTTTTAATTCCCGGATGCCATTTGTGCATGTTCTTAAAAGTTTTCCGGTTACATCAGTTCAAAGAATATTAAGACAGGAATGTGGAATATAATCAGAATTTTGGTACAAGGCATATTTATGATCATATGTTCTCCTTCTGTGATTGTATTTTGTCCAAGATTGACAAAATGGCTCACACACGATAAATCCATTTGGCAGCTACACTTCTGAGATGCTAGTTTGTTTACGTCTACTGAAAAAGTACAAAATACTCCTATTTTTAGACACATCCTCTAGGCCCCTTGATTAGAATCGGGCATATGTGTTGAATTGACAAGTCCAAATGGGTTTATGTAGTAAAAGACTTACTATTCATTGCAAACAATACAGTGTAACGGTTTCATCACTCATGTTGATTGCGGACTGATAGCAAAAGTGAAGTTACGCATACAATACACGCTCTCTGAGGTATCTGAGATTACTAACGAACAAACATTTCGAAGAAATTCCGACAAACAGACTTTTGTACCATGGTTATTTACAAGGGTAGAGTTCATTATGTCCTACCTGCCTACGCGTTACTAGTAACAAGCCAACTATTATTTTGTTGATACTGTTTACGCAGACGGAAAATAAGCGGCACGGTTCCATGAATTGTGTAGTCTGTGTGCGCAATTCTATACACCCCATAATGACTTATAACCGTTTTTCTCGAAATTCTTTATGACGATCGTGGTTACCTAAATATAGCTTCTCAACGAATGTAGTACCGCAAATGTCCTCGGTAAGTTGTGGGCTATCTTTATTAATTATCGTGCAGTTTGTCTTCTTTGTCGTTAGTATGGTTATGTCCGGTCATTGTTATTCAGCCAGCTGGATAAAGCATACGGATAGCTAAAAAACCAAACAAAAATCAGCTGATCGAAGCGACGTACTAGGTTGCAACAGATACTCAGTTCAGTTGAACATTGCTGGTTGGTCTGATGTGTAGACAAAGGGTCACAGACATGGTTGTGTTTTTTTGTAGTTGATGACGTGATTGTTTTTCAGTTATTTGAGTCTATACTAGTAAACCACTCGTCCTGTTCTAGTAATAAACTCCCCTTCAACTTTCGCGTGCGTATGGTGCAAATGAAAACAACGTAATATCACTTGCATAAACTGAAATAGCTGAAGTTAATGGATCACCAGCGTAGGAACCAATTTCTTTTAAAATGCCGCGTTATTAAACGTGCTCTAACATATATATGCTTCGGTCTTCATTAAAATACCGACTTGAGTACACTAAACACTGCAAAAATACTCTTTAAGATTTAACGCAGTGGACAGCATATTCTTTAAACGCATGTTGAAAACGTGATGATGAAATTTTTGTTGGGTGGTTCTGTTTGCATACAACGTTCCAGTGGTTCAACGCTTATATGTGGCGAAGAATCGACAGTTCAAAACACCCTAGCCCAACTGGCATCTCAAAGAAATATTGCATTTTTACTTGTTTGTGAGAAGCTGTTGAAGCACGCAACAATTTAGGCAACAGTGGTTTACATCTATGAATTTTGTTGCCTGATTAAAGTTTGTTCAAAAACTTCTCACATGTCACCCCGTAGTTCATTAATCGCTGGGAAAAATGGATTCATTTAGCATCAAGGCGGGCTGAGGATTTAGTGACTTTGAGGTACAACAAATAAGTCGCTCTGACAGTATGATGTTTATCAACGTGTCGATTATGACGCATTTGCAGGTAACTCAGCACAGACACGTGTATAACTCACAAGTCGGAAGCTTATCTTTCGCATGGAATAACTAAATGCATATTTGGAAGAACAGCGATCATAGTGACTAGCATGAGAAGCACCTTATGATGAACAGTTTCAAAGTTTAAACAAAATAGGCTGCATACCAGATAAAATTCAGCACGTCTCCATTGATCGACTAAAGACATATCCCTATAACTTTGCTGCCAAAGGTTAAACATAGTTCTGTTTCTATAATAACAATAATATAGTTTACTGAAAACACCCTAAATCAATGGCGTATCTTATAAGTAATCTAAAATTCCTAACATGACCTACGCTATAAAACATGTAAGCTGTCAAATTAGCCCTTGTGGTCAGCTACCTGCCACCAGACCTCACAGAGACCAGTAATACAATTATTGTTGGATAATGTAGATATCGAAATGATACAAATTTTTTCCACGATGCTAACTTCTGAGTTATTGCTTTGAAAACTTCATTTATCTTCCTTGAACGTCCCTAGTAAACACGGTCGAAACGAGGTCTAAACAATCAATCTGGTGTTCTTACCGCCGATTCTTGAGCCCATAAAATCTCGATCAGTCATGCATATAAAGGTGATCATTCATAATTCGCCAGTCTGCACAGACTGAAGTTATCATAGCCTTTCGTTCAACAACGGTTGGAAGGGACACGATCTAAAGGTTCCATGTAAAGCGACACAAAATGTGGCATCAGTCTTTTGTTGAAGAGCCGGAAGTATAGCGTAACTGAGGAGACGACACTCCTGTGTAGTCAAAAATTTGGTTTCCCTATCTGTTGCCGGCAAAATATGTCTTTAATATATTTTCCGTTTGTGGTAGCATTATTATGTGAGCAATGGTGAGGTTTGTCGGTATGTGTTAGGATTCTTTACGCAAATTAGGCCCATCGGTTAAGATAGCTTGAACACGTGCTTTACATGCTTACCCAGCATCTACCACATGGCTCCTCATCTCCGCTCTGTCGATCTGATCGTAAGAAACCATACCGTTAGCAACCAGTGGCTGTGTTAAGAAATGTGAAGAAATTGATGCCAAGGTGTGACATGGCAAGTTAAGCAACACTCAAAAACAAACACAGTTGAGTGTTTGTATGCGATATACTGGTCATACACAATGCAAAATGAATAACGTAATGATCATCGTGGTTGCCTCCTGAATGCCTGGCCAGAGTTTAAATCCAGGCCGTGGCTAGAAGTTTTGTCGCTGAAGATCTACAACAAAAGAGAAACTGGGGCCCAGTGCTTCCGTCCGAAAGTAGCAACCTATTCCTATGAGAATGCAAAAGTTGCAATCACTTATTCAATGTACGTTTGTTTCATGGTCTTCATCAAGTATTCTGCCTATCCCCAGATTTGGTAACAATGATAACAACAAACAACGACTTGAAAGTTATTTCGGCTACCTGTATTGAACTCCATATGCAGTGGGGCTTTCCGTGTATTGTGTGTACCGTCTAATCAAAGCATGTTTCGTAAGAGGTTATTTCCGTAAGCAGGTGATAGTACAATACAAATGGTGAATTGAATAACTAATCTTTCTTAAATAACTTCCGAGTTAATATTTGGGGCTTCTTTTACATTGATCTGTAGTACGACAATAATTAGGTTGCATGCAACCTTTCTTCCTTTCTCTTCTTGTAATCGAAGTAGACCCTATGTCCTCCACACGTTCAATGATAGAGTGATATTGAATGCTTTTCAAACGCAGTACCACTCCCATTTTCTACTCAAACAGAAAAAATTGCGGAGGGTGATTGTATTCTCATGCTAGTTCAGGACAGTTCGAGGTTTATTACTCTTCACATTAGTTTTATTCTGATGTTGTAGCTTGGATATATTTAACAGCGCACTAGGTACAAAATCACCCATGTACCTTGCTGCTATTGAAAAAAAAACATTATTCTCAATTTTTGTGAAACTATAACGCGTACGCAACACAGAATATAGTTATTAAAACATGAGCAGACGAACATTCAAGTAGCCTGCAAACTAGGTTTGTTCATTGAGTAGACTTAAGTAATTAAGATATACTTTGATTATGAGACTAACATGATGTTTAATTTGTATGAAGACCAAAATCCCCTATCACACATCAGTAATCAAAATATCGCTTAATAATTTAATGATTTCCGTGATTTCAACTTGGAGGGAAGTCCTAGTCGAGGGACACTGATCGGAGTTAACAGGACAGTTACTGTGTCTTCTCTCGAGCGGGTTGGGCAATCATGACATCACTCACAAGCGGATGCGGTTGGACTTTCATATATGATGATTCAGTCGTGCAAAATATATAAGCAATGGCGCAGCGGTCAACATGATTGTTTCATGAAAGCGTGGACGGAGTTCTAGTCCCGGCCGTGGCAAAGTTATTCACTACTGACGAGCTCTAATAGAAGCGAAACCCGAGTCTGATGCTTCTTTTTGAGAGATACTTACTGGAAAGTCTACGTGAATGCGACAGCTGCGATCAAGTGTGGGTGATATTCAATCTACATAAAAGGCCAAACTTCCTACTTCACATCGGTGAGCTAAATTTCATCTATATTACTTCACAGTCGTGGCTGTAAACAAGCCCAACCAGAAACAGTTCTGAAAGAGACAAATCTGATCAAAAACTGTGACCAGCAGTCAAACTATATAGTTGACGTGTATTTTAAAAATTCAAACTTCACAACACTGATTATTGATCAAACGATCAAGAGAATACTTGGTTACATTGCGTTTAAACTTAATTTTAAAAGGTAATTAAGTCCAGTCAAATTATACAAAAAAGCTGGTTATTTACTGTAACAGCATAACTTAAGCAGACTTAATTTCAAATACACAACACCCTTTACAATTTAGTCAACCTCTCTGAGTAGATAGTTATGCCGAAAGACTACTCAAAGTTCTACAATTCCAATATTTCTAACATTTAGTTGTCCAGTTTCAAACGCTTTGCATTATATTTGAGTTAGATCTAGAAACGATTGCTTATGACTTTTGTCTTTTCATCATAGTTTTAAGTACTCCCAATGTACTTCGACGTCAACGGTGTTGCTTCATTGACTTCTACAAAGCACTCACACTTCTATAACAAACGATTAGTGAACTTGAGAAAATATCATCTTCATGGTGAATTGTAAGAGCCAAATCACTCCAATATTATAACTCTCGTCGTAGCCAACAAGCCATCTTAATGATAGAGAACAGAATATTCTAAAGGAAGGTGAAATTGGTAGACGGCTTTGCAAGCAAACAAATGTTTTACCTTTTCGATTCCCTTAGAGGAATTAGCTTCGTGTTGGTACGGAGGTCTTTGACACTGAAGGTAGTTAGATTATTTTCGAAGTTATTTCTAGGCATCAGATAAAAGCTAGCTAAGTATCCAACAAAGCATTCGCTTTATCACGCAGTTAGAAACCAAAATCATTACTGCAAATGCAAGCTCCTGAGAGGCGTGATTGGAACAGTGTTATAAACAACCCTAAGTGCATATCTACTTCACCAATCAATCTACTTGCTGGAAAGAACATACTGTTAAAATTTGCATTGCAAAAGCTACCACAAATTTTCTTGTTAATAGCTTATATCCAGGGGATTTTTGGAACCGTCGTCTGAACTGCTTTTAAAAAGCTCAAATAATCAATACATTTTCTCACGAAATAATGGCTAATAACTTTCCATTCAGACAGAAAGGAACAAAAACGTCGAATTCAAATGACCGTGATGGAAGTCCGGATTAATTGTTAAACCACATACAAATGCATTTTCTTGCGTTGGCCCAATAATGTCCATAATAAACGAAACATGCTGAACCAAGAAGCAGTCAAGTGAGATCAACACTGCATTAACTAAAAATTGAAATTTAACTCAAATATTTAACAGTGATGCATCAAGAAACCATAACACATAAGACAATGACTGAAAACCTTACCGCTTTTCCCGGTATTGGCGTGCATCAAACGCGGGTGTCACTTTTTAGTTTCATCTTAATGTTAGATGCGATAGTAAACGTATATTGCAAAGTACTTTCATTGGTCATTCGTAATGGGAATGCATAACATAGACAAGCACCGACAAGTTTTACTCCAAACTAGTACAAAGTAGGAATTATCGAAAATGTCTGCCTTTGCATAATAACCCCATCAACGGATCCGTTCTAGTTATTGTTCCATCATAACAAACGCATGCCCCGTTGAGTTCTCGCGAGAAGTTAGTTTATACTTAATCATCAGCAAACGTCACCGATGTTAAAATTGATAATTAATTTGGCTGTACTCACAAAAACGCCTTGTTAAAAGATATGGTGCAATTCAATCACACAATTCCTTATATTTTGCTAGTGTCGCTGTCAACCCCGGTCACTTATCAAAAGATTTCCAGTGGAGTGATAGACTTGGCCAGAGAATACGTTCACTACAGGAGTTATTGCCAATCGATGGTTGTACAATAATATATAAACGTCATTCTGCACCTTGGTTCACAAAACATTCAGTGTGTTCAAAGTCATAATCCATCCCACGGAATATGACTCACTCGACCCACAGGATCTTTTTAATAAGAGGTTCTCACAAAAGAAATGTCGATACGGATACGTATTCACCCGACCACTTACCATTTTGAACCAAAATTTCACAGTGACAACTAAGTGTAGGTTTTCGTTGAACGTAACGAGTACACTTATGTGGAAAGGTTTGTACCGGTCTCTTACCAAGTTAAAGTAAATGTGCCCATACAAATCTGCTTGGATTTGTGAATTAATACTCTAAAATATTGGGGTGCCTTGTAAACAATTACATTCAATGAGCAATCTCCATCCTTTCAAAAATATAGCCTCACCACCCAGCAAGTTGCTAAACACGACGATGCTAACAAAATGACAGGTGGTCACGTAGAAGAAGTTCCTAGCAATAAATAATTGTTTCTTCTTCTATTTCGGTGCACACGGAAACGGTGCCGTCTTCGACATGTCTGTGAGACAAGAAAATTAAAATTTGGAAGGGCCGCAATAATAACGGCCATTGGCTTTTGGAAATTGAACAGTGTGCGAACACTGACATGAAAGCATATATTCTTCGTAACCAAGATTAACCCAAAACACCCGCTTTACTTGTTCATTGTGCGCACAGTTTAAGGCAACATCCTTTGTGGGCAATTCTAACTACCCTCAAAGGCATATTTACGTAGCTGCATTCATGGAGACAAAATATGACGACACCATCCCCGAAACATCTTACTCAGATCTATTCATGTCGACTTTTTGTTGGCCATAAAAACGCAGACGTATTCCGTCCCACGATTGATCTAATTCATCCCTAAATATCATACTAACCAAACATTGAGCGTATTGTATTTCGAAACTGCTGTAACTTAACCCTAATTAGCCCCTAATGGGTACTAGCAGAATGAAACAGTTAAATTCTAGCCGTAAGCAGTAGCACACTTCTCATGAGTACGCGAAATGCGCACAATGTGTACTGCCTTGCTACTGTAGGATAGCTGGTGGTTACTGTAAGGGAACTGATTACACCGGATACACCTAATCTTTCGTGACGCTATGGACACGACATAAAGTTGCATCAGTCACAGTATTGATTATCCTATATGCCATTGTGTGTACAGTGAAACGCGAATGTTTTCTAACACAATGAGTCACGGTTTGCGCTGTGTCTAGACAATCCTGCGAATGATTTCTCGTGGAAATGCAAACATTCTATTGATTACAGTGCACACAGTCACCATAGCGGAAGACATAATTTCGCTTCCTAAACTGTCCAATATTGAATAACTTGTATTATTTGTACTTATATTTGTTACCAAACTACAATTGTAAACATTACGAAGACCATAGAACGTGCCAGGTCTTACTTAACCAAGTTAGGGCCTTAACTTGCATTCATTACCCGGGTGTTGAATGAACTGCGGACTCCACCGTGGATTATGTAGTTCAAGCAGATATTGGATAACAGTAGTGTGGATTCTGGTCACTTAAAGTAGTCTCAAACCGTGGGCGAGAGTATTACTGGGAGATTTAAACTACCCATTAAAGTGTACTAATTAGTACGCCTGAAGTGCCTATTGAATCCAAGAACCGAGAATAAGTATGCATTGACTTAAACAGACGGAAAAACCAACGCCATTGCTTACGTCACGCACCACATTTTACTGTATTCAGCTACAGTCAATTATTATGATAGTGTCCATTCCAAAGCTACGAAGAAATGTTTAGGAATCGCGCACACATCTGACGTTACTGAGGTGTCGTTTGAAAGTCGTAAGTAAAGCAACGTGTGAAGTGTTACCTTGATCTTTATCATCCCGAATAATACACGGAGTCCTTCGGTGAGAACGATAAATGCCAAATGAACAGCACCAACATTCAATTTCGCAGCACTTAAGTGTGTATGCCAAACAATCAGTTCCATGACAGACACACCACAAAGCCTTCACGTTAGACTTTTTGAGTATGTAGATATGCTAGAGAGCTAATGACTCGACGACAGTTACAAGCAACCAACTCACGCAAACAAACGTTTACCTTCGCCGGGCGATCAGTTTGCGTGAGGGTGCGCAAGTTCAAATAAACTTGGAACAGTTAAACAACTACAAAATATTTTTCCAGTACTATTCACAAGAAAACGCATTTTGCATATGGCGCTTCCGTTTAATTTGCACAATGACTGCCAGTAACAGTGACCTGGATTTAATTCACCGATTCCATAGGTCAAGCTTGGAGGTATATGGGTAAAGTGAATGCTTGTGAGATTACCCATCCGAAGAAGACTCGATTTTCTGAGGCGGTCATGTATTATCGCGACGTGTTGATGTTTAATTTCAAAACCAGCATGAAATTTTGAAGGCATTGACAGGCGACTGAGAAAAGGCGAAGAGAAAGAATGGAGCAACCGAAAAGTAAGTTCAGGTAGTCGGGAAAACACCATGGATGTAACAAGCTTTCATTGTCGACTCATAAGTCACATGCAGTACTTAAGACGTCACTATGAGTTCGAGGGATATCAAAAGGCAATCTTTTCCTTCTGGGCTACATTTGCACTCAGAGAAATGGACTGGGATCAGGTGGCTGAGAATAGAGCGCCACCTGCTATAATCTAAGATTTGAAGGATATAAAATAAGATAAATCGACTAACTCCGATACCATCGTGGGAAACTTTAGGAAAAATCGATCGGATGCTGACCTAAGTAAAAAAGAATATAAACAGTTACTAATTGGAGCAACCCATAACTTTTGGACTTTAATCCAGGATCTCTTTCGAGTGATTCGATTGAGTAAATTTCCCCAGTACCCCCCACCTTATAATTCCAAGTTAGTCAGCTGCTCACCCTTATTTGACAACAACGTTACCCTTATCTTCAGATTATTCCTGTTTTTCCTTTACAAAGTTAGTCCTAGTATCTGAAAGTGTAAGTTCTAGGAGTCAAACTCATATCGCTCTTGCACCTGTCACTTGTTTCACGTCTTTCCAATGAGAGGGCAAACTCGAGTGCGTTGGTGACGGCTGTGAATTTGTCGTGTTCCGATGGCTCCAATGGCTTGAACTCCTCGGCTTTCAACTGGTAGCCCCTACAATTAGTCGCGGAAGTGAAGAATTTCTTTTTTATCACTGCAGCACTGGGCACTCCCGGAGGCTCATCGGTGGGAAAAACTCGACAGGTTCTGGCACAAGCCGCTTCATCCTGGAAATTGAACTGGCCGGAATTTGAGAGGAAGTGGTTTCACTATCACGAATCTCCTACGTAGAGTGTTATTACTACCTCAGAAGGATACGGAACCCCTACAGTTACTTTTTCTATGCGAACTTCATCGCATGACGTTACTGCTACCAGACTACCTCTATTGCAACAAACTAGCTATAACTCGTTGAACCACGTAACCTTGCCGGGCTGCGCGTCTGGCGGGCCTTATTATACGATTTGCACATTAGTCACCTAGGATGGTGTCTGTAATTTATCCGACGGCCAGCGTTTGATGATTATGTTCGGAGGTAGTTGAGCTTCACAACGTACCCATGGCTCGTGTCTACTGTAGCTACTCGGTTTGTTGCAAGTGTGGTCCTGAGCTTCCCATAGACTTGCATTTAAGGCTCGGTGACCCATTCACACTGACCCCGGGTTGCTATTATACGACTTACCGACTAAGCACTATTAGGGATAACGCCACCTAGGACGCAGACGAAACAAATAATTTGGTTCCTACCCATCTACAATATGCCTCCTCGATAACCCAACGCTGGTCGATCTTACCGCGGCCACACAAGACCCAAATCCTCCGCTATCTGCACTGGCCAGTAAACTAGCTTCAACAAAACATTAAACGGAGGCGTGATAGGCCCGGTGTGCCGGTCTCAGAATGTTGGTGCGTCACAGTTGTCCATCGACAGGAATCAGGAAAGCTCTAGGCTGTTGCGTTTGTGTGAGTGTGGCAATCTCAATACATGGGTGCCGAACTCACGTACAGCTAATCATATAATGATGCAGATATTATTTATCACATCAAGATATTTTTGGTTTTTAGGAGATTTATCATAATTTGGCTCTCAAGGCGATGTTTAAGAATCATGAATTCCACACTTTATCACTGTTCCAGGGGTGTCTTCAGAGGTACATGGAGGATGTCGGCGCTAGTTAAGCTCGTGGAGCGAGCATTAGATCGAAAATGGTTCTCAAGTTCGATGAGGTAAAATGGCTTGGTCCCTTGAAAACCGTCTAGATTTAATACCGTTGTGCGAAATATGAGGCGCAGTAGCGTGTGCAGGGTTTGCCACTTGTCTTGTGGGTTGACTGTTGTTAGATTCAACGATCCATTTCTCGCAACACACGTTGCAATTAACGATTTCATGTGGTCCGACGAAATGCCTGTCTGGTTGTGAGTCCTTTCTAGTCAGAGCACAACCACCCCGCCAATCATATAGTATATGAGTCCCATCCTACAAATCGAGGACTCGCCATCAATGAAGTGAACGAGTTCTGAAGCCTGTTCCAGTGACATACACTAACTGCTGACATTAAGCAGTATTTAGCAGATGTTTGCGGGAAGTTTATCACGACCGCTGACTTCGGAAACATCCGCCGCAATTTGAGGCCTACAATGCCTGGTGAGTTTGTCATGTAAGAGTGATAACGGAACATTAGAGAACCTCGAGGAAGTGCTGTCGGTAGTCAGTGCGATAGGTGTGCTGCGCACCATGCGGGGTGAAGACAACAGATACACGCATGTCTGCTTTGTCCGACGAACGCAAGCTAAACTTGCCAGAGTTTCCCGCGTGTTGTTAATGTGGATTCCACCCACGGGACAAACAGACGAAAGTTTGTCCTCAAACGTTCCCTAATGCTTTCGAAGCTGGAAACTATACCAATAACAGATGGCATGGGACACGGCCGACCGGTGATGTACGGGTGCGTTCGTAGTGAGAAGTATGCGTCACCACGTAGGCTGTTCGAAGATTTTCTAGAAATGATGGGAGAGGACATTCCCGTGAGAACGTTTATGATGAACAAAATGGTTGCGCAAACGAGGGCAGCCCGCATGGTGTTCGGCTATAACGTCATGTTGTGTTACTTCTGTGTATGTAACGCCATTCGTAAGCATGTAGGTGGATGCAACTCGTCTGTCATGTTCGCCAAGAAACAAACCTTTTTCGTAGTCGTCATATGTTTAAACGGATGGCTACGGTAGATAATGAGGAAGAGTAAGTTGCACCATTGCATCACAAACCGTAAGTTCAAAGTGACTTGAATGTCATCTGCCGAACGGATCGGAAGTTTATGGACTGTTTGCTGTATCATTGGCTGTATATCAAGCCCAATTGGGCCATTCATGCACTGGGCGATGTCGCCCACTTCGGCGATCGCGCAAATAATTGGCTGGAGAACGCCAACGGATGGTTAAAAAGAGGACGCACCCTGGAGACGTCCTAGCTGTTGCCGCTGAAGAAATATGGCTCCATAGCGAGTAGCTGGTGCGAGAGTTCGGAATGCAAACTGCCCACGGATGCGATCTTTGTAAAGTTGTCGATTTTGACTTGTACGTCATGAACATTCCTCCCCCAATGATCACGCTTGCAAGTCATCTTTTCCGAAAACATCTGGACGGGTGGACCCAACGATTATATCTCTGAACAGTAGCTGAGTGCAGGGTATGTGGTTCTATAGTAATGATCTTGAAAATTGCAGTTTCGTATGCAACATGGTAGCGACGCCTTCGTCGTCGATGGCAATCACGGTACTTGTGAGTGACATTTTTACCGTTCAATGCGGCTCCCACGTATAAAAATTCTGTCAGCGTTTCGGAAACATTTATACCCCCACAGCAAGTCTTTCTGCAGTGTTCATCTCCGTATACAAATTTAGCGTGCCCATTCATGAGCAGTGGGTGGCAGGGTACAACTTGCCGATTTAACGGTTGGTTGGCCCGCAGCTCCGGCCTCTCACTGCAGCCAACTTCGACCGTCACTATGAAGTCCTCGCAAAACTGGATGGCAGAAACAGCCGCACAGCAATAGCCTTCTTTAACAACACCACTGCCTTCGCGAATGAAAAAGTAGAGCCTGTTAAGACAGGCTTATCTTTATACGACTTCCCTGTTGTCGCATCTACAAGCTGCAAGCAACCATGATGAGTTAAGTAGCAGGATTGCCATGTGGTGAACCGGTACAGATCAAAAACCATCGCTGTGATGTCAATCGACTGGTTTTCCACCCTTATTGCAATCAGATGGCCGACATAATTGGGGGTCCATTCTGTGGCAACCAGCTTCAACGTCAGTCACCTAGTAGGTGCACGTATTTATTCACAGTCTTGTCAACCCCTTCTACTTCAGGCATCGTTTACGCTTCTCTATTTACTACGGAAAAGGGACCCTGCACAGTACTTTCAGTGGATGTTGACTCAGACCGGTTCGCGGACAATGTGACGCCTGTACATGCGCCGAAATAAGCGCGAATCAGTATCACTTGGAGGAATATTCTTTTGACATAACTGAAGAAATGGAATTTCTTCACTTGTGTGTACACAGCTGAACGTATCAGATACGATGAACAGGATGACGAAGACTTTATCTGATACACGACTCCAGACATCCGGCAGGATCCCGAGAACGCATGTAAACCAACGTTCGGTGCTGAAGAAAACCTGTGACAGTGTGTACCGCTTTCCACAGACTAACAGATCGCTCATGTCGGTTTCCCCAGTTGTTCGACTTTAGTGACTTCATTCATCTATCGATGTTTTCCTGCACGTTTCATCACAGGGTACTGGTTGTCCTCAATCGTAAGCTAGAACAAATGGGTGGAGCGGCAGTGAAAGATTCATCACAAGTTAGTTTTTTCCTTCACTGGCAATTTAGGACAAATAGATCAAGCAGTAGTAAGTGTTTTCGCATAGGTTACTGTTTCCCTTATTCGTAAAACAGAACAGTTGCGCGTACAGTTGCCTGACAGTGCCCTTCGATGTCCTTTGTTGACCAAGTCACAATTTCTGCATTCCAGCGAACCTCATGCTTCCATGAAAGTGTACAACCGTGGTAGCATCGAATGGCTAGGTACTACAGTTACGACTAGAAGAACGCTGCAGGCTTACTCTGTTTTGCACATTTTGGTACGTTGCGGAATGTTCACTCGTGTATCTTACGTTAGCAGCTTCATGAAAAGCTTAGTCTTACTGATCCAGCGACGAATCAATCGCCAAAGATACAATCACGTTTTTATCGTTAAGTACGCTTAGACATCAAGATAAGCATGTCTTACCACTTCGAAGAAATCGATTTCCATTATATTCCACCATTAATTTTTCGAAATAGCGTGAAATGCAAATTTTGGTTATTTCTCCATAGATCGCTGGGTGATTGAAATATCGCACTTCATGCAAACGCCTTCTTAAAAATTAAAACAAAAAACCTTCCAGTAACAAAAGTAAGCAGACCGGAAAATTAAAGAAACATTTCTCCCCGAACATTACAGAGATATTGTGATAATCACAATTAGGGACTCTGATTAGCCCTAGGAATCGTACGTGAATTGAAACCTCCCACACAAGACCTGGTACTGATAGCGGTAAGCATTTTTTATTCATGATTTGAGACGCCAAATTTATGGATGTACAGCCATATTGAAGGAATGACAGCCTGTCATTGGTTGATCGTATTAGCACATGCAACATCATAACCTGTATGCTAATTGATGGAATACGGAACAGATGAATTGGCAAATAACGGAAGGCACAACACTGAGACCGTTCGTCCAATCCTGGTGTTGTATCTTCAACGCGGTGTTCGGATTAGTCGTTTGTCAAATCTTCTGTTGTGTCGGGGTTTGGATAATCGGTGAATCGCGATATCCACCACAGATATTTACTGTCTGCCGATTACGCGCAGCATTTAACAGTGGTAATCCCAGGATATCGTTATTTAACGTGTGGTTTGAATACATGCAGACAGACTAATGTTTAATCGTAGAACGTACGTCATCGGTGCACCTCGTAGAACCAAAAGTGAGGTCACATCAACCAGGATATCGTGAGTCATCACCAACCCATCCCTTCTCACGCAGTCAAAATACCTAATAAGGTCAACCCTAAAAAGTTCGGTCTAACCTAGTAAGGACCGGCTCCTTACCTGTGGGCAGAAACCACTCAAGGTAAGAGTACGCAAATGCTGTGTATGTCTATTAACGTTGTACCTTTAAAGAACAAATTGCAGGAATTTCTACAGCTCGTCGCCTCAAAAAAGCTGAAGATTATGGTGTAACCGAGTCATGGTTCGCAACTGGAACGTCCGACTGGGAGATAGATACCTTTGGTTACTCCAACTTCGGTAATGTCCGGCCGGTCGGTAGGGGGTGGGCATGGTCATTAACATTGGCACTGAGCCGCGTGGAGTCCTAAATGGAAGTCCGCTCTGCTGTCGCTCGGCGAATCATTATGGTTCGGCGTTACAGTATTTCACCAACAAATCGCCTCCGCTAGCTTCGTTTGCCGTACCTGTCCGCAACCCCGTAACGGGGTTACAGAATACACAGTCTCTTCAGACGGTCCGCTTCAGCTTAGGGATTCGAAGCCGTCGTCCTGCGTAGATTTAACCTCTTGCATGCTTATCTCCCAAGGGAGTTGACCTCTAGTACCCCCGCCACTGAGTTCTGCAATCTTGTGGGGGAGATGGAACCCACCGAACACGTCAGTCAACCCGTGGGGTGAAAAGAAGGTAGCGAACCACTCCAACTAGACATGTCGTTAGTTACCTGACACCAGAAGATGGATATCCTTCAAGTCAGTGCTCCACTGTGTGCATGCCACTGCGTCGTATTCGGCCTCCGACAAATGTGTGATGTCACAGTCATCGGATATCTAGCGCTGGCTTGAAGCAAATTCACGCAAGACAACTGCCGCAAGTTGACAGTCCACCTACTTCATATCACTTGACGGGGTGGATTGCCATTCTGATGTAAACTGCGAGGACGATTTCTGGGACCAAGAACATCTGTTATTGAAAACCATTCCGTTCGAAGGTGTCCGGGGTCACCGTGTATTCAAAATATATTCACACGTCCCACAGGCAAGCGGCGGTAAGCCACGGGCTTTGTTTGTTTAGGTTCTAGGAATTTGGAAGATGACGACGTCAGTGGACGCTTTTTATAGTTCTACAGTGGAAGTAATTCAGATAAGCATACTCCCTAACGCAAATATTTGTTCCGGGCTGAACGTCTATCTCGAGAATTGATTTTACCAACTTTCGATAGACAACCGCAAACAAATGCTTACGGAACGTTATATTGGTTATCGATCTGGCATCAGAAGTCAATCATCGTGTAGTCTGCTACGAGCGCAGTCAGTAGTTTTCCACCGTGCTTGCCTTTGCTGACCACATTTCGGTGTACAAACCAGAAGAAACTTCTTCAGTAGATATTTTGTGCTCAGTGTGTCACAGATGTCTAACACTTACATATAAATAGAACTCATGAGACTACTACATCGTGTGTGCATTTCTTGGTTGCCTGTAAAGATGAACGTATGCCAAAAGCTAGGCAAAGTTCAGAAACTAACAACCTTAGGTGACTGGGAATACGACAGTTTTTCAAAACAGTGTCTAGTCAAGCGGCTTACAACCTCCGAAAGAAGACCGTTCCGATGTTAGATAAATATTTAGGATTGGAACTGTTGTCTGAGGGAGACCTGGCCACATAGATTGTGTATCTTCCATGCCATCGCATCAACCGCTGTCATCTACTACAGTGAAAAACTGTTGTACGAGTTTTACGCTGCTCAAGAAGCCATAATGGAAGTGCCGCTGGTTTATCTAAAATCTAATGGGGGAGAATCAGGACATTGAACTTGGAATCCGTAACTGGTATATCTTGAGATCGAGAGCAGTTTGGCAGACGCGCGGTGAACATAATCAACGGCGAAAGCACCATTCTTCATGCCAGCATACAGCACTCAGTTAACAAACTCACTTAGAGGCCCTGTGTAAATCCACAAAATTGTTAGGAAGCAGTTCTGTCCATGCAGAAGGAGGTCTACTTTATCGTTTCAACAACGGCAAACTCCTCTATTTCAGCAATTCTATGAAGAGGTGAGAAACATGAATTGGACGACACCCATGTGCCTGAATATTTTCTCAACGTGATGTTCCTAATGTCCGTTTTGATTGACGCTCCATTAATCACGAAGCTGTTGTTAAAGTCCGCACCTACTAGTACGTGTTTTGGGGTGGTGTCGTTCATAGGGAACCCCCGTTCTTCTGGCCAACTCTTTACGGCATCAATGTCAGTTCACAATGCATTGGAGTCAATGGCAACGCGGAATGTTTAGTTGATACCGTAAAGAGAACAGCCGCTTGAAATATTGTCCGGACGCTCGTCGATGTAAATTCGAGGTGGTGGAGAACAAGTTGCTGACCCCTGAGGAACTTCTCTTGATGGTATGAAGTTGTAACCGGGAAGGGAGACAATACGATGGAGAACCTCTCAATGCGTGTAATGAGCGTCCTGCGTCTGCCCTAGAAGACCACGTGGAACACAGTCAGAAACCCAAGCAAAATTTCTGTAGGTAACTTCTAAAACAAGACCATTGTCTCTGGCTTCAGTTGAGATGTCAACAAAGACAAGGTTGTTTGTTCCATAATGTCGGCTGTGATGGGAACAGGAAGGAATTTACAAAAGATGCGTTTTGACAAGCCCCGATTATCGTCCATCTAGTGCTGTTATCTGTCCCTTATCAGCTGGCAGAATGATGATGTTTTCATCCTTTTTAAGGTTGTTCAATGCTCGTTGGTTGCTTTGAGTAAGGTTATTGGACGGCCGACTGTGTGTCAACACTGGGACGATAGTTTGTCGCATTTGATGCTGTGCTTCCTTCAATGGATTTCTTTATGTGTTCTAAGTTTGCTGAGTATTCTCTGTTTGGTGCATCCTTTTTGTTGAAATTGAGTCCTTTGGGAAGCACATCATACTCATCGTTGGATAGTGGATGGCTCGATAAGTTTCAGACTGTAGCCTTCTACCCGGTCTCTTCAACATTCTTCTTGTATTAAATGATGAGTGGTTCATGTGTTCACCTAGTAGTCCAGGCTAAATTTCGTTTTTTCTTTAGTCCCTCTCTCAAATGCGCTAACATTCACTCTTGTACTACAACTATTCCTGCATCACATTTTACATATCTTTCTTCTCAGCTTAGATTTTGTCATTCCAGTCTCTCTGCGTGGTAATTCTCCGATAGCTATTAGTTTCGTTTTCGTGTTAATCAATCAATTGACTAACTACCATCGGCCAGCTGGACACAAAATCCTCACTCACAAACCTGCCAGTCTTATTCCTTCGGGTCTACACTGATGTGTAAGTGAAACGTCGCGTGTTGCAGTGCAAGACATTTACAGTGATGATTAAGCGCAGGCGTCCCCTGACTCCGGTCACTGTGATAGGCTAGTGTGAGTCGGATGCCACCAACCACTCATGTGCTTTGGCTCACGGCGGCCTTCGCGACCAGCGCATTCAAATTTGGAATGAATATCAACATAGGTGAAACCTTTTCCTTTCCCCTGTCTTTTTCGAGTAGAGATGCTGCTTCTGCACCCGCGTCTAAAATTCGCATCGAAGAAAATGTAGTTGATGGCCGCACAGACTTCTGTAACTCGGGTAGCTGTTTGTCCGCAGATCTGTCCGCGGAATGCTAGTTACAAGCTTGTGTGTCGAAGGCGAGCACTGCCTCCCGACTCTAATAGACATCTGGGAAAACCGCAACTTGAAGATGATCATTAAGCTGTTTGTCTATCGCTCAATGGCGTTCTCCGTCCTGCTGTTTGACAGTGAAAATTAAACTCTGTATCAGCAGAACGGACGCTCTCTGGTCCATTTCCGTTCACGGTGTCTGAGACGTATCTTGGTTATTAAGTGGCCGTACGTAGTTTTGAACACTGAGATAGAGCTAGGAGTGGATATGAACGGTATCAACACTATGCTGACGCTGAATCGACTTTCTTGGCGAGGACATCTCCGTCGGATTGACGATGTCTGTAGTCCAGAGCAGCCAGTGTTCGGGCAGATGAAAACAGTTATACGAAGTCCTACCAATCAGAAGATGTGATACCAGGATGTTATTCGAGTAGGTCTTTCGCGCCCTGAAGTCTGTTTTGGATTTTGGGAGGGCTGGACGTAAGACCTGACTGTCTGAATGTATACGGTCCGGACGGGAGTTCGGGAATTCCGTGGACAACTGTTGCGCGACTGTGAAGTGAAGTGCAGGGTATGCAAGGAGACCGTTACTAACGTAGGTCGTGGTTACATGGCTGTACGACTTTGAAAGTTATGCGGCCTCAAACGCTCTGGTTATCTGCTGTTGGTAGTGTAACGCAGCGTGCTGTTGACGCCATTTTCGTTTTCGTTTGTGTAAGTCGTGTGCATGTCTTACTGGGCCTTTGGCTCACGTTTGTTTCTGTTATCTCCTTTTACAGGAATATCGTTGGAACCCCGTAATTCTGAGGATCGCTGTCCCCTGGTGTCTCCACGTTGCACAAAGTGGGTTTACGAGTGTATCGGGTACACGAAGCCAGAACGTCCGGCTTGCCTGTTACAGTAGGTCGCCAGCTTACCTATAGTTCACTGTCGGCCGAGTGACTAGTACGTTAGGCTCCTGTAAGTTACAGCTGCTTTAGGCGGTTTATTTTTTCTCATTCGGGTCAACCAACAGCCAACGTCGCTTAGAACTCACTCACACTTCTTTCTGGCACCCTGGTTCACCATGACTTTCCGATATGCTTTCCGTCAACTTTGATTATGCATAGTACAATTAACGTCAACTTCTCTTCAGCTGAACGTCAAATTTTGTTTTTCGTCCTCATTCTCTCTAAAGACATCACTTTCCTACTAGTCTACAATCTGACTAAACAGCAATGACCGATTGTACACAAAGTCTCACTCAGCCGCCTTCTGGTCTTGTTCTCTCGGGTTCACACTGAATACATACTGTGAATGAAACCGCCAGCAGAGTAGTGCAAGCTGTTTGTTGTTAGTGCTATGTGCAGGCGTGTGTTAGCACATGCTAACCAGCTGGTCCAAAGCTGAAGCCACTAACCCCGTATTGTTGAAAGGCTAACTCTGGAAAGCCTCCAACGTGCATTCACGAATAGCTAATTGGGTTATCCATATGCCCTGTGCTACAGAGAACTTTGCCGGACGCTTGTACTCCATCCTCTCAGGTTACGGCGACTCAAGCTTAACCGTTCACTCATGTATAGTTTGGTTTATGGCAGTAAATTCACTGTCAGCTTTGTGACTAGCTCACAACACAGGCCAGAGTATAACCCCAAAAACATGGACTTCACCTTGGCAGCAATTAAATCTCGGGAAAAAATGAGTCCAAACATTTTCCTAGTAAAAAATCCCAACATTTATAAGACACTCCCGTATGCAATTAGGTTAAGAAAGAATATACACCGATTCAAACGGAACGAAGAAACATCCCTAACAATGACGAACGTCGTGTCCATTTTCAAGCTCAACATGTCTGAGGACGTTATCTTCGGTATAGAAACTGATAAAATCTGACGAAAAACCCTCTGTTTTGCGTGATGTTGAGTCACGCAACTCTCGAACTGACCAAAACTACCGCTTTCAGGATAGACCTTGTACTTTCAGAATTGCCAGCGAACATGATAACATGTCTATGGTCAACACGTATAGGTGTCAATATACATGCCCGTTAGTAACAACCCAAACAACCTGGCACACTCTTACTCCATATTTGTTGATAGCTTGTGTGTCTGAGTTGTAAACCACCATGCAAAAGCTGGACATCCTAAAATCGTTCACAAACAGCTCGACCTGTTTGTATCACGACTGCATAATAACCTCGAGTCGCAACTCTTCCTTCTCCTCCCCTGATAGACCACCCGGCAACCTCTCGGTGTTGTCAAACATTCTTCTCATTCTATATACCGTCTGTCCAAGGATAATGGACATATAAAGTCGGCAATAATCGNTTCTCACAAATGCGTCCAGAAATATACCATTATTATTATCATTATTATTGTTATCATCCAACTGGGACAGCACAGCCCGTATGGTAGCTTCACTAGCGTCCAGGTCTACAATAAACATTTCCACGCCTGCCTTGGTGTCCGGAAGCGCTGGAATAGGGGCAGTGAGCAATGCATTTTTTAATCGGTCAAACGGCTGTTGGCACTTTTACGGACCACTCGAACAAAAGTCCTTTCTCATTCAACGTGGTTAAGGGTTTAGCTATCTGAGAAAATCCGGGACAAATCCGTCGGTAATAAGAAGCCAACCCGAGGAAACTGCGGACCTCGTCAGCACTCACAGGAGATGGCCATTCTTTCACCTTAGGCACTTTTTCGGGGTCACAACCCACACCAGTTCTGGAGATGACGTGTCCTAGGTATTTCACTTCAATCTGCATGAAGGAACGTTTCGTAGGATTTAACTTCAATCCCGCCTCACTTAGTTTGGAGAGGACGTTGGATAAATTATACAAATGTTCATCAGTAGATCGTCCATGTACGATCACATCATCCAAATAGACCAGGCACTGTTTAGGGGTTAAATCACGCAGCACCTTTCGCATTAACCACTGGAAGGTGGCCGGCGCATTCGTTAATCCGAATGACATGATTTCGGATTCATACAAACCAGAGGGTATTACAAATGCGGTTTTCATGCGATCACTAGACTCTACTTCCACTTGCCAATACCCAGACGCCAAATCCAGGGTGCTGAACCATTCAGCTCCCAAAACAGCATCAATAGTTTCATCGATCCGTGATAGTGGAAACGAATCTTTTTTTGTCACCGCATTTTACTAACGGTAATCAACACATAATCTTAAAGAACCATTCTTTTTCTTAACTAACACTGCCGTAGACGCCCATGGGGATGTTGACGGTCGGATGACACCCCTTCCCAACATCTCCGTCAACGGTTTTTGCACCTGTTCTTGGAAACGGGCTGGTACGCGACGAGCCGCTTGCCGAATCGGGCGTGCCTCACCTCTATCAATACTATGACGCACCACATGGTTGCGCCCAGGCGGTAGTCCTTCCCTCCAGAATGTCGCCCAGTGCTTCTCCATTACTCCCTGTACTTTATGTGTTATTTGTGCTAGAAGGTGGGAAATCATACCCTTGATAAATTTTCGCCACTCGAATTCGAGCGCACCATTTCACTGGCTGGGTGCTGTCTTTTGGGAACCCCCACAAGACCCGACAATGTTTTGTACGCAGGGTCTAAGGGAAAACGCTCACCAGACATGCGTACCACACGGTCAGACAGGTCCACGATACATCCGGTGGCGACTAAATAATCACTTCCCAAAATAACGCGAAATGGTAATTTAGGTGCAACTAGGAATCTCAGCGTGCAGGTCCATTTCCCTACTCGCACAGTTCCGCGAACACAAGCCAGAATATGTAATGGTTATTCATTAACAGCTAGAACCTGGCTGATAGGGCCTGCTACAACGTCAAGCTGGCAGGTAGCAAATGTCTCTCCATCGGTCGGGCTACGTATAGACCCGGAATCCAACAAGCAATCAAAGTCGCGACCACCAATTTGTGCTTTCAAAACAGGACACAATGTAGCATCCCTATTCTCATATTTAGAAACGAGAGGGATACGCGACTGACACACCAGAGACTTACCAAGATGCGTACGCTTCCGAGCGGATAATGGGCACCAACCTGCCACGTGTCCATGCCGGCCACAAGTGAATAATCTCCGCCAATCGGATCGCCCGTTCATCGGAACTTCAGCTCTTAGCTGGCCTTGTGAACAATCTTTGCCCATTGTGTAAGCTGTTCCACCGGCAAACCGACCCTGCCCTCGACCAGCAAGAGGGCCCTGAGTCACACAAGTGAACTGTTCATCAGCAGGCTCTACACGTCCCACCTGGTCCAACAATTCAGCCAGATTTTCATCCTTGGTCAGGTTTTTAGGGGAGCGGAGGAGAAATCCACGCTGACACTGCGGCTGTCGGATCCCTTCCTAAAATCTTTCTAAAATACGGCCTTCCCTCTGCTTCTGCCTCTCCTCTGCAAAAACCGGGCGCGCTATTCTCCTCAACTGCTGAATATAATCCATTAAGCTTTCCATACCGCGTTGGCGTCTTTCACGAAACTCCCTCCGATATTCAGATTCAGAGCGGAGACCTGCGATCCTTCGTCGTAGAAATTTAAATGGGTTCTCAAGATTCTCTGGGATATCGAACTCAACAATTTTTCCATATGCCTCACGGGAAATCAAGGTGAACACGGCGTCCACCTGCCGGTCTGGGGGAAAGTGTTTCACGTGGCGGCGCACCTGAGCTTTCCAGACGTAGAAGTCGTCCACAATAATGTATTTCTACGGCGCCGGAAGTCCACGTTCTTCTCGTACGTGCTGCGCATGCTCAGTGTCTGAAATACACACCTTCTCAGCCTCCTTAATAAGACTCGGTATTTCTTCGGTATCTGATGAACTGAGCATGATTCGGAAATTTGCGTCCCACCGTGGGTGCCAATGGGTCAGTCAAGAGCGACAAAACACACAATGTTCAACGTTCGTAATCGAAGCACAATAGAGTCTACCTGACACAAAAAGAGAAAAGTCACAAGGCAACCAGGAACGTGTATTAACACAACACACATACCGAAGGAGATTCAGTTCACACCGAGTCCTCGCCCATATATATAGGGGATCCCTCGGTCCGAAAACAAACCACCACTCAGGAATGGCCTCATGTTCACTGACCGCTGAACTCGGGCACTGGTTGGTCATCCTCCTCAGCCCCGTGCATAGATGCGGCCAGCCCGCCCGTTCGAGAACCTGAAAGGAAGCGGAAAGAAGTGTATGTGGTCAAACAAGATGGCGGCACGCTACAAGCTACTGCACTTCGTCTTTTCGAATCGCACACGCTTGTCTGTCCTTATCATTACTCGGAAAATTTCATTGCATTTTTTACCCCTACTTCCGGTGTTTTGTCTGCTCTTACCAAAACTCCTTAGGTGGACTGCATCACCATCGTGTATGAAAGCACTCTGTTTTACGGGTTCTCGAAGGATGAATTTCAGTAACGTGATGATTGCTCCCACTTAAATGCCTTTGCGTTACCTGAGTATACAACACCCACGTACTGACCAGAATCGGCTCTCTTTGTTCAAGAACTACCGATTAACGGTAATTCAGTGGTGCACTGGTGGTTTTGGTGGAACCAATGTATCCCGTGGGCGAACAGCTGTTGCTGCCGCAAGTTGTATCGGGTACGACAACATATCAGGCTTCACGGTATTTGTTATACAGCCCGGAGCAAGGCAAATACACGACGGTTCGCCGCGTTACGGAGATCTCTATCTCTGAACATGGGCAGCACCTCACAGTGCTTCCATCTCGCGGGTCCCCTACCCGCCAATGATGAGCAACTAACGATGGAGTGCAGTGTGGTCCGCAAGGGGTCGGCACGTTCTCAACCAAAGCTGAATGGGGTGTTAGTGCGGCCCTGTGATCTGTGAAAATTAAACCGCGTGGGCTTCCAAAGCAGACCGGTCGGAGATACTATATGTCCTCTAGAGAGCGCTGATAGTCAAATTTTGGCATTCTTATCAGGTGAGATGGGTTAAAGTTATCAATAACTACCCGTGGTTGGGTGGCAACTACATCGGCTACCGCACCGTTAGATACAGTGAATCATTTGGCTTGCTGATACTATGTGTACTCGGCTTTGACTTGGATGTACGAGAGAGGTGAGCATGGAACTCTCCAAAGTTCCTATCGTGCGACTCACCAAGTTGCTCTTGAAGCCAGTGAGGTTATTGCTAACTGTTGATTTCGTTACGGCTTGATGCGTTATGGTGAGATCGCTGAGCTCAGACTGATGTTGAAAGTTTGCCCCACACTTTGCTTTCCTCCCTAAGTTAGCCGCATTATCCATCTTCGTTCTTACATCAGCTACTCTTGCCGTTCAACTTACCCTTATTTATTCAGAGCCCTGTAAGTTTCTAAGCGCCGAGATTAGACATCTTACTTCCATATTTTCTCTGAGGTACCTTATGATTCTGATCGTTTCTTGTTGCATGAACTGTTGCTTTGCTCCGACTTAACCAATGACCATTCGTCTGCGTGAGCTGAATTCCGTTTTATCGCCCACCACTATTGAGCGATACCTGGTTGCCGATTTGTTATACGTGCACGTTCTTTGTCTGATGTCTGAGGGTTTTCACATTCATGGTGAGAGGTTAAGTTTCCCTGTGCACTGATTTTCATTAGTACTGTATCAAACCCACTTATTACGAGCACATTCTCGTTAACCGTTTCGAGGATAGATTACCTCTGTCGTTCAACACTAAGAGAGGAGTTTACCGGGTCAACAGATTACGTGTAACTCTATGTGAATTTGAATCGTTAGCGAAAGATTAAATGCTAACCACTGCACTGCGTTTACACCACAAATTATGCAGACTAGCCTGCTAAATGTCATCCCTCTAGAAATAGTCCCAAAACCTATGTTCAAGAAATACTTTGTGTGATTTCTTCCTCTTAACCAGTAGTTTATTTCCTTCAGTCAAGGCGTTGTCATTCGCACCTATTTCTCAGTTGTGGGCTGTTAACCGGTCTTGAAGACCCGGAGGGTCTTTAGTGACACCGCGTGATTGATTTGCCGTGCTTTCGGTTGGCGACGTCCTGATGACCGGAAGTTTGTGGAACAAAATTCATGGTGTAAGCTCGAAGAGTCTTCAAGTAGGGCGGTGTTATAGGTTCTCACCTGCGATGCACAACAGTAGGATAATAACGTGACTCTCGGGTAGGCAGACAGCGATCACTCTCCACGGCCGCTGTTGCGGATGCAGTGTGGACGGCTGAGACACTTTAGCGTGATTTCTGAACAAAGCTACTCCTTTACGATTTCGGTAACCTTGCAAGAAGAGTCAGAAAAAAGGGCACATGGCCCTTAATGTCTGTATGCAAGCTTTGAAGACACTTACGTCGGTCCATTGTGGAAGCGGCAGAGAACTACTGTTGGTAGATTTGGCGCCATGCACTGGATCATATGATTACTTCGGCTCCTGACACTTATGATACCTGTTGTATATTGGTGTTTGTCAGAGTTAAGCACGACGCACGCACCCACTGTGGTACAACAATGCCACTACGAGCCAGTAGTCCCCAAATAAAAACGCATCCTGACTATGTGCTCGTTGGCTGGGATGACGAGGCTACAATCAGCCAGGAGTTTTCTACTTATCGTGCTGATATTGGTCAGGCAGGTGGCATATGGGCCAGGCATCTACGCCTTGAACACCAAGTGAACGTGGCGCGATTGACACCCGTCTGCTCCAGTTTCCCCAACCAGTTGTCCAGGATTTTGCAACCCATGGAAGTGCGTGTAGCCAGAAATACAATGAAGTTGTGATTGTATTCACATCTCCATCTCTTTCATATCTACTGCGTCCAGGCTATCATGGAGCCCGAGCTTGTTCGTTGCCTCCTGCTGGTCCCAATCTTTCGGTTACCATTAAAGTTGGCCCCCTAGCTGCTCACCTGAGCTTTCGTCGTCGCTTGTCATGGTCTTGAAAATTCAACGGGAAATCGTTTTGACGGGATGGCTATTGTTTCAAAGACCCCTGCCTTTGAAACTAAAGTTACTTTCAGTGAAAAGAACAGATGTGTTGGTCGGTTTAGTGGGAAAACAGTTGCAGCAATGGCAGGCGGTTTGTGTTTGTTGCGTCGTGGTCTCCAAAGCAGGAACCTGCGACTCTGTAATGCAGTATGGAGACACGTTACGTTTCTTGAAGAGGCCTGAGCAATGTGCAGTGAGGCAGCCTTTTGCCCTATGTGGCGTTCGGTTTTTGTTAGATAGGACCTAGCTCGTATGTCACCCATTCATACCACTGAGGCCTGGAAATCGAGTAGTAGAGACCGGTGTGATTATGGTCATTTTCGAGCGCCCTGGTAAGTTGTTATTCAGACTGCGGTATTTTGGGCTGCTTGAGGTGTGGGATACAACTGAGCCTCAGTATTGTACTCAGACCATACCGCTGTCCACGTCCGTGTACTTCCGTTTTAGCTAGGCAGCTGGTTGCTGATTTGAGTAGATTGAAGGCAGTTAATTCTAGTTTGCTAGCAGTTTTTTCAAGAAAGAATACCGGGTTGCTGGTTGTAGCTTAAGAATGGCATGTTTTTAAATTAACTGTCACCCTCTAATCGATATTTCAAGGAAAGAATGTGAAGGAAATATTCTCAGGATTAAAAAGAGCTGGGGGTTGCCTCAATTCTCCAACTTCCCTCCTGGGTTCAGGTCGGCGGATAGTGGATAAATTCGGGTTGGGCGACTGTTCTGAAGTTACATGACGTCCTGCCGGTCTGACCTGAGGTTATCTGGATGACGCTATGTGTTAAGTGGGACACATTTTGGATTTTGCCCTTTTACTTATGTACATCCACTGTGTTCACCCCTCATACCTTGTACGAACTGGCCAAAAGGTCCGCGGCTCACGGATGTACAAGAGCCATTCTGCCCCAGATTGTGAGAAGTTCACTTTACGTTTGTGGTGTATCCAGCATTAACTTTCCCCGCATGTCTAAGCCATCGCTTTAGTCTTATCACCATTGCGTACTTTATGGAACGGTCATTCGCACAAACCCGGGGGTCGTCGTAAAAACCCGTTGTGGTGGTTCCTTATGTTGCGCTGTGATGAAACTCTACGGGCGAGTCTTCTGCTTGCCAAAACTGCTGTAAATGCAGATAGACAAGTCGGTGACTGAGCATTTTTGTACCACAAGATTTCGTAGGGGATCGACGGTTAGTTGAAACCGAGGGTTTATGCATACGCTAAGACAATTGCACATGAATTGTGATAAGAGAAACAATTCGATCCATGGATAATTTTTTGTTGACGCCGCAACTGTTCTCTTCAAATTAGAACAGCTGTGAGGCTATGACACCAACCAGTAACTCTGGCCTCAAGACTGATACCAACCAGATGAGTGAGAACGCGGTGATGAGAAGTTCAAGTAATGCGGGAAGATACTCAAATTCTCTGGGGAGAGTAAGTGCAAGCAGACACCACTCACCATGCATCGTACGCTACGGAAAATGGGTAATGCTCCGTGGTTTTTACTACTTTGGCGATCCAAAGCATACTGAAAGGTTTACAGGCAGCTTAGGCTTCAAAACCTGCCAACAGCCTACCAGTCCGACGGTTCTTTTCACCAACAACGGCCAAACCCCCGTTGAACGTCACTTCAAACGACAAAATCAGTACAATTTTCCTCTGGAAATGTAACATGCAGGCCAACCGCTTCCGCTCTGACTGTCCGTAGCACTTGTGGCCCGAATCTGGAACAATAGAGAGGCATCGGGGAACAGCGTTCTTCCGAAGTAGGGATTCGAACGACAGTCCTGAAAAGAGGAACAATACAAAAAAGCATGGGCCGAAGGCCCAGTAAGCTATGCACACGAATAACACAAACGGAAGTCGAGACGGCACCGACAACACAACAGCACTCGCCTTTACACAACTCAAATCCAATCCGTGCGCACTCGCTAGTTTCTGTTGAGCGTTACAGAAAGACCAGGAGACAATAAACTTGAAAATATTGACAGAGGAACAACGTTAATGACAGGCAAACAGTTTTCAGAGAAAAAGTTGAAGTGATTTACTGTTTTGGTCGATTGACGGCCTTATAAACACAAGTGGTGAAAACTTTACGGATCCAACACGTCACAAGTTCTAATAGCCACAGTGTTAAATCAATGAACATCAAAACCATAATACAATAAACGTACCTATAGATTTCTAGGTAGACCGACAAGTTGTACATACCCTTTCGAGAAATTTCCACATAGGTTTTGACGAGTTTTATTGTGTGTTTTGATGCGGCTGGGAGCAACATTTAATTACTGAATTGATGAATGCAGAAACTATTCTTCTCTGGTTATTTCAAGCTCCGCGTCCGACTATGTTTATCACCAAATATAATGGAGGGTACTGTGCAGCCAGACGTTTTCTAGAATGCACACTGTCATTCGTAGCTTTTCTAGTATTACGTCGCAAGTGCTGCACGTTCCGCGAGTGGACGGGTTGGGTATAATAAATGTTCAAGTGGGCACGGCTTTCCCGTTTACGAGTAACGGGAGTCAGGTTTATGATCCCTTGAATGCAATCAATAAAATGCGGTCCGCCGTTGAAGTAACAACACGCCTTGAGTTCAACTACTGCTCTGTGAACGAGGAATTGATGGCCACGCTGTATAGTAGTCTTACGCTCTGGTGGTTATCTGTCCTTCCTCTTGCAATCTGGCCCCCCATTGAGATGTTTGTGAGCCTGCTGTTTAGAAACCAAGTCAGCCATTCGACTTCTGAGCTGGGAGTATTTTGTCCTGACAACAGTGATTTTGTTATGTTCTGAGGGCTTGATACTGCCTATATGTGGAACTCCTGTTCCCACTGATGGACTTCCGTTTACCGAAAACACTGAGTTCATCTAGACTCTTGTGCAATGTCATTATGTGCTTTGTCATATTTCACCATGTTTGCCTGGTTCTTTTGTCACTATCTTGGTAAACTAGGCGCGTTTTTTCCGTCTCTGTTGTATTCTAGTAGATACCTGTAACGCATAATTGTATCAAGCTACCAATCACTGCGCTTGAAACTAATCGCTTGTTCCTCTCTTAACCGTGGGCCACTGTTGCTCGAGGGAGTTGGTGCATTATTTGATTTTGTTTGAACTCTCGATAAACCAGTCGGTTACGCAAACCAGGGACACTTGAGGCCGAGCTGAGACAAAGTTAGGCACACAACCAAGCACTGCTAACCATCCTATATTCGGCTATCTCCCTTGGCAGAGAAGATCTCAAGGTAAACACTGAAATGTTTGAAAGGGAAGACCACCAACATACACGCGACTTTGATTTTGAGTTCACAAAATTCGCCATTTCTAAGCAAACATTATACATTCGGCCATATTTTTATTACTGAGGAGGTTTAGTTGCCAAATGATGACACAAGAGCGGTACTTACATGGCGCTGTATATTCCAGTTGTGTCAAATCTTGATCTCCATCGAAGTTGCATGGTGCTTATCAATAAACGGCACGTGCATGTACTCTTCCCACTGTAATTAACATCAGGCAGTGTGCTATTGTCTTCACAACGGACAGAGCTGGGGGTACCTGAGAATTTGTTGCCAGAAAGTGTGACGAAAGGTCTGCAGATTATAACTCGATCCATCCTAGTGTGAAGTCCATGTTGTAGTTACCATCAAGTATTTTACACGACAGCTTAATGGAAATCAGCGTTATAGCCGTGAGAAGGATGTTCACTGCTGACGGGCCCCGTCAATAAAAAACTGGAGGACAGTGTTCCTATTCAAAATCGTCTGTCTGAAAAGTCTATCATCTTTTCTGAAAAATAGGTGATGTGTAACTTTTACTTACAAAAAATCCCAACCGTCTACCAGCTTACACGGGTAAATTCATTGATGGGTTATCACTATTATCCTATTGGAGCGTTCGCCGGCTCGAAAAACAGGGTCAGGAACCCGCGGGACACACTGAGTCTAAAACTGCGGTATGCTCATGAAAATCCGACCAAGTCTACGTACGTGCACACCAAAAACAGCTGGAGGCCGCGATTTACCGTGATCTTAGGGATTATTTGTTAGTTCTATTGATTACGGGCGATAGATATAACCTTTCTTTGTCATGTTGTCTCAATGTTCACCGTCGATTCAGTGATGCACTGAACAAAATCACCCTCTTTCGGAACGTCGAAAGATAACCACTGTTGCAGTAAGAGCATGATCTTGTTAATTTTGATGGACCACCTGATGTTACAGTTGAACAAAACTTGGATACAAAAAGCGCGTATTGACGAAATTTGCGAAGCGTGCGTAGTGTGTATTTAGGTTCCACGCCCAACTTCGGTGGATCGCGAAGAGTTCTTCATTGCAGCCGGCCACCGCAGCTTTACAGAAAATGAAATTGTCTACCCAACTTAGGGCGGTGGCGACGTTTCAGCGTGTTCGCGTCTCGCGTTCTGAATTGGAAAATAGTTGTGTGACTCTGATATTCGATTAACAGTCTAGAGTTTAACTGATTCCTGTCGATGGACAACTGTGACGCACCAACACTCTGAGACCGGCACACCGGGCCTATCACGCCTCCGTTTAATGTTTTGTTGAAGCTAGTTTACTGGCCAGTGCAGATAGCGGAGGATTTGGGTCTTGTGTGGCCGCGGTAAGATCGACCAGCGTTGGGTTATCGAGGAGGCATATTGTAGATGGGTAGGAACCAAATTATTTGTTTCGTCTGCGTCCTAGGTGGCGTTATCCCTAATAGTGCTTAGTCGGTAAGTCGTATAATAGCAACCCAGGGTCAGTGTGAATGGGTCACCGAGCCTTAAATGCAAGTCTATGGGAAGCTCAGGACCACACTTGCAGCAAACCGAGTAGCTACAGTAGACACGAGCCATGGGTACGTTGTGAAGCTCAACTACCTCCGAACATAATCATCAAACGCTGGCCGTCGGATAAATTACAGACACCATCCTAGGTGACTGATGTGCAAATCGTATAATAAGGCCCGCCAGACGCGCAGCCCGGCAAGGTTACGTGGTTCAACGAGTTATAGCTAGTTTGTTGCAATAGAGGTAGTCTGGTAGCAGTAACGTCATGCGATGAAGTTCGCATAGAAAAAGTAACTGTAGGGGTTCCGTATCCTTCTGAGGTAGTAATAACACTCTACGTAGGAGATTCGTGATAGTGAAACCACTTCCTCTCAAATTCCGGCCAGTTCAATTTCCAGGATGAAGCGGCTTGTGCCAGAACCTGTCGAGTTTTTCCCACCGATGAGCCTCCGGGAGTGCCCAGTGCTGCAGTGATAAAAAAGAAATTCTTCACTTCCGCGACTAATTGTAGGGGCTACCAGTTGAAAGCCGAGGAGTTCAAGCCATTGGAGCCATCGGAACACGACAAATTCACAGCCGTCACCAACGCACTCGAGTTTGCCCTCTCATTGGAAAGACGTGAAACAAGTGACAGGTGCAAGAGCGATATGAGTTTGACT
>QNGE01000496.1:30733-268580 GCA_008508345.1 Paragonimus westermani | reverse complement strand
TGATGTTTTTCGACCGTATTGGATAATACGCCGGCGGTCACGGTCAACCGTTGGGCGATCGGAGTGCTCTTTGTTTGAGGGTACCTTTTCTAACCCCCTTCTTCCTGATACGGAAGACAGCAGTGCCGCAACTATAAAAATAGTTCTGCTGTATGCTCATAGGATCGTGCCTCACTACTTAAGCACTCCTACGCGGTCAGCAGTGCGACATACAATCCTATGAGTGTAACTGCTTTTCGTCTGACTACTCCCCTTTGGCCTGTCTGACAAGGTTGCACCTGGAAGGACCGGAGTCCTAGTCAGCATAGCCTGCCGGATCAAAACAGTACACAAGCCCGACCACCACGTCAAGTTAGCAGTATAGGTCGAGGGTAGCACAAAACCCCCCATCGAATTTATTCCCCTATTCATTCCTTCGTATGAAGTTTGTGCAAGATGCGGTCAAATTCGTGGACCCTACTTGTCCCAAAATTCATTCACTTTGGTAACTTTTTGAATAAGGAAGCAGTAGTAGCTACCTCTTTGGTAAATTCATACGGAAGAATTACACGAATACATCAACGGGCTAACGTCAGACTAATGGTCGACTCCAACAGAAGTTTTGGTTCGGTTATACAATCAGAAAATTATGACGTCATTTCAACCAGAGGACAACCTTCTACCGGGCCAACTCTGAGTAAGACCTTTTGTACCCTTCTACGTTATCCGTTACGATTGGAAGCTACTATTGTGTACCCTGGCGTTTGTGAAATCAGTTAACGTCGATGAATAAAAGTTTATACTTGGTATGCATAAGTGTCTTTATAGATCTAAGTTTTTTTATGTCGTACGACTGCAACAAGATACGACTGCACGTATGCTGCAAGCGCAGTTCTCTTCGGAACTCCCATACCTCAGAGAATGGAAGCCGGTGTGTGAAAGTTTATGGTTTCTTTGAATACGGATTATACGAGTCATAAAACAGATGGTGGACGCAACTCTCAGCAAAATTATCTTACAGACCTGAGTAACTGAGTCTGGTGAGGCAAGTGTCACCTAATAAAGATATATGGTCAAAAGCGTCCATTACGTTGGGAAATATATCGCTCTCAGACTGAAATAAGGTTAATTGTACAATATAGGCTGATAAGTATATTTCAGTGGGAAGACTCTCACAGCATTTCCTCAAATGATTTGTGTTCAAGGACTGAATTGTCCAGGACTGACTTATCCGGGTTCCGGGCTGATTGCACTATTGCACTATTCTTCTTCTACGAAGACAATAACTGTGGACAAACTTACGTGATGTATTGCTTTCGTGCACTACGGCAACTGGATGACCGTGTATCACTAATGACCTCAGTGCTTTTGAATAACGGATTGCGAACGGGATATTGTGTAGTAAGTTATTCGTGTCTGATTGATTCCAGTGCATTTAAAAGTATGAATTTTGTCGTTGTTCAATTCCGTTGAACTCCACACACGAGAGCCGACAAAATGTTACCAAGCATAATTCAACTCCAACTGGAGGAAAACGTTCAATCAGGGTCTCGCCACGACCTGTTCAAATTTTGTGCTGCGTACTATTCCCCAATAACTTGCCACTATCAAAATAAAAATCGCAAATCTGGTAATACTGTCCTCATTCGAACAACACATTTTAATTTTGCACCATCTGTTACCGCGAGTGACAACTGTGTGCATTATTGAACATATTTACTTAATTGCCGTTGACAGTTGACTGCGTGCAACATGTTTACCACATACATTATATCACAATAGAGACCTGTGATCCTCTCACTGGAGAAATAACGGAACGGGTGAACTTTTCACTTTTCAAATTTGTGAAATATCTGCATCAAAAATATTATCGATGTCGCTGATCGTTCTGCTAAAGGAACAAACGGTAGACCACCTATCTTATTTCGTCCAGCTGAGCTTACTTTAGGAGACAAACATTATTAACACTCTGATTTTGGCAGCCGATTAAATCTTGGGCTGATATCTATAAAACATGTGAACGTTTCGGCTAAAGATGCCTTGGATTTAGACAAGACTACCTTTTTGTTATTCTAAAGAATCTGTAGATGCAAAAATAATGCCGGTTTCCTTGGAAGCCTTAGGGCCAACCACTTCCATGATGATAATTTTCATCTTCGATCGATAAGAAGAAGTACTGCTAAATGATACGGGAACAACAGCATTCGCTAAATCGTTGTCAAGAGCTAAAACTTTCTTTCACAATTCCTCCCGCAAGCTTATTTAGTATGGCAGAGCACGCAGTCAGTAATTATAATAACGTATTTGTAATAAAGATGACCCAGAAGATAATTTTCATTACTTTGTGTGTACTGAGCCGCTATCAAATTTCCGTGATATAATGGTTACTGTTTACGTTTATTTCGAGGCTTCATTTGAGCTGTGGTGGTTGTGACAGAGCTTTGCTGTGATCAATATATGTAACTGTTTGACTATACGACTAACCTTATGTTGTTTGAGAAATCCTGCTTAAACAGTCATTCTGTCCGATCTCTTGACGGACTTTAGATGACAATGATTTAGGCGGGTAATTGAACCCAAATTTAAAGGTTTTAGTATAGTATAGTATGAGATCCTAGCTTAGCTGGTAGAGCACTTGCCTAGTTTGGCCACGCCTTTTATGTCGCAGAATCGGATGCAGCTGAGACCTACAAATGGATTTCATTCAAACTATGAATTTCGTCACACTACTCATAAGTAAACTTTGTTTGCTATTCCGTTTGCGTTTTGCCCCTTATGGGTTTGGGACTGCGGGTATCAGTTTTCTCAACTAACTCACCCAAATTTACTCCTGTAATCACCGTTTTATTTAGTGAAGCTTAAGCGAACGGAATTCTGATTAAACAGTGGCAAGTGGGAGTGCACCCTCTAATTTCATTTTGTCAAAGTTCGGGATTACAGTAGACGGAATTCCGGGACAATGTGCACTCACCATAATGGAATAGATAACACATTAACATATTTCATAAGAATGAAACTAACTACTGCAGTATTTAAACTTTGCAACTGGAGTTCACTAACAAGTTAACGTCACCTAGTTTTTCTTTAAGGTATTCACTTTCTCAACCCGACCTAACACCACTGGTTCAGAAGATCGCATCCCTGGGTGTGCGTCTTTAGAGTATGTCTACTGTGAGCGTTCCTGTTTTCTTCTGACTACTTATCACATGCCAATTAACACGTGATTAACACCCTGTCGACAAACAACGTAACAACCTTAGCGGTTGGGTAGGGTCGATAATGGTGTAACAGATTTACAAACTGTTTACATGATCATGAATTTCAGTTTAACAAGAGGTCTTTTTCTGATGTAGCTTAGGTTCTCCGGTCTAGGGCTTGGGTATTAAAAATCAAAGAATATTAATCATTTGAATACGGAACCGTTTAGCTGCAAACCTTGAACGTTATTATGTGGAAACCATAGAGCAATCAGAACCTAGAGCCATCAGACGGAGCCTGGATATCGTGACTTAGACTTTAAGCTCACCAAAACGTCTTCATAATTGTCAACGAGAAACACCTACATCGCGAACCGACAAACATGACCTCAAATCCCGGTCAGCGGGCTCAAATTTCAAGATTTTGTTTGTCTTCACTTGGTGGCATCAACTGTTTATTTAACCCCTTTTGGCTCAGGTGTATCACACTTGGATCAGATTGCTCACTTCTATTGTCCTAATGTACCCTGGGTGTTATATTACATTGCAGTATAAGTACTGTGCGAAAAATTGAACACCTCTCTCACACATGCTTAATCCTAATAGGAACAGCTTGACTACAGTGGAACGCAAAACTCTTATCTACGTGTTTGAACAGCGAAATTAAAAGAAATTTAGTAATCTTAGTCGATTTGGAAATTTTGGTAGAAAGAGCGCACCAATTTATCCTTTCTGCCTGGAACCGTTTTATATGTGGTTCCATCTAACTTAAAATCACGGGCTGGGTTAAACAAATGGAACGCAACGTCAACGAGTTCAAATTGTTCCACATAATGAATTAAGGGCACATGGTGAATTTAAATAAAGCTGTCTGTTCATGTCGACCGCAGTGTAATATTCTTTGCAGGGTTGTTAATAATGCAAAGGTTTCTTGAAATCGTGTCTCGTGTTCAGATAGTAAGATCAATAGGCTAGAAAAGTTGCTTTCCCCCACTTCAACAAGATGACTTTGAACTATTAGTAGAAATATACCTTCAAAGTACAGCTGAGCCTTTTGGCTGTAAAGACCGTGAGCGCGTTGGTCACAAAACACTGGACCTTACATTTCATGCTCAGGTTGTCAGCCTGGGTTGAGGAACCAAAAGTTAATGAAATGGCATTTGAGAAGTTAATTTAAACATGCATGAAATAAGCATTATTCAGACTTCCACCGAATAAAACGAATGTTTGGAAATCAATGATTTTTGTGCAGTAATAAAAGATTCTTTGTGACTGTGCCTTAATGGAATTCTTGATAAAAATCATTACCATCATCCATACTTGCACGAGTATAGCTTGATTTGAAGTTTTGAATGTTCTAAGCAAAGTCAGTGTAGATGATATTACGAACATCACACGATCCATAAATTTTGGAACGTCAGAAGACAACCTAGTAACTGCATTACTTGGAGATTCCTTGAGAAAAACAACTTCCAGACAAAAACCTTGTTTGCTTTAAACCACGCTAAAATGAGCATTCGCTGTGAATGTTATAAGGTGACAGCAAATATACGGGCGAGGACCATTCGGAAGGAGGCTGATGGGTCACGGACTGAAACGGGCATCAGAGGAGGTCTGCCTCAACAAATAACACTACATATGATGTCCTAAGTTCGATAGAGTGCATAAATCGAACCTAATCACTACGGGGGATGAATTACTGCATTGATGAATTATCCCTTGTAAATATGTCGAACTTTTACCCTTGGAGAATCAAGTTCCGTTCAAAGTCCACATCAGTGCGTTATACATTCAAGAAAACACATGCTAAACTTGTGTGGCAGGCATGCAGACACGAGCAAAACATCACGAAGTCTGATCAAGGAAGTGTGGAATAGCAAAAAGTAAATCGATTGTGTTGAGCTCTCTTTTTGAGTTTTTGGCTCAATAAGATGACGAGAACCACAAACAATTCATCAATGTGGTGCGCAGGTTAACGAATGATCAGTAGATTGAATTCTAATCAGTTTAATGAGCTGTTCTAATCCGTAGACAGAAGCTGAATTACAAAGCTGCGACACTGGAAACCATTAGCTTTTATTTAATAGCCACAACCTAAATCCCTCAAAGGTGCGGCTGGACTGTTTAACTCGCAGTAGGGTAGGGAAATCAGCAAGTGGACACTTTGTTAACGCGAATTGACTTTGAAGGCTCTGCACCCTCCCTGGCTCGAAGTCATATCGTCAACCTACATTGACGCCCGTAGCTCCAACCACAAATTTGGAACTCCAAACTACTGATCATCAAAACCTCTGTCTGAGCAAGTAAAGTATACATGTTCCGAAGTGTGTAACGTTTCACATGATTGAAACATATTACAGTTCCGGTAAGATTTCACATCCAGTATTTTCATTTGATTGCGTGCTTGAAAACTTAAGTTTCGAAGAACAGAGATCCCTTCAGTCAATTCACTAGGACATCAAATGATGTTGCAGATTCATAACAGTTCCATTTTCTGACGTCACCCGCTTAGTAAAATTGAAAATACAAACATGCACTAACACATAGGGTAACACTAATTAATCACGCCACCCTGAAGGAGTCAAATTCGTGTGCTCAAAAAAAGTACTCATTTTATCAGTACAGCCGTCTTTAGTCTTCTAGATTACTTTCACTTCTTTCCGTTTGGCAATTGTTGCAATCCATATTGATGCATTTTATCAATCCGTGTTCTTAGTGGGTGGCTGAAAAGTTAAAAGCAGAGTGTTGACCTCCTGTACTGTGTATTCTTGCAATACTTGTGCACTTTTGCAACACCTGAATTTCTTAATGTTGTCCTGCTGCGGTGAAGATAGCAAACTCAGTTATGACGTAACAATTGACAGAAGAAGTATTTTAGCTATAGTAGTACAGATTGAATTTCGTGACTGTTTCATCTCATACTGCCAGCTTACTCAAACTAGTAACGTAAAATATACCTCAGAACACTGAGCGTGTTTACTACTTGACCCTGGTTGAAACGTGTATTTATGACAACCTCATCCACATACAATTGACCCATCCAGAGTGGATTTTCGTCAGCAACGAGCAATACCACCTTCCTTTGTCAAACTTAATAGTCATAATATTTTATCTCTTCACAGCGTAAAAACCCTCGCCATCTTTTGGACTGGAAGCAAAACAGTTGGATGGTGCGTCCGCTGCACACTTCTTGATCAAACTTCTGGTAAACATCACGGCTTAACTTCTGCAGGTTTCCGTGCATTGTTAATGATATATTGGATGACTTCATGCTTATTTCAATTAATTAACAAATGTGGATAGGGTTCCTTGTTATTATAGTCTGTTATGGTACTTACAAAATGTGATCACTCGTGGCTTTCGGTATCAGAAGCAGCACAACTGTCAACTGTATGCACAAATAACTTCCTCTAATTATCAGAAGGTTTCCATTTTTTCACTCATATAGCCTTCCGGAAGAAAAATATCTGGTGCATTTACGTGGTATGGGATTATCTAACACGTAAGTTTAACTCGTTAATCTTTACACTTTGGGCTCATGCCTCATCGTATTCTGTCATGTGATCTTTTAAGCAGTCTTGTCCACTGCGCAGCAGAAAATATGTATGATCCATTATAGTTGTAAACTAACGAAAGCGGACGCGCCTGTCGAGCTGACAAGTGGGTATACGCTAGACCTTCGTTTATTAACAAGTTAGGATCTATTTCCTGAACAGCGATCGATTCGCGATCCTAAACATACATCAAGCTAAGAAAACCCAGTAAGGTTTGGGGAAAAGTGGTATATTTCTAGCAACATTTTAAAATGTCCAGTTCAACTTGAAGTTAACGGCATAAAAATGATCGGCACTCAGAAACGTGTCTAACGAACTGTGCAGCCTTCGGGTACGTTAAACATCACTGGAAAATGTGCAACCAAAATGACCCTGGAAAGCTGAGTAACGTGTGAGTCACTGATAAAGAACAAACTTCCGTTGCGTGCAACTACCTACACGACTGAAGAAAGTGACACTGAGGTTGTATCGCCCACCCACATGGCGGCCATACATTTACGCACGCATCCAGAACAGACAAGCGAGAAAACGCGGCTGCAGCCGGGATCTCTAGAAAAGACAAATTTGTCGGTCACTACACTTACCTGAATGACACGGTTGCCTTATACTTGTGGCTCAATAGCGTTATCCATTTTTATGAGCGATAACCCTGATGGGAAAGTAACAATATACTTTCCTCTCTAAAGATAAGGCAGATTGACACTTTTGTTTAGGAGTGTATCCAGGTGTATAAACGATATGTATGTGCACAAGGCAGACCAGGACCTAACCTAGATACAGTAGCCTGCAACTTGGGGCGAATTTATCAGAATAAGCCTACCTTAAATCCGATGCTGTTATAATCAACATTCGTAGGCATTGAGGACGCTAGTGTTTTTATCTTGATATACGGTGTTACCGCATAGTTTACACCTCACTGCTGTCAGTGAACCGCTATGGTTGCCATCAGAAAAACTCTTCCTTTCCAACACCCATCACCAGATCAGTGTATTGTAAAAAAATTTACGAGTTAGGTTTCTCAAGTGAGGCTGGCGTTTCCCGAGTTCACTAAGCCTGCCGTTTCTTTACGCCCTTTAATTCAGCCGAATCCCACGCATTTCACAAGAATTACGCTGACATTTAAATCAAAACAATGAGGGATGAGCGTAGTTATGCTGACAAATATTACATGTGGTAGCAACTTCTACACTCGAAAGAAAGCCCCAGCTAGCCGTTTTTGATTAAATGCACTAGACGAGTTATTGATCTTAAAAACTCGTCACGATGGAAATTCGAATATCAAATACGTTCTTATGAAATGATATTTTTGATAACTGCACTACTGGTTCTACAAAATGCAATCGAATTGTCACATGTAACCGCTTGCCACACTGGGCTTGTGAGTACTGCCCAGGTTGCATGACCATCTCGGGAGGACAGACTTCACTCCGTAACTCACTACCTGCCTACATATAGGTTTATTCAAAAACTACTTTGTTAATTCAGACTGGCGTTATGGCACAAACTTTTAAACACCAGGTTAACTATCGTTTACAGACGCTGTCACCTAAGGGGCATTCACGGAATGCCCTTCCCAATCGAAGTTAGCTACGTACTTTTTAAACCTGTGTCTCAACTCAATGCCATTATGTAATGAAACCATATGTGTCGACACAGAGTGATGTGGATTTGGTATAAATGCAAGTATCTACGTTCTTGGACACTGTAATTAAGTGAACTTTCTGAATAACATGCTTACGATGATCCAGGCTAGAATTTTGAGTTGCGGCATGAATTTGCAAGTTACTGTCCGATGTCTACTTAACGACAGAATGCATTACACTTAATGGACAACAAACTGGGTGATTCAGTTACAAACAATTTTGTGTTAATTATTCCCACTGGTCCATGCCACAATGGAAGACACTACCACCGCCTTCGGCTTCTAACTTTCAGTGGGTAAGATAGCCTAATTGTGAAAAAATGAATTGCAGTGGCATAATTTGGAAACTGCAATTTTACGTGACGGTAGACTACAAGATGAGAAGAATACAGGGAATACTGGCTGTTCCAACGAAAATTGAAGCCTAACTGAATTAATTTGTTTTTTTATCGCAAAGGACTCTCAAACATGGCGCAGTAGCTACAACCTGGATAAGGTGTTCGTTCAATTAAGGTCGCTGATTCTTATTGAGAGATATCATGGTTAGAAGTTACAAATATTAACATAGGCAAGATACAGAAGGTAGACGACAAACGAAAGCTCAATAATACTAGGACATGTAAGCTTTAATGAGGACTCTACAAGTTCCCATGGTACCTTCACAGCTCATCTAGTAGATCACGTGATACGCAGTAGCCCTTGTCGTTGTTTATTAAAACTAAAAGTACTAACACTTGGATCAGTTCAAAATTGACAAGTCGGCTATCTACTGGCTACGTGGGGTTGTGGCCAACAAGGTTGCCAAAACTTGCTTTTTATCCACTTTCAAACTGTATTAGTTTGCCAGACATCGGTGACCAGCTTAGCTCATTGAAAGTGACCGGTTACCGACAGCACGTTCTGGTTTGGTAGAACCTGTTGACGGTCAGAGTTTAGCCTATAGTCACTGACACTCTTAAAAATGGTCTCAATCTCATGGAAATTTAGTTTAATCAACATCTCGAAACCCGTCTACCTTAGTCAAGACCACTGGTTCGTTGGCAGCCGCTGGCCTCAGGCTTTGCACCAGTCACATGGTCTAGCCTCGTTCAATATTCAAACGCAGTCAACGATACTGGCTAATCAAGTGGACGATTGCGTTCTTCACTCGAGTGACTGAAACTGGGTTGAACCTGCGAAGCATAACACAGTCACCAGTTGTCCAGAATCAAAGCTATCATTTAACGTCAAAACCGGGATATATTTTCGTTTTCAAGACGTTTTGGTATCCGTCCGCTAGGCTGCGTGTACTTGTAGTGGGACTAAAAAGTAACCCGCTTAATATGCTTGTGATCAAATTTCCTGGAGACTATATCAAAGGTTTGATTCGTTGGTCCCATCGGTTTGAGCTAGTTAAACTGCTGCTGGAAGTGAACTGGTTCCAGGCATTAAAATGTGAAAAGCAAACATCAGAACTTTGGGATCTGATTCACCACTGTTTCTTATTTGTAACCGTGCACAATTAGTCCGAACTTGGCAGTAAGCTCATTACCCTGCGGAATTCCGACGAGTTTTCCTACGAAACATGTGAAACCTGATGAATTCGCCCAGTAAGTCACAACATTTTAACTCTTTGTCCTGTAACAGTTTCATGGAATGTCTGATGAAAATAGGACCAACAAATTTCAGAAATTTTCGTCACTTGTGGATGAGAGTTACGATTAGTTTAAGTTACAAATGTATGTTACAAACTGGCGATGATGGATTACGAAAGTTGTCTACCGAATCTCAGCGTCATTTCCACAAATCGTTTTCGGTTCCTTGCTTTTATTTGGGGATGTTGAGAGAACACTAACATCAACCGTATTGATGTTTTTTCTGAACCGGTAAAATTGGACTTGTTTTAGTGGTGCTGATTCGACTCACTTAGTCGTGTGGAGTCCACAGACGATCAGCCTATAAAGTATCTGAAACGATGGAGAATAAAATCACTTTTTCATCTTTGCCCTAGTATTAGTATGAACCTCAATTTTGGTGACGCTAATTTACAATTGGACTTAATTTGCAGTCGTTCACAGCGATTTTTTCATTCAGGCTTTTCGAAATGTTTTAAACGGATAGACTGGAAAGTATGCTTAAGTGTAAAAAGGCGAGCAAGTACGGGTGGCGCTCTATTTGAAGCCACACCTTGCACTTTTGCTGAAAACTTGCTGTCTAAGCATTCGTCCCTGATATATTACCTCATGCAGGTAGATAAAATCACAGCATCAGACGGGGAAATTCGACAAGACGAATCTCAGCTTTACCAGTTTATCAAATTGTGGACGGATTATTCAACTAGTCTCACAGCATTCCGGAAGGTCATTGTACATATTGGTCTAAATACAGGCAGTCTGTGTTTCTGTCCACCACAACTCCACCAAGACACTTTTCTTCTCTCCAGCATTTTATTGTTATGAGAAAAAGGTAACAAAACACCATTGTCTCTTTAACATGACTTGTTAATTCTGAATTCGCTCTTTGGTTTACTCGAACATTCTTTCCAAAACTGTTCAATCTGGGTAATGAAAATGCTTTGTTTCATGAACGGTTTATAGAATACTAATCAAATGGTACTCACACGATATTGAAACTTTAGTCAGGTCAATTTCTTAGCTTCATATCTCGCTCAAAACACCGTTACCCTCTCAGATGGCTTGAAAGAAAGTGTACATCTCACCGGCCCCAAGTAACACGAGAGAACCCACGAAAAGTAATTCCAGGAATGTAACCAGACCCATAATGAGATTGAGAAACGGGCAGTAATCTTGAGTATGGTTGTGGTCTGATCTAGCTTACGATCTTATCATTGTGAGGCTGTTTATGTAGTAATGAGAGCGACAGCGTGAGAAATAATATTTTGCAGTTCTAAAGAATTTGGGAGCATCAGTTGATTAAAACTGCACAGCCCAAAGAAAAACCCCAGTTTGGGTTATCGTGCGAATTGTGTATCGATGCGCAAAGGCGAAATGGTGTGAATTCCACAGAATACAGTGGTATTCTGAAAACCACCTTTAGTTGGAAGTAGGTACAGAATCGCGGATGCAATGAATTTTACTTGTGGTTACTCCAGATGTGCTATGCAAGCCACGCGTTGTGCATACCGTGGAATATCTAAAACATCTGTACTGCTTGGAAAATCAAACTCTAACCGTTGTTCGGTGGAGAAAACCAAATATACAAGTTCCTGATATACTACACATTTTTAATTGCCTTATCAATGGAACACGTGGCGTACCCTGTTGAATGTAGAGACCGCTTAAAAATGAGGTGTGTATTTAAAAACCAGATAAGTTAATTGTGTATGTTTACAATAAAGTCACAATTATAAAGTGGTTTTTAAGCCTTTGGGTAACCTCCTACAGGGCTGTACCTGAGGCAGTGTCACAGATGTACATTTCCCTACCAATCAGCGCAAGCTGAGTTTCGGTCGGTCGCAGCAACCATTAACTACTGAACGGTTAACAAATGTCTGTATGGTCGAACTGATGAAAGTATAAGGCAGCTATGAGATCAAACTTTACCAATCGGTGCACAATGTTTTGTTTGAAACCTTTTAGTTTTCCTGTTGACCCAGAAGCTTCCTGCAAGTGGACTGTTGCTTTTCAACCTTGATCGCTTCGGCTGATATTTGGTCTTTCCAGGCAACTTTGTCGCAAACTAGGTGGGCATTAGTCTGATTGCGCTTCACATAATGTTCAGGTCATCAGTGTTATTCATAGTGGGGAATCTTCTGATAGCATGAATATCATTGTTGGTGTATACACTCTATCGCGAACTCCGTTTATGCTTTTTGCTCAGTAAAAATTTTATTTTCTTTACTCCTAATCAACAAGAGCTACTCTGGAAGATTCTATGAGCACTGTGGCTGTTGAGAGCAGCAACTCCAGGCCGTGTGCCATCTGCAGAAATCATTGCGAAACTCTTGCAACTTGCAAACGGGCATAAGCCGTCCCCGTAGTTCCTTCGTGAATATGCGACGTCAAACCTGGTAAGACATTATAGTGTACTGCCCATCACAGTTGTTTCTTGATGCTGTCAAATGAACGGCGATCATTCTAGGCGGGTGGACTTGATTCACTCTCACTGGCCACTGAATATCCAGGACGATAAAGTGTAGATTACCCACCCCCAATTTCTAGGTACCTTTGGTCTATAAAATGCAGAATAATTTATTGCAGTATAATCTAGTCGTAAAAAGATAAACAAAAACATCGCAACATATAGAAGATGTAGAATTGCTGCTTGCGGACTTTTAAAAGTAGACACGACGTAACAGATTGACTTGGGTGATTTCAAAATATCACTGTCTCCTTCTCTCCTAACCTGAAAAGCCCTGACCGGCACGATGCTAACTTGATGATATCTATTTATCTTTCTTTAAAGATTACATCAACACCACAATGGCAAAAATATAGTGCATATCAAAACTATTGCGACTGACAAGTTGGAGCATCATGGGCAAACCGTATAAAAGCTCTCTTGCTGAATTGGCCTTACTTCCACTTAAAACTCGATAGTAAGTGCTTGATTGAAGACGTAGATATTTTGAGTGGTTCAGTCTTTCCCTCTTCTCTTCCTTCTTCCTCACACATCCTTTATAGGGCGTGCCTTTCTATTCGTAGTTGTGCAACAGTTTAGCATAAGTTAGAACCACTGATCTGTTGCTATGATAGTAATGATGATGACGGTCAAGTGGCGGACGTTGATTAATTATCTACCACGGGTTCACAACACAGGCCACATAAGAACCCTTTGTGACGATTCCTTACAGCCACAGAATTCAGCGGCTACTGCTACTGTCGAAGGGACTGTAACTTTGGCTTCCATAAGTAACCTCCCATGGACGCTAAGCAAAGAAGTTGAAGTTAGCTTCATCTGTCCAGCAACCGGCTTCGGAAGTCTGACAAACTCCTGTACTCTGTGACTGCGGCATCTTTTTCATAAGTAATTGCTTTGACATATAATTTGCTTAACTTTCTTACAGCAGTGAGCCAGTCATTCAAATGTTTTCTGATGATGTTAACCTGAATTTCATTTTCACGTTCTGATCTTGCACGTATCTCAGAATATTCGAATGTTATTGCGTTACTTTTCAGTGGTATCGGATTCGGATTTTGCTCCGTAGCCCCCCGAAAAAGCAACACTTAGTGACTAATAGTTCTCCATTTCGAAAACATTAACAATACGCTTGTGTGCATCAGGATTGAAGTGGTAGTACTGACGTCCGTTACCCATGCCTGAGTTTACAACAAAAATATATTCACGTCGACTGTGGTAACGTTGTGATCCACATAAAAGTCGATGAATAGCTTTTGGTCTCTATAAGTCAGACTAAAAACCGGATTGGACAGCTAGATGACTTTGCCAGTTGTTTTGACCCATAGGTCATAAGTCAAAATGCGGACTGTGGGAATTAAAAGAAATCAGTCGAAAACTACATCGTTAGAGCAGCGATGATGTAACTATACAGCCTGAAAATTCACGACGAACCTATTTGGCCTCAGAATGAAATATTATGCAACGCATCCAACTGGCACATTAACGTAAAAGTTCGGTTTGACCTTTATTTCTTCAGGTGCTGGTCAGTGTCAGCATTACGTACAGTAGTAAGCAAGACACCTACCGAGTCTTCTCCTGATACACTGTGGAAAACTGAGTATCGCTTCGAAACTATTCGACTGCCGGTTGCCTATTAATACCGGTGCAAAATTAAGACGTAAGTTGCATTTAAGGATCTTTGTATTGAGTATGTTAATCGATTTCGTATTGTTTACATTGTCTAATGGTAATTATAAATCAGCGTAAGCAAAAGCTTCGTAGGTATGTGCGAAAGTTAAATTTCATTGAAAAGCACTCAGTGGTCACATTTTAAATTTAGTTTTCGCCTAAACGTCGAGGTCTGTAATGTTCTTACTAAGTACAGCTGTAGTAGACCCCGTATTTCTGGCAGAGGACCACAGAAGTACAGCATATCACGACTGGGAGAAAACAGTGTATGCCTTGAAATCAGTAAGAATTCGCTGTGTCCGAAGGACCGATTACAAAACGACCGTAGATAACCAACGCATTCTTGCATGCAAACTTTAGACAGCCACTTAATTTTGTGAAACCTAAAAGGGTTGATGCGATGTATCATTAATCCCGTTATTGTTTACTGTTGAGATACTAATCTCTTACACATTACATAGTTTTTCAACAGTCAGGTTCCCAGGTAAACCGACGTGTGCAATTAAACTCAACATTTTTCTTTTGGGTCCACCTGTAGATGTTTGATCCGTGACTGGATTATTCAAGTCGCTGTCAACCGGAAAGAAGCGATCGTTCAAATTTCAAAACAAACTAACGATTCAGGATGCAAGCCGTTAAGAATACGCAACGAGGTCTTTTCTCTGTTCATGGAACAAAAGAACAGCCTTTCTGTGATACTTCGAAACCTTCGATTCCTTAGTGCAGTACACCAGAGTTTTCAGTAAAAGTGATAGACCATAGGTTTTCCAGCTCACGCCTGCCAGTGAAATGAACTGACAGATTTGGCAGTAAAGGGGGTGAAACGATTTCTGGCAACAGCCAGGATCTTCTACAATTATTCTTGTCTTGTGGCACTTGAAACAGGAAACAAGTATGTCAGGGAGATTGAAAATAACCCAGCAAGACTTTTATGTGTTTGAAGAACTTCCAGTAGAAACGACTCCAATTCAAGTCATTGACTGTACAAAACAAGCGTCTTCAGAAACACTCACTTTCACGTGTTGAAAACATCACCTTTATTGATGGTTATAAAACAGAGTGCAACCCATGCCTGAAATTGATAAGCACTGGAGTAGAGGCACCACCCGTAAAGAAAAAGAATAGAGGATCAACTACATCCCAGTAGACCACAGTATGATACTTCGGAATCGTACTCGTTCGAGACTAAATCAGAGAAGGGAACAATTTTGACTGGTAGCGTATAGGGACCAGACGGGGGAAAGCATACCATCGACGCCAAGAATGGTTAACCAACAGGTGGTAGTAAAAGATACGGTATGAAAGGTGTGCCAGCAAACTCCGAAAGAAGGGAGGCACGCACTGATACTTGTGATCGATGACAAGAAACAACAAACAAGAAGTCAGACCAGTCGACAAAGTCAAGTAAGTCGAATTCATCACTGTTTCGAACACAAGACGACCAAATCAGGGCGATGTGGTTGCATTCAACGAGCAAGATCGTGAAACCAACCAAAACATGAGAAACCTCCGGAAGTTGGCTTATGTTACTGGATAAAAATAACCAATTTGAAGTATGTCAAACTATTTAAACAGATAACCCGAACATTCGACCTATAAAGCGGAGCCTAGTGGATGGTCATTTTTATGCATATGCGCTTCATTTGGATCAAGGCCAGTTCTTGCTTTTAGACGGTAGGTAAGCGATATAAAATTCGGCAGTTATTTACTAGACAAGTGGTTAGACGCACGACCTTGTTACTTAATCGGTTTTTGTTTACAGAGAATCCAATCGATTACACGTAGGGGATGAACATGCCTTTGATTGTTTTGGCACTGGTTTACTACATTCAAAAATTGTTCAGTAGTGTCGTCATAATTTTTCCGTACATCCAAATGTTAGCAGGATCGAACCTACTTGCATCGCCTGCAAGACAAATAGAGGATTTATAGGAACTAAAGAATTTTCGGTAAGATTGCATTTATTCCCTCCTTTTTATAAATTACTGGCAACTTCGATAAGCCTATCTGAATAACTGCATTCAGGCAACTTCTATTCTGGCTCAAACACAATACTATTATATCTCTGTGCTCTTTTAAAGTACGTATAATGCACCCGTAATGCTGACTGTGATAAATAATTATGGTGTTTGTAACCAGTGCAGACCTGGAGAAATTAGAGCGACGCATACAGCAACATCACAAGAAAAGTGAACATTCCAAAGAATACGAGAGCATTAGTTAAAGTAAACCATCGGGATACGTATCACTGGCACCATAGTACGATAGGGTACCGAGGAGTACTGTAATAACCAGGTTTACCATGGCTTACTTCGACTCGTTTAAAGACCATGGAACGACGGCAAACAGAACGGATCAGTCAACTAGCTGTTCATAGCTCTGCTTGTTCCAGACCTACTCAGCACCATGGCACGTCCGGCGAACATGCGTCGCAAATTACTGTTGCGTACGTTGTCTTCCATCCACTTCCCCCCACAAGAAATGCCCCGCCAGATTCTAACTTTCAAATCTGTGAGCCTTCGGGTGAAGAGCGGAGGATTATGGTTGAGTACCACAAACGAGGACGGACATAAATATACTATCCAAAGTAATCGACTACTTCGGAACTGATTAACCGAAGCTTGTGAATGAGTATATTCGCTAAACCGGAATCACCACAAGGCAGAGATTTTGTGGAGTGATTGGCGATGAACGGTCTTTCCAGGGGTTTGCTTGTCCAAAAACAAATTTAGTGAAGTATCAGCTGTTGCACAAACCGGGGTATTCGTGTGGCTATACTGAGGAGTTATGCGGAGAAACATCGTCGCCCTATCGTTGGGAAATCAAACTTAGGTTTCAGTAAAAGCGCAACCATTTTGTCTAGCACTTGCAGAATCCTCAGCAACAGCAACTTCCAGGAGCAGCCGTTGAACAATCTTAGCGGTGAACACCAAAGTGCGTTGTGTTATTCCCAATCTGTTTATCATTGCGATAGTTAATCTTTATTGCGGGGCGCTGAAAGGAGACTTGATCTTATTTTTCGGCTTCAACCAAACGATTTTCAGGAGAGTTCGCTATCCGAACGCGCAAATTTGGTATCGATAATTATATTTTTTTTCCGCAACTCTTCTCATTTCCGTAACTTGTTTGTCTGTTTTGACAAATCTTCCAAACCAGCCTGGATATCACTAGCAACCACAATCCTCAGTCAACTCCAAACATTACACAACCAACGGTACAATCAGCGTTGCCATGTTAATTGTCTGCTTACGCTTTTTGTGTCATATCCCCACTTTTTTGCGTTGCTGTTAGTTAATCATCCATACGCACCATGCAATCGATTTTTTATCACCTCCACTGGTGTGCAGTTTTTCTGCTGACCAAATATATGCCATCAGTAAACACTGAGCACTTCAGTTTTCTTTTTATTGCTCTGTTCACACAAAACCGACCAACTTGCCGACGGCTAAACTGTGAATTACAAGCGTTACTACCTGAGTACACAAAAGCCTGAACACGCACAAATAGATATTTTGTCTAACCCTTGATAAGTCAGGTTTTCTCATGCACATACGTGCTTTTTTGGTTTACCAGTATGGTAATATTGGTCAAAGTTGGCGACTTACTTGCAACCGTTGTTCTCCTGGGAACAGTATCAAATGACCTTTGGGTATGACTCGAAATGTTCCTAAAATTTACTGCTGGTCATATCCGAATGTGCCACTATTCCTCTCGTCCAAGTGAGGACACCTAACAGACCAGTTGATCAGACTGGTTCTCCTTTAGACCCATAGGGGATAGAACTACGTTTCTTTCGGTGTGTCCTACACTTATAAAACAGTTTTCGTGCGGTTTTGAGTTTTTAATGAAAGTGTCCTCTGGTTAATTGTGAGCAGTCAAAATTGCTCATATTTACTCGGTTGCTAAAATGTAAACAAGAAAACAGCTTCACACAGTCATTCTCACATAATATACTCATTCATGAGACATAAATATCACGTGAGTTTCTCATCAGGTGAGTAGACTTCTAAGATTTATTTTGCAATCCTGGGGCGCTTTGTATGTAGACGTCTCCCTCGTAGTCATCGAGAAACATTTTTTATTGGTCAAATTCTGTCGCTCTTGATGTCCTCTCCGATCAGTGTTCGTTTTATGAGCGGATGCGGTATACAGCAAAGAAACGCAGTGGTGACAGCCTATTCCCGTTCATGAGTAGAACTGGATTGGAGCAATTTATAAAACTGTGGTTATTCTGATAATCAGACTGAATATTTGCAGTATGCGTAATAGAACAAGAAACAGACAGACTTTCAAATTTCACGATGGAATGATTAGATGACTGGAACCATTTGGCTCGGGGTGAGATTAATGATATCAGGTAAAAGGTAAAATCATCAAAACAAAACGGTTCTAGTCATCTTCCCTCATATCAGCTCTACTTGCCAATAACACATGAATTATCGCATGCCATAGTGTACAGATCTCACTTCTTGACACCAAGTAAAACATTCTTCCATTTAGTCAGTAGCTAAACAATGTCAAATGGTGAACAAATGCCGACACCATATTACTGGTACCATCCGATGTTTTCCACTAACTTCAATACTAGAATCACTGCCTGAGAGATGACTGAATGTTGCTGTTTTGATCAGTTAACTCTAAAATTTGGCGGATCAACGGTTTTCAGACAAGAGCAAAGTATACAGCATCTCGTTTATGCAACTGAGCTAGTTTCTGTTGCGATTGTATCCAAGAAACTAGTTACTGTTTGTTAGAGTTTTCAGTTTGTAAAAATACGCAAAAAAAATTAGTTCTTTTCATACCAGCTACACGTAGTCACCTTAGACGGTGGTTACACATCCTGATCAGATAAGTTTAAGTCAGTTGATCATTTATCGTTAACCTACAAACAGATAGACGTCCTTCAGGACGGCGGGGACAGCTGAGTGAGAATACTTGAAACGGTTGGTACCCATAACCACTGTCATCCAGCCACTTCGACTAAATTGGGTACCACCAGCACCGCACATGCCGGGGACCAAAAATCATGCCTAGTAAAACAGCGTCAAAATTGTGTTAAAAATATTTTCCATCAGATCGCGAGTGTGCGGTCAATGTACAAGCAACAAGATATGAGTCATTTTCCCTAGTTAGTGCTGCGCATTCTTCAATGGACTGAAATCGATCCAGCACCCCCTGCGGCCCTCAAGACCCTGGAAGAGCACGAGTACCGATGAGTCTTCCTGAGGAAGCCCAACTTGTATTTATCTGCCGTGTTGGTTACCGAAACCAAAGGTGGGTGTGTTTATAGCAGTTTGAGAGCGTCACACATATTTCTGCGGAAGTGGATGAGCAGCTGATCACAGTCTGTTTTCACGCTCAACAAATCTCATAGTGATCTTTGTGACAACATCCCGATGAAGGGTTATGACGAATGTACACCTTAAGGGCAACGGCTATGTGCAGGATAGCTCTGTACAGTTTGCCTCCTGTAGCTACGTTGGCTTCTTCCATTCCGGCTGGTTGATCGGGGTTTGTCCAAACGCATTTTCATATAAACAGAAGTTGTTCAAAGAAAACCTAAACCCGAAAAATGAAAATCACAAACGTTACTGAGTTCATGTGGATAACCCACTTTTTTTTCACGCACACTCGGCAAACCTAAGCAAGTCGCAAGTGAATAACTCAACATTCCAGAATTGAAGATTTTCTTCCAACTGCTATTCACAGGTGACGGAACTAATGAATATGCTTACAGAGAAGTATTATATGCACGTTCATTATTAGAAACATGTTTCATTCTTCCCTGTCACTCAGATAACATCTTTGCCCGGCAAGGAGTCATTTCGTTTGCAGGTCAAATTGTATTGTATTGACGGCTTTACGTGTGTTGGCAAAGTCACCTTCATCGCCGATATAGCTTCAGTTGTGTTGACGATCAAAGAAGCACATTTTGCAACAGCTGGTGGTAAATCCATGGACAACTAATTGTTTTGATAAGAGAAACACCAACGTACGCGGTTTTGACAACGACAGAGCTCTGACTGTTGTAAAGTTTAGATGTGAAGCAGGTCAGCTTATTACAGCAACGACCACAAAGCATTACCTGCACACTTTTGATTCTATATTCAAAGTAATACCCTTAGTATCGTTTGGATCAATTCATTAATTTTTTGGAAATCGCTTCAGAATACTGCCAATTCACTGGGTACGACAGAAGCGATTAAGTAAACTAATTCCTCTGGATGTGTTCTGGCCAATCCTCCACCCGGTTAGCCTGTCAAGACCCACTGTTTAATTGGGTACTTGATTGCAATGTGACACTGAACTGATTGACCCTCACTAACCACATGGCCCTCGTTTACTCCCCTAACGTTTCTCCCTTGAAATGTGTGATATAAATGTGATGTATTCAGTCTGATGATGAATCACTGAAAATGAGCTTGTTTGTTACACACTGTTTTTCATGACTACGCTGGGGATTTTTCGAGACACTAATTCCTCTCTGTTTAACTTGCAGAAGCAGTGTATGATTTAATAACCAAATAAATAACTTGAATGAGCTTCGCCAGTGTATAAAGTTCAAAGGTTTTAACTGCTGAAGGTTGAAGACTGTTCCCAGTTAACTTGAGTAAATCAGATTATGACACAAGATGTTGTATCTGTTTCTGCGTCTTCCTTCTCTATACATTCATTCATGTGTTCATGTGGAACAAACTACGTTGATCGCGCCATCAGGAGCATTAGCTTGTACGGATTCACAATGGGATAACCTTGTCAAACAGCAGCGCCATATGATCACAATTGGTGGATTTTAACCACTCCGTCAACCAGACGGCGTTAGTCTGAATCGGCTTAATTTAGGTCTTATTCAAGGGCGGTGAAAAGTAGTATTCCGTCTGCGCTTGGAACTAACGGAGTTTGCTAGAGTACCTAAGCCGTGTTTGCTTAGGTGCCTTCCGTTCAAGCTCTGGAACTACTTCGGTCAACCTCCTATCCTTTAGGACTGTCAAGATCGACTGCTAAAATAGAGCCTTCATTACAACCTGGCACTGATTTACCAGTGACACTTCCATTCTCTGTTCACCTTTTTAAAGATTCTCTTGTAAAATCGCCGTGTACTTATCCCGAAGCTGATCCACTGAAAAGGAACTTGTTTGAAACACTGTATATTTCACGATTGCCGGGGTACTTTTTACATGATATGACGTAATTGAACATTGATAAACTACGGCTCACTTCCACGTTGTGTGTGAATGAAAAATACGTCACGGGTAACGACCGGTTGCTAAATTCATTTACGGGAAAGATAAACAGCTGTCCCCTTTTTAAGTTTAGTAACATTCTAACTACAACCTGACCAACTTTAACTTAGACGTCTCAGGATCAGTAAATGATACTTACCTTGAAAGTCTTGATAGGGGGGTGAAGCTGACGTTTAGTCGGTGACCACACTGACACCCGCGGTAACAATACATAGAATATTTAATGAATGCTAATGAAAACCTGAGCAACAGCAAGTTTGAGCAAAGTAGGACATTTGCGTGTGTAAATTGAAACATTGGTGGAGAGCTACTGTGATGCACTAGTTTAGCAAAATTTAAGAACAGTTTCAAATGGCAATTATCTTTATCTCTGACGAATCTACGCCAATGACACATCTGTAAGTAGCATGAATGCGGCAAAAATTCATGGAAACCTGATACGGATGCCATTTTACCGAGTGTTTCTGCCAAACCAGGTGGACTGTTTGCCTAAAACTTGCAGTCACTTGATCTAGATGCGGGGATAATTCACGGAACCCATCACTTAATTGATGAGTCTCATTGAGAAACTGGTCAAATGTTTTCAAATATTTCACAATGTATTAAGGTCATTCCAATTTCCACTACGTTACCGTTCCAACGCGGGTCAATTTAGAGACATGTCGGGACCCCAAAATTCAAGATTCGTCAATAAATCATGCAGATTTTTGCAACTGCGCCTAACCCCTCACCGACAATGAAAGCTTTCTCGATTACACTGTCCAAACCAATATCACATGATCAAACTGGATTTCTTGCAGATCCACACGTCTCTACTCGTCTTTCGTTGTTTTCCATATACTGGACTTAATATTTTTTCGAACCAGCGAGTTGTATTTTGATCCTTCGTCTTCTTGCCAAACGAACCAGAATTCACGAGCCGGCCATTTTGGACGCGGATTTGTGCGCTGCCGGCTTGCCCGTAACAAGCGAAAATATCTACGACCATCAACTGGAGCAAGGAAATTTTGACAAACCTTAGAAGAAAACCCTGTTGGTCGTTTGCGATCCAGGTATAAAAATCAACACGAGTGAATGTCTTCAGTCTTGAAGACTTGGTCAGGTTGGAAGGGTTTGCAATAAGACACGCCACAACAGATTTCGTGAAAATTTTGGTAGCCGGAGTTCTTTAGAACGGAACGTCGCATCATTTAAAAAACCTACATGCAATCTAAAGCAGAGGACGTATTAATTGCAATGACACATCAAAATATCCACGTAAACAGTGACTGACTTCTGAGTTGGCTACCTGATGTGGTTAGGAGGTCTCAGAACTAACTTCTGTGCTAGCGTTCGCAGTGTGACTTTCTCTCGTGGTATCTCTTCATTGTTTGCTCCACTGGTGAAAACACTTTTGACGGTAATATGTGGATGCAGTGTGAAATATGTACGCGAGGTTATCAAAATATGATAACCAAAGATGTTTCCAAAACTCTAAAAACTCTTTACTTCAGGACAGACTCCACAGAAAGCTTGCAAGAGACTATTTTATTTCCTTCTCATTAACCATTTTAAGAGGCTGATAAAAATGATTTAATGAGGTTAAACAACAAAACAGTAACGCAAAAATTGTGATATTTAATCATTGAGATTCAGGCCAATGGATGGTAACTTTGTTCCCACTAAATTCAGTCAGTGACACATACCCACAAGTGCTGCACAAAAATTAAGAGTCAGGGTCATGTAAGTGTAAGTCAATGAAACTGTGTAGCAAAAATGTCCTGCTGACTCGTTCGTTCCTAGTTGTCGTCACAGATGTCATTAATCACATGTGCCAGTATGTATGGGTCGTCATGCTATTTTTTAAACCGAATATACATAAAGTTTAACTGGTGTTTCGCTCAAATCAACAAACGTTATGCATTCAGAAATTTCCTTCATTATCGTGAAAGATGCACTTTCAAAGGGATCCACAAGAAGGCAATCATTCTGATCTAGGTTCGTCGTGAAAAATCTACTTAACCTTAGTAAAGAAAGCACGCTACCGAAACGACGGAAACAGCCTGTCTCTCCACCGGGCACAAGACGACTGGTTATTGGCCAGACAATATTCTGGTTTTCAAGCCAATCGCCAATAAAAGCGGCTGCTTCAAATTAGTGAAATGATTCAGCTGAGAAATCACACAACAGGCTTACTTGCACGCAGTCGGTAAGTCATTGTTGGTTGACTGTATTTGTGATCTCGATTTTTTAAATTGAGAATGGACTAAATTATTCAACTTTGTGAATCCCAAGTAATGGTCACGTTGAGTTTACAGTTACCAACTGCCTCATAGTTAACCATATCTAATTTGAATGACGTTTAATTCTTATCTGATTACTAGATGTCGTTCATAAAAATGGATAACGGAATAATCGGAGTTGCCATTAAAATGTGTGGCACCCGAAATTCACAAAAACTTGGGAAGCACATAACCTTTTCTATAACCTTCCGTTATGTAGTTCACATACTGTATGTAAACTTGTGTTAGAATTCTGACCAACTTCGAATACTCAATACTCTTGTCTAATTGGAATGTTGCCTGAGACACAAAGCAAATGTGACTGTCTATAACATTATTCCAATACTCTGTTAACCCTAGTATAATATACACTTGCTATCCAGTTGCATCTTTGTTAGTCCAATCTCATGTGGAATTTATGGTACTTTTGATCTCATCCTCGACTAGAATTCCAGTTTCACGTACACTCTCTTAGGTGATACGTAGAGACCGAGCGTTTCTTTGTTATCATGGGAAGAGAATGGTAGATTAGTCTAGTAGATGTATTTGGCAGTTTTACTTGAAACTATTAAAACAATATAACGCAGATTCAACATATTTTTGCAATACGTTTACTATACGATTTTAATCTCAATAAAATTGATTTACAAACGAAAACCTCTTGTGACTTTTCGCCAGATTGTTTCTCGTAGAAAACGCTCCACAAGTCACTGGTCAACAAAATTGTTGTTCACCGTTTTCGTGCTGTGCACCACAAGCGAGAGCATCTTTGGACTATCTGCTGTTAGTTTCACTTGGTTTCAAATGGTTTGGGTGAAATAGAACTACATGACCGTTCACGGTAGCTACAACAGAAACTTTAGGCGAACTGTCACGCATAAACTTAATATAGATTTATGAAGAACCTTTTTACAGGGTCACCTTGCACTACTACGGGAACATTTATTATCATGTTATGAAGTTTTTGTCTGGGCAGGGTTGATAGACATAAATATTGGTGATTGGAGCTAAGCTAGTCAGACAAATGTGTGTTCCCAAGTGACACAAACTACTTCAAGAACAGAACACAAGCTCAATTAATCGATAAGCGAGAGTACAATTGATTGAGTTTTGTTTGGGATCTGCCGTGCAAACGTCCGCTTATATTTTTTTCTTGTTGAAGGGGTAGTATTGTCTCATGTTAACTAAATGAACAATGGATGAATGGAATCAAAACCCGTTCTCTTGCTGGATTTGTCGTATGCATTGAAAAGTTTGAACGTAGCGTTATTGTTTTATATTGAAAAGGAAGACACCATATTTGGAAGTACTTTTGAATAATATTTTTAGGATGGTCTGAAAAAACATATTAACAGTACGCCTAGAATGGATGAGAAAGCGGTTAGCATCTGAGGCGTTTGATTGCGTTAGCAATATAAGAAAAGCAACATGTACAGAGGTTTTTATAATTTTGACCTATTATAATTTCCCTCTATAACCCGCAAACACCCTAAGTAATTTTAAAGGCCTGATAAAAGTGACCAGAAACAATTGTTAGCACAAGTGCAATGCTGTCATCTTGTTTGACAGAGGGAAATCCAGAAATAGCCTCGTGGTAACTAGCAATTGGGACGTAACCAATAATTATTGGTGAACGGTGAAAACATTTAGACATCAATCACAGAGATGAAGGAGTTGATTAGCTTGCCAAATGTACGAAGCTATCTATTGAGAATGAAAAAAAATATCCCCAAGAAGCCATCGTTCAAAAGCAAGCGCAAAATCTATATAATATTTGGCAGACATTTTGGAAGTGAACTTTCGTTTCTGCGTTTCTTTACTAAAACTTATTTCATCTCTGCATCTTTATGATACGTTTCAAAAGAAAAATTGAATTAAACTTCATTAGAAAGTTCCATGAAAAGTTTTTTGAAAGGATGATGCTTACAATGGATTGAAACAACTATTTGTCACTTGATAACCTTGAAATAAAACTAGATATAATTTCCTGTTCCTTAAATGTAATACGGAAGCATCCCCGTTCCGTTTAAGAAGCAAGTCTTAGCTTGTTCGAAAACCACGTTGAAACAATCGACAAATCATAGTTCTGGTCGTGTGTGCATCTCAGACTTCCTCAACTGCCGATTGTGAAACATAATCCTAACAGCTGTTATTTTAGTTATTCTGTTTATCAGAATTCAGGTATCAGCTAATGAGAATGTTGTAAGTATTGACTTTTATTCGAAAGTACCGACTACATAAGTAAGTTCTTGCAGGTGGAAATAGCAAGCAAAAGTTTATCACTGGTGAATTCACTAACCTCCTAGTATTAATTAGTTGCCCCATATACGTTTGTGATACAGTAGCATTTGCTTTACACTGGGCTTTCAGATCATCAAAATGGGCGCTCGGATATGCGGTTTGTTTCTCCTGGTCACACTGTTTGCGTTCGACGTCGATTCAAAGGAGACCTTATGCAACCGAAGTGCCTGCAGGTTTGTTTCTTGCGGGTAGTCCCCCGTCATTTTGTATGTAGTCTCCGAGTTGCAGCCTTTTAAGTCGAAGAATGGTTTACTAAACGACTATTTTTTCATCGTACTATGAGTGCTGTTTATTATTCACCCTTTCAGTAAATGCGCATCAGAATGAAACGAGTGTATGCACAAATGAAATTTGATTGGTAGGTCGACGACAGTTGTTTAAATAAAGTATAGCTACATCACAGTGAAAACGGATTTCCTCAAAACTTCAAGTTCTTTTCTAAAGGCGACTTGGGTATTGATGTTATCAGAATAAATTTCGAGTGTTGGATGAGGCAGGTTATTTTCGCGAAGTACACTCGTTATGTAACTTTTTTTAAATATCTAGTTTTTGTACTTGAACAACATATGACTATTTTGAAATAATACGAACACTTAAAAACGTAAACTTCTGATACATTGGCTTATCTTTGACACCCTACAGCATTTGCTCGGGATATAACCTCAGCTTGGCCGCCTGCTGTCAATTTGAGGCAATGCACAGTTTATGCGAAGAGTGTCTAGCCAAAACGGATGATGCGATGGAGTTACAATTGTGTTTGGGTAAGTACTGGGGGTATCAGCTTGTCCACATGAAATTTATGATCCAACAAGATTTTGTTGTGACTGTTTTGTTTGTTTTTAGTTTTGCAAACGCTGGCGTATTTTGTTGATTACCGACTAGTTTTAGTTAGTCCTGTACAATCTGTTCACAGGACCAGTCGCTTAAATATTATAATCTACAGCTTCTAAATGCCTATAAGCTGGATTATCGAGTTTTATACTGAGATGTTTTTGTTTGTATGCTGAAGACTTGCCAGAATAAGTTTGCCAGATTGCCAATGCTTACAATGCTATTCTCACTACTTTATGAGACAAACGGCCATGACCAGTGTGACATCTTGTATCACACAACCCTTTTCAATTCAGTTACTCGTATGCTGTACTGAAAGCCGCGCGGTATCTGGGGTATATGAAATCATTGAGAGCGACTACTAAAAGTTCGAACAGACACATGACAACCAAAGTTGATGACAGTGATTTAGACAGCGTGACAGAGTAATGAAGACCTTTTGTGGTTTTGAGGAGCAACTGGTGACCACTCTTTCAAGACACAATTTATATTTATATGAGGGCTTCTAGGAGTCTATAATCCTCTTCTATGTCTCATTCTCGTTGAGGCTTTGAAAAAGAGTGCAGAATAGTGGCTTGTTTTTCTTGCCATGCTGTTATCCACAAGGCAGAAGAGGTAGCATTCTAAACAAATCTTCACGCCTGGGTTCATTTAACTTGTCTGACATTTCAAGGTTTGGCAAAACACTCATAAGATAGATTCATTCTAAGACCAGTGAGTCCACAAAGTCTAGTCATATACATTAACAAGAGTTCGGACGTTAACCTTTTCGGTGGTCTGATATTCTATGATACTGACATTGAAGCGGCTGACCTGCGTAAACATCTTGCGACTTGTGTAAGGGCGGTGAAAACGACCGCATCCGATGAGGATACATTACACAGTTTGCTAAGTTTTTCTTCAATCAACGCAGCTTTGGTGTCATCTATTGTGTGAACTATGTGCCCGTTTTAAACGTTCTCAGAATCCTAGTTCTATCAAGTCAGAACTAACGTCACATATATGTAGTTCAGGTGGAGTGTGCACCAGGTGCTTGGTGCTTGTTGCCATGGCTAGCGGCTTGAAATGGCTATCAGTCCACCTAATGACACCAATGATGATAGAGTGATTGGGCGACAGTGCTTCAATTTATCAGGTAGAAGCTTCCAGAGAAGTCCTCACAGTAGACCGACGAAAGAAATGCCGTCATAAGGCATACAACTCTTGCAGCCCGCTCAAACCCGTAGAAATTCTGCATTTTCTCCACTTGTAACTCTTCATGATTAGAAGATATCTCTCATTACTTACCATGTCTTTCACTGAACAAACTTGTAAAAACCACAGTAACATCGATCGCTATTTCTTACAAACCTTCTTTCATATGAATACAAATTTAAGTTGGCAACTTTGTAAAAGCACCAAGGAAATCATACATTTTTAAGTCCGTCCACACAGATATAACGAAGATGCTACGCGAATCCTACCCATAAATTTAGCCGAAAATCGTTGTTTTCCGCAAAATGCTTACTAAGTCGCAGTTGAATGCATTTATGAGAAATTCCAGTTTCAAATTTACATGTGCAGTTGACAGGAACTGTATACTCGTGCGCGACATTCTCTTCCTCAGACTAAGCTACGAAACCAAAGGGGACCTTGAAGACCTCGCGTAAGTATTACAGTAATCAACTACGCACGGTAAGCGAATAAGGTTCCGGTCGCCTGTCGAAATACGGTTAACGTTCGAAACCACACACTCATATCTCTTCAAGTTAAACCCATCTCTTTGACTGGTAAGTTGCAATATAAGTTTGGCGCACAATGAAAATGTGGGAGGATGCTTGTATCCGGTACAGTGTATAATCCTTTCTTGGAAGCCTATCCTCAGGTTAATGTGGTGGCCATCAAAGACGGTAGGGTCGTTGAGTATCGGAGTGCCCTTGTGATAGTTCTAAGTTTTCTTGTGATTTCAGGACTTATCTAATGGAAAGTTTATCGTGAAATGGCATGTCTCCTGTCAACTATAGTAGCTTAATTAAGACTCAGAGTACCAGTATGTGGTACTCTTCAGAACCAGAAAGGTTATCTTACTGTCCACTAAATTTGTTTGAACTATAACCTTCTTGTACATAGTCGAATTTACCTAGTCCAGCACAATCTGCCGGCACGTGTGACATCGTGTTCATAGTGCAAACCCAGTTTTGTATATAATGCGTCAATCAACGGAAGTGAGCTTATTACTCTGTAATAACCCCATATTTACTGATACAGTCATTACTTTCCGGCTGTTTAGAAAACTGACGTTGGAGATCATTATCCTAATTGCAACGATTTTGACATGGTGATATTAAATTCCCTGAAATCGTCCACTCATTCACAAATCTTGCAGTTTATGATGAAAGTAAATTGTAAGCAATAATCTACAAAGGCATTCAATGTGCTTAGGAAGCAAACCGGCCGGTATATCCATCTTAGCAAGTTCTGCCAGCAACGAAGTCAATCGAGTGGTCAACACACAGTGTGTCTAATGATACTAATAGATTGACCAGGGTTTTCGCTCAAGATGTGCAGCCAGTCCAGTTTTAGTGCCTTTCGTTTGGAGGCAGCATTTCGATTTCTGCTGTAAGGAAGTAGTTACCCATTTTCAGTTTACGCCATGTATGATTTTGTAGGGCCTGACGATGAACACGTGCACTGGAATTACGAGTACTAGTTATGGACGTTCATTTACTAAGGTAAGTTATTCATATTACATCGCGTGGCTAAGGAACTGCACTGGTTGAAAATTCTGTTAGGGGATTCCAAGCAGTGAACATGCAAGCCTGTTGTTGCATATCATACATTAGATCGTTAAACATTTAACGGATATGAACATGGCAGTAAGAAGACAGACAGTGGTAGATGCTAGCATTTCGTATTGCCTCTTCAGTACAAAACAACATTAACCAGGAACACATATATAATGACAATTAAGTGGAGAGGTGATGAAATAGAATAGCAAATGAGGTGGCGAGCGGCTGGACAGAATTATTGGGTCCATGGGTGTTTAAGGCTTACATATAATTGGATTTGTTCACACAACAGTGGCTTGAAACAACTAACCGCGACCGCCTCAGCGAAACGCGGATTAGCGTGGCGCATTATAATCCTGGATGCTGATTCGGGATTAATCTGGTGATCGGTGGCCAACACATATTTGACGATAGGCGAGGCCGGAAGTTTGCGTGATCCCGGGACGAAATAAGTAGACTACGCAGCCACATCCTGAACTCATTTCGGAAGATGTCCCTTCATCATAGAGTTCAAGCGACTATCGGTTGTGCAGTTACACACAAACTGACAAATGCGGTGTGAATTGGCGCCACTAGGTGGCCCTCCTTTTATTGAAAACAACAGTAGCTTATAAGTTCGGTCAACGACTACGATTTCAGCCGTAATGTATGCTCGCTTAGTGGATGCGACGAGACGCTTTGTGGTTTGAAGTGAATAAATGTCACCTTTGAATGATAGTTTAATGTACACTTTCTTCTAATAAACCGTGGAAAACTTATCACTTGCTATATGCTGTTGGCTGTGTCTACCGATAAATCTCAACGAATGTCCAGTATACTATAACGTGGTTGTAAGCAGTCGAAGTTCATCAACTAAACATTCTGATGAACTAATGCACCTACCACGTATAAACAACGTTCTGACCAATACTCATTTGTTCTTCATTGGTGTAAAGCTTGTGAAGTGAATGTATCGACCAGTCTAGGTGGACTTCCAATACACACACCATCTCACTGATCCATCATCCTTGCGAACACTGAGGATGTCTAAAATCGGTAGGCTTATTCTGAAAACTGAAACTGATGTTCGACCAACACGTTTGTGAGCAGTGGTTGAACGTCTGTTGAACACACGATTTTGTCTGCCAGCCGTAAGTGCCAATCAGACTGACTCTATCTATCAGCAATGTCCCACAGCACAAAATAGTTCGATGGCTGGTACAGGCTTACTCAATTTTAATGTCAGATCAATGCTGAAGACCGCGTTGTATAAGATACTTCGCCGCTGATTTTTGGTCAACAGAATGATTACCCCACAAGGGAACGCGGTAGTCATTGTTGTATCGAGGTAAAATGATTTTTTTCGTTTGCTATCTGCAGAGGCTTTCACCTTTCTATCAAAATTTGATATAATCCGAATGGAAAGGAAGTTTCTCCAGGAAACTCAGTTCGTATTACAATTTTTTCTATCCTTTGCTCAAGAAGAATTCGGAAAAGTGTTCAACACCATTTCATGTAAATTATCACAAAAGCACACTTAAGATTTTTGCTTTCTTATCTTCAAGAAACTCACTTAAAACATTTAACTTTTCCGGCACTTGCAAAGTAATAAGCCTGCATACACCATCAATTTAAAAGATTTGGAATACAAAACGATATGTTTCCGTATAGTTCTGCGTTGGGATGTTATCTGCATTTCACGTTGCTCGGAACATCACAAACGACTGCAAATATCAATGCTCAAAAACTTCAGGGTCACTCAGCGCAGTAGTAAATTCTTTAGATTTTCCGAGTGGCTGAACATGTGTAGTTGGTAGGTTAGTTAAAATTAATGTTTCGCATCATCGTAGAGTGTTTCACTTATAATTATGGGAGAGTGCATATTAACCTTTCACATTAAAAGTAAACACTGCTTTATTATTTTTGATGCACTGATAAAACTTGAATCGGTTATACCTGAGTGCATTAGTTTTTCTAATTCCAGAAACCACTAGTTGGGATGTTCGTCATACTTATCGAGCTGAACCAGATGTCGTTCATCCTTTGTTACCCTGGCAAATTAAAGGCAGAAGCTAAAACTATAAGCAATATTCTAGTGCACTCACCAGACTGAAGTTTAACAATAAGCTGGAAGTGTTTCTCATCTCCGGGGTGCGAAGATGAAAAATTTTGGATGGTGCTTTCAGCAGCTTGTAGACCTTGACACCATTTTCGTTTAAATGTAGACTTTCACCACAAGTTCATAATCTGTTAAAGAATGAAAGATGTCTTTTGTCTGTATGCTGCCGTCTCTCTATTGGCGGGTGAGAAATGATGTTTCACAGCTTATGGCTGTAGAGGAGAAACAAACAGTAGTGGGTTCACTGAAGCTGTCGCCATGCAATTATATCAGAAGCAGCTAACGAAACGCATGAAAAAACTTCTTCAGAGATGCACATTCGAGTAGTTGAATGACTAGACTAGAATGATGGTTAGAAAGGTTGTGCTGGAGGCTATTCCTGATCTATGAGTAATCCGTCACTTGTGAACCAGTTCAACCGTGAACACAGAGTTGGGAAGTGGCTTCCGGTGAGGATAGTTACAAAATGTAAAGCAGTTCACTATGCAAACTAATCTGCCTATTCTTTTACTCACTCCTAGCAAATGTGCCTTTAGACGTTCATCCTTGTCAAGAGCAGATCTACCAATAGATTATCTAGATTATCTTGTAGGTAAGAATTAAGTCCCTCTTCGAGTGTCTGTAATTTATTGAGAATTGACCTAATTCTGTTAGCTTCTGGGTACATAATTTTCCTGAACTCCGTACTTCTAAAGAGCACGTCCATGAACCCTTTAAATAAGTGCCGTATCATATTATGATAACGAGGCTGGGCCTACACATTTTTATTCTAGTCGGGGGCAGATTATTAGAGCAAATATAGCGGGAAAATTCTCAAGGTGCAAGATTCCACGGGTTCATTTCGAGAGGTTGAGGATTATTCATGCCTTTTCAGCCATGGCAGCACAACGTGTATACACACTAACGCTGTCTGCTGCTATGCTTCCTAGGTCTTGTTCACACACTAGCAACAACAGCTCTTTGTCACCAAAGTCAACGCAATTTTAATGGCGAATCTGCTTGACTTCACATTTGTGACATTAAACAGCAGGCAATTTACATGGTTTAGGCAGCTTAAACAGTTGCATGAGGTTGTCGTAATTTCCGTGCACTCTAGAGATTTGTTTCGTCGGCGCAGAGCAACTTAGTTAATCTGAATGTGTTGAGTGGTTTAAGAAGGAAGAGAATGAATAAAAGGAGTTTGTGGAATATCGCTGTTGACAAGAAGCCAGTGGGACAGCCGTCCGTTCACGTTAATTTTAAATTTACCAAGTGAGTAAGCAGACATCAAGTATAAAATTATCCAGTTTCCTTAAAAAAATAAAATGAGTAACCTTGTTAAAAACCGAAAAAGCCGAGATAAACCATAAATGCGGCCAATCTTTCCTCGGCCACCTCTGCCTAAAAATCAAAAACAGTCAGACGCGCAAGTATCCCTTGTAAGTGACAATTCTTTCCCTGGTGATTTGTTCGATATCTGTCACCTTAGTGCTTACAGAGTCGTCTAACAAACTCCGTTAATTTGGGAATCACCAAAAGTAATATTATTGGTCACGATGTTGCTGGGTCTTCTTTGGATCTGTCTATGGAGATAGCTATGAATGTGAACTGTTTCCAGATATTTTATATAAATATTTGGTTTAAAACACTCAGGTCTCCCTGTTCGTTTGGTTAAAACAAAGAAAAAACATATATCCTGTAACGCTAGCATTTCGGTTTACTCTCATCCATCACCAACATAAAAGCAACAGACTTTACATGAACCGCACAGAGTAACAGCAATCAAACGAGCCAACCAAGTTATAGTGACCTTTTGCGCGCCAAATGTGCAATCAATTCCACGACAAATAGACTTATTTTCAAGTTGACCATCACCCACATTTGATCACAGCGTTCGCATTCAGATAGACCTTTCAGCCAGCCTCTTTCGAAAAGAAGCACTAGACTAGGTTTAATGAGATCAGTGATCTCGACCTGTCTCGGAAGTCCTCATCGCGGGGTTATCGATCGGAGTTAAAAGGACAGTTACTGTGTCTCCTCTCGAGACGATCGGGCAACCTGATCATTGCTCACAAGCGAAAGTGGTTGAGCGTTCAGATTTGATAGTTCGGTCGTGCCTAATGTGAGGTGAATGGCGCAGTGGTCAAAACGGTTGCCTCATGATTGGAACGGCCGGATTTCAAATTCCGGCCGTGGCAAGGATATGCCCTACTGACGAGCTCTGATGAGAGCGAAACTCGAGTCTAGTGCTTGTTTTCGAAAGAGGCTGGTTGGAAAGTCTATCTGAAGGCGACAGTTAAGATCAAATGTGGGTGATGGTCAACTTAAAAATAAACCAAATACCCTGACTACTCATCAGAAATAGACTTATTACGTTAGCACCTTCCATGCACACGCGACTGGTCAGAATTGGATGAGTACCTTTATCTGACTAATTGCTAGCAGTTTCTGGTGACGAATACGCTAAACTTTCTTGAGCAATCTGACAACGCCAACTAGGTGACAAGTTGCTAATACTTGTTCGACAGACAACATCTCGCGGCGCATGAGTTCTCTTGGATTTGATTAAGTAACCGGTTGACAAGGGGTTATATGAGGGTACTGGTAGCATTTCCGATAATTTTTTACCCAGTCTTTCATGAGGAAATGAGGTACCAAGTCTGAGCAGGTCCAGTAATTTGATTCTGACTTGTTGCAGTGAAATGTATGGCAACTCATTTAAGTTAATCCCTATTTACTGAAGAGCCATTCGTGATTTGCAGTTATGCACATCCATGAAATTCTTACCTGGAATGTTTGCCGCTTCCGCATCTGTGTCAGTGAATCCACTAGAGGTTTGCAGTCGTGAAATGTCAACCTTGTTCTTTTTATGCTGCAGATTCGTTGTAGATAGTCCTAAGATTCACCTTCAGCTTTTAAGAAGGACGGCGTTGGCAGCAAAATCTGTCCAGTCTAAAAGAAGTCGTGGTACGATTGTGCCACATGACATATTCAACAAACACAAGTTCAGCCTGTTGTAGTTTGCGCCTGTTCCGGGTTGAACGTTTCATTGTAATCTGACTTTTGGTCCCATTTCTTAGGCGTTTCGGTTTTTCGTTGGGAAGCGGACACTTTTATGTAACATCCGAGATCTCATCAACGTTACGTTTTCGATGATGGTCTAGATTAAGTTTAATGGTGATTCTAACCTCAAGAGCTGTGTCTTCATTCCAGTAACATTCGCATTCCGATGTATCTTTAGTTCCGTGTAGACAACCGAATTCAACCATCCCGTGACCAACTAGCGGCCGGCTCCTCTAGACGTCTGTATCCAATGACTTTCATAAAAGTAGCTTCATTGGCACACAAGAGGTTGTATTTTGAGCTAGTGTACTTTAAAAATTCCCCAAATCCGTGAGTTTGTAACGTTTATGAGAGTCACGCCAATTGAACACCATCCACGCTAGATCGCAGCCTTCGCATTGGGATAAACCCTCCGGCTAGCCCAATTCGAAAGAACGCACTAGATTCAAGTTTTGCTTCTTTTCGGGAACATCGACAGCGCATATTCTTATTAAGATTGGATGAGACACTGTAACCCTCCTGCTTATGAGATTAGAACGTTAATCACAACGCCAGTAAACTCTCAGCGGTCATGACCGGATAATCAAAACCAAACGGCCAACCACAACCTTGCATGAATGTTGTCCAGCTTGTCTGATCATTTCGAGAAGAGAATGATTAGAACCGATCTGTTCTGGCCAATCGATAACGAAATAACGTAAACCTTCGAACTTCTGCTACTGATTCATGAGATTCATTTATTTTGGACACCCATCTGAATAGATCAGTAATATCCGCTGGCTACTTATGAGTAGCGTGATGTGATTTGCTAGATCTCAACGACACTAATTTTAGTTTTCCGGTTTGCCAAAGGTCACTTGACGTCCGTGGGAATGCAAAGGCTGGACGTGAGTTGTGTTCGTTTAACAACCTTGCGTTCATATCCTTGGAAGATACAAGTGTGGCATATCAATGACTAGTGTGATATGCAAAATCGGATTGGTCACACAAGGAAATGTGTAGAAAGTGCAATGAAGGGATTGATAAGTGGAGTGATAGCAACATAACTTTACGAGTAAATCGAAATACTCTACTTTTTAGCCACCTTGTGTGGCTCTTACCAACAATGGTGTGTTCGAAGTATTCTGTGATGGAAGAAGCTGTTACCAGATATTCTGAAACTTGAAACGATAATTTGCATACTGCGCCAATTACACTAAGCACTTGTTCACAAGAATTGTCTGTAATGAGAATTTGTGTGGAACAGGCTGGATTTTACCACTGTCAAGCGATTCCACCTTGCTGTACCTACTGCTTTGAAACTTAAGTGAATGTACAGACTGACATTTTCCATGAAAAGTGTTATTTGAATGCTTTCTAGATAGAGCTGGAAACCTACAGAATACTGCTTAATCAACTGGAGCAAAATGTTACGTTTTCGAGGTAGAGTGCGTAGCGTTTTTCATTTTAAGCTGGTTCCATGAAGGCCTAGTTGAACAGTCGTACCAGTAAGTTTACTTCGGGGAGGAAGTGAAAACTATCAGAAACAAGTTCACCGCCAACATTCTGTTTCTGACAGGGAGATTTCTTTATATCAGGTAAACTAGTCATAATTCCAAGGTGTGTAAAAACAGTTTGATGGAAAACGTTCTTGAATCTGAAGAGAAGTCATCGCGGATTATGTGTAGAATGAGAGAATTACACTTTGCTGGAGCTTTGGACGAAGATAAATTAAGGACGTATGAAGGCAGGACTGCAATAAAGCCGACTGGGATTAACAAAACCTTAGGCGCTTCAAAGAGTAAAAGGGAGTATCATGAGCTTGGTAGATCTGTTTAGTTTGCTGGTTAGCCTAACCTGTCCACCAATCAATGAAAGTCATTTTGAGTGGTTTGAGACCAAGTACCGTGCTCTACAGGCGACAGCCACTAGTATTAATTTAAAGACATTAAATTTTCATAATCATCACAGGGCCATCCATTTTGTGAAAGCTAATCAAACTGGCCCGTAATCCTGCCCTCAAGGTTTCAATGCATCTAGAGATCCACCTCTGCAAAGATTTTCTTTAAAGTAACGTAACGATTTAGTTAAGCTCGTATACCTTACATCAGAGACAACCTTTGGGAGAATATCTTTGAAACTAAAAACGTTCTGCATTGTGCGCACTGATATTTTGGTTTGTGTCCTCTAAAATCTGGGATTAAAAATATTACCTGTAAGCCAATTACTTTGGTTCAGTGTATTTCGCAGTGTTTACGGTATCAAGACGACAGATGGAACATTGTGTTAAAATTGTCTGACTGACGGTGTTACGGAAATCAAAGTTTTACGATAGGGTCCAGTGAAACATTTATTTGGGTACAGCTGTGGTCCGCGCTACACTGCGTGCGTCCCTCACATGAAATAAATTTAGCCTTTGCATGATAAAATGAGAATTTTGGAGAAGAGTAATAACGGAAGGAAACTTGATGTTGGATTTCTGCTATTGCAGAGATTAGTGAAACTTGAACACAGTGGGTAATACGATGGACGAAGTGCGGGCACAGTGATAATGGGGGAATTTTCTAGTCTAACTTAGGTTTGATGACTATGCCCTCCATGAGAAAACTTTACGGAAACGCAGCACGAACAAAAGGAAACGGGGTAAAGATTTTACCAGTTCGCTAAATAAGCACCTTCTGCTCACACCGAATAGCTGGCTCTCGCATAGAAATAAGCCCTTCAGTAGGTGAAGGATTACTTTCTTACAGATGTTTCAGTTAAGAAGGATAACCATGAATACATGAAGAAACAGGATATTTGCCATCTCATGAATGGTCTTGGTTTCTGGAAGCTATATCTGGATTTGTGAGTACATCAGCGTTTGCTTGAACACACACGTATTCCAGTTATTGTCTCATCGGTGCTTAATTATATATTTTTGACCTGAATAGTTTCTGCTATTCCTAGACGACTGACTGTTAATAAAGTTACCGTTTCGGGTTAACTAGTGAGCAGTTAGCGAAATTCGTGAGAACTCCGAAACATCCGTCAGCTACCGACTTCATTCTGTGTTGCTTTTCACCCTGTTTGATAAACTGACAACCATTTTCGGAACGACCTCAGATGGTTTATCACCTTTTGGGTTGGAGATGAAAATAGTGCTTACCCTTTCCGGTAGAGTTCCCACGCTCATCTTTACAGCTGTTTTAATTATTCGAATGCTTCGGAATTAGACAGTAAGCCCGTGGTTACATACAATATAGAGTCACCGTGCTATACAGTTAGGTTATTGAACACTTGGCCACCGATGCAGTATGATTCGCCTATATCTGTTAAATTATCATTACCCGTATTCGATTCAAAAATGTATTCTGACCATTGAGAAAAACACGTGAGCATACCGCGTGACACTTTCCTCCCAACTTAATACTCGTTGTTATACAGAAGGTTAAAATAAGAAGCAGCCCGTAGTTACAGCAAACATCAGTTGGATGTTTTTGTTTTTCCCAAGTTCATTTCACAGTTATCATACATCAACCTGTAAATTTGAAGAACTCGTTTTTGTGAAGGTTTGTCGTGTATGAACTGAACAGCATTCTAATCTGCCTGAAAATGGATTCTGACCAATATGCTGTAATGCACTGAATCAAATATATATGAATGTTGAATGCAAATTGCTCTCTGTCTTTTTCATTAAAATGGATTCATGAAACTTGTTTGTTAAACTATTGTCAGAGTATAGAGTGTAAGCGGGTCAGTTTGTTCACTACCAAAACATCCGCTTAGTAATTTTGCTATTCACTAGTTGCAAAATTTCTCCACCAAAGCTGGGGATAACTCCGGCAAATGAGGACACCGATTTCAAGCGATCAGTTGTACTTGTGTTTTAAATACTTTTTATGGCCAATTACGTAAAACAAATATGTAAATCATCCATATACGGTGATATGCTGCCCTGCATCGAGAGCAAACTTTACCTGTCAACACTAACCATGAAATCTTCAAATTTAGCGTGTTATTGGTTACCTGTAACCGATGATTTTATCCGTTTCTTTCATCAACAGAACACAGTCTCCCTTCTATCTCCAAGCGACGAGGTTTACTTGGAAAACGTTCGTTGGAGAAGAGACGTGGAATGCTTGGAAAATAACCAATTTGTTGTCAGTTTGGCTGACTGAATAAGGCAACTAATCGTCAATTATAAAATGTTTGAAGATAAAACATTGTCTTGTTTCTATCCGGTCAGAAAAATATTTTCTGGCCAAATTTTTTTAGCTAAATGCTATGTTGCTGCAAACTGACTCATATAATGCAACTCGCAAGAGTAAGTTCACCCCTAAAGCTTCAGCGTTTTGCGCTGGAGTTACATTTATCTACAGGAGAATGAGGCGTGGCGTCTTCAAATCTGAGCTATCAATTTCAGTACCATTTATCTGTTTGCGTTAGTCGAAGGAAGCAGTCTATTTTACTGGACATGACTTTGGGTGCAGGTATAACTATAGCTACGAGCTTTGAACTGGTGACGTCCAAATGCTGTTTCTGCTTGGGGTAAATGATGCATCAACTATCTTACAAAGGTGATTGTTCTCATGTGAGTACTGTGCATCTAAATAGTCATCAACCTTTCTGTTGACTTCTAGACTCATGGCATTGCCAGTAAGCTTAAATTTAGCCGGTTGGTCACGTGGTGACACTGACATCTAGGAGAGCCGAATGACACCTCAGAATGAAACGACGCATCAACCAAGTATGTCCAAACTTTTGGTCAGTGCAAAGAATATTCAGGTTGCCATCAGAAGGAGTTGGAATTTCATCTAGCTGTCATTTTGTCCTTAACGTGCCACTGTCACTCGTTTCCGAATGCCAGCAGCCGGCGGATAATTAGTGTTATTCTGATTACTTTATGATAGAATACGGATGACAGCTCATCCCTCTGTACGTTGTGGAGCCTAACCGCTGGCATTGAACCACTGATTTTTTTGGAAGAATACTGCACAGACGTGTACAGTTACAGTCGACTTTGCGTCGATCGGTGACAGTGATGAACAGTACTCAAGATTTGTAGGCTACGGAACGACAAGGCGACGATTTGGAAACCAGGTATATGATGTGGTATGAAGAGGGAATTGCACAGGCCGTACGGAATGGAGTATTCAGAGGCAGGTGATGGAATATGTGACTCAGAAAACATCTAAAGTTGAAGTGTATAGCAAATTTTCCGGACAGTGCGTTACACAGGCGCTTAGGATTTGGTATGTCTATCAACTGCAATCACTGCCCGATCAGAACGCTTTTTCAAGTAAGACAGTGGCCGTGAGTGACTTCCGTTAACAGTTCACTGGAGGCAAAATTCTCCCTGAAATCGGTCCTATGGTTGTAGAAAGTGAATTGAGTGATCTGATCTCATTCTTAGACTGCGACGGTTCACTGCAAATGTAATACGTCTCATGAAATGGATTCAAGGCTTCACTGCTCTATACTTCACAAGATATGTTCATAGTACGGAGGTAGCTAGGTGAAAATCGACAAACAGCGTGCCCTTCAGGTAAGTGGAAAGCATTACGGATTCCATTCAAAGGGATGGTGATTACAATTTGGCAGTGAAAACGGGTAGTGCACCAAACCATTTTCCAGACTTGTTTTAACTTTTTGTCTCAAAACCCACGGCCCGTCTGAATTCGAACAGTGGACGACAGGAAGTGTTTCCAGGCTCTGGAGTCTGTTCTGCGGGTTGACTTTCAAGAAGGTTAGATACTATTCCCATTTTGCGTCGAACATAATGCGAGAAGTGGAATATACATTCCTGTTTCAACGCCTGCTTGGTAAATAAGTAGCGTTCGGTTAACAGATTGCATTGGACATTTGCTAAAACCTTTGCAGCCAGTTGGTCACGTTACTGTCTATGAATCCTCTGAATTCCTTATCGAGAAAGTGTGGATTGCTGGTTTACCCAAATTGGCAGAAGTTGAACACATTTCTATGGTGCTACTTTCCATTTTGCCTTCAGACCCCGGGTACTTTTCCAGTCATTTTGAACGCGTCGGTTAATGAAAAAACATGTTTCTGCTGCTTGTACACATTGGGCTGGCACAATGGCGCTACTAACGAGTGTCAGGTGAAAAAAGCAGACATCAATTTGGGTGTACTATTGTTCAGGTGTGCCAAACAGTTCAATTTTTCAGCTGAGTTTCTAATTTAGGAACTGTGTTGAAAACAACATCGTTATCCTGTCGTTTGAGAAATTTGAAACACTGAGTTCCCTTTATCATGTCGACTAGCTGAAAATAGTTGGCAGGGTTTTATTTGGAGAAACCAACGACACAGAGACATCGATTAACTATGATTATTTTTGAAAAGTGAAGTTAAAAACGCTATATGTCGCACTTTACGATGTGACAGATTTCGCAGCACCGTTAGCGAAATCTGTCAAGGCTTACTTCGTGCAAACTAGCGTTTCTGACTCACTGTTCAAATCTACCGCGAGAGAAGTTCGCTTAACAGTTGTACGATTATTTTCGCCTTACTCCATGGGACTGTAAGCCAGATGTTACTTCACAGAGTTGTAAAGCTGTTTGGACTCATCTGACTGCTAAGTGGGAGGGTGCCCTGTCAATTATTGTATAACTAGTACTTGTCTAACTTGTTTACCTTATAATTGTTCATACTCACACTCACCGTTCACAGTTGCATCTTAAGGGAGAACAGTGGTCATCGCCTAACATTAGCGGTGGTAGCGTGTGTTCTGAGCATTTTCCGGCGAATCATGTGGAGAGCTACTGATGAAATCAGTTAACTCCAGGGATCACTGTCAGGGTCTCTGTTACAATCTGTGTATATATTTCATCTACTGTCTGCAAACTACGCGGTGCAAACGATATAGACTTAGGAAGCAAATCGTTCAGACAGTGACACAGGGCTATGCCTGTACAGAAAAAGAGAATCGTTACAGTGAAGAATGAGTGGTTTCAGCAAGTCATAATATGCCAAAAAATTCAAAAATGTATTAACCAGTTTTGCTTTGATAGACACCATGACTTTAAGACTGGTAAAATCGCGGGACAACTAGTGTGGTTAACACTCCAGCAAAACCTATCTGTTGAGGAAAGTCTATCTTCCTCAAGAACGGTTTAATTTTTGAGATATCCTTGAAAATTAATTTACAAATTTGAGTTCCATTTTTTCGCACCATAACGTGCTAAAACTTAAATCCGGCGCACGTTTCCTCTCTCTCTTTGATTGGTTCATTTCACTTTTAATGGGTTAATTCCAGTGGGGTTTCCCAAGGTTGTTCAAAAACTATATCTACGCGAACGCTGGTCTGTCAACTTATTTTTGGTTTGACAGCAAATACATTCTCGGCTAAAGGTCACGATCTTCTGTGTTCTTCTGGGTTTCCGGGTATCGCTAAGCACTGTGTTACGTGTTCGTGATTCGTATATTCGTGCGCTGTCATTTCTCGTCATTATTCACCACCGGGTCATAACAATATCGAAGTCACCGTACATAATATAAAAAGAATATGCCAGGACAACACCCAAGAAGTTGAAAGGTTTCACGAATATTCTTAAACTCAGGCGCTTTTTAAGGGAAGAATACTCTGAGTTAAATATCTCAACCGCGGTTTTGTAGTTGATAGTGAAGAGATGCGAAAGCAGAGATGCATTTTGGCATCCTTGATTTGACCGCATTTCATGAAGATCCTTGAAGACAACGGTGCCAGCCACTGAGTGCAAGCAGTCATCAAAAATCTAATAAGCAAACAACTCCATACACCTTTGACAGTTAGGGGTGCCCAAAGGGAGCTGGCCAGTTTCGGAAGTACAGGTTTAACTTTGTTGATTTTCGTAGGTTTGCGCAAAAAGCATGATGTTTATCGCCTACGGTAGCCACTTTACAGGCCGCAAATCAAAAGAGAAAACACATCGTTTGTCTTTCCTGCGGTATTATCGATCTGTGCGCAATCTATAAAACGCCAGGCGGGGTACATCCAGCCTCAAACAAATCAGATAGGCAGGTTTGGGCCTCACTGATCTTCTTTCTGTGAATGGTCCTCAAAGAGAGTGATCAAGAATTTGAGCTATCGCGTAGGTCAGACTTTCTGGGTCTTACTTGATGTACCACTGAGAGAGTCTTGTAAAACGACGTATATATATATATCCTCTTATAGAATACAGTGCATAAAAATTTCAAGCCCCAAACATCTAGTTACTTTCATTCGTTTAATCGGCAATTAAAGCATGTTCCACTCAAGTGAACCCGGGTCTGTGATGTGCGCACATCTCTTCGTTCAAACGTAATCGGACTGGTAAGATTAGCCGCGGTCACTCGGAGGTTCATATCACCCCCCACAAAAACGTAATGGTTCAAGTCGATAGATCGTATGTATATCCAAAGAAAAGCCATTGCACTTCTTTCAGGTTAGACCTATTGAAAGTATCTATGAAAATGATATCAGAATACCCACGTCACTGTCACCGCTTGTGTTCAAATAAGAGCTGTATTTAGACTGAATCCGATGTTTTCAAGGATTTGGAATATGACAAGACAGTCTTTGGCCACGGTCTACTTATTACTCCGATAGAAAATTTGGTGAAATTTTCCCTCAAATATAAAATGCCTTCAAGCATTTGTTCTATTTTCCTTGGACAGCAGAATACTCGACCAAATGCTTTTGATAAATAATGAGGTATTCTGCGTTAATCTCAATCACTGGGTGATTTGTATGAACGACAAATGATATTACGTTTCTAGTTACTCGCGTTATTAGTTTAAGGCGTGTACTACCAAGGGATATATAGTAGGCCTGTCGCATTGATTCAAGAGATATGAAAACAGTAGAGTAGAGCAAGATCCTCTAGTCACTTTGTCAAGATCTCAAACTAATAAAAGGCATCGGCTTTAAACGGTGAATTTTTTAAAACACGTTGTTTCTTCATGTTTTTAAAACTTCTTGTGCGCACTGACGAGCACGAAGCTTGAGCCTACTGCTTTCTTCTTGCTTAGGAGCTCCACAACGAGCGAAAATCAAGCATAGCATCTTTGCGAAGTGGAATGAAAAAGCATTCCTGGGAACTACGAAAACTGGTATTTTCACTTTGTGTTGACCATGTCCTCGGTTACCCATGGGCAATAATTATCATTACCAAACGGCCTGCTGGACAAAAGTGTTGACAGTAAAACAAGCAGACGGACATAATTTCAGGTACACATGATGTGAGCTTTGGTTCCTATCAATGGTGCTAATTAAGATGATCTACCGTGAACTATGCTTGAAATGAGTATACAGGAATGAAAGAGGCTTACTTGGATTATGTGGTTACCCCTGAGTGGGATATTACAGGATGTTGTTATTCAAGTACAATATGTAAGATAGAGTCAAATCAGGTGTTTGTGTGTGGATGTTTTGTCTTCATACGCTAGTCTGATGTCGGGTCAGGTAGATTTATGATCGTTGAGGATGGAACGTGTAAAAGGCCTAAGCGAGTGGTTTGTGGATACACATAGAAACGACCATTAGTGACCCCCTTTGAAAGCCAAAACGGTAGAGCCTTAGCAGTTATAAATTGGAGGGAGAACACTCAACACAGTTGATCTTGACGGCGCTACCCGCCATGATGTTGCGACTAGGTTATATCAGGGCAGAACGAATCTGGAGAAAACCAGCTAAGATCTCTGCAACAGGATTAAACAGGTTGGTCGGAACCTCAGTCATTGTGTGTATGAAGAAAGAACATTGGTCGAAAGCTGATCACACGCCATCGATGATCCGTTGTTTACTAGGTAACTCAAAATCGCTCGTGACATTGGCGGCCGCCTAGGACAAGTTGTATGTCCTAGTAGCATGTGAACGCAAGTGAAATAATTAGAACGTCAATCACAAACACAATTCAAAGCACGCGGATTTCGAGGTAGTTAGCACTGTTAGGCCAATTATTGAATATGCTCATTGGATTGCGTTCCATAACACCTAGGGTTTGGTTCTGACAACCAGTAATCTGTTGCTCAAGTCCCAGTATGAAGATTTTCTTGACTCAATTTCTATGAGCTGATTGACATCGATTTTATCAACCGTTTGCTTCTCATACAATCCGAAATGGACTCTTGAGCTTTTTTGTAACATACGCTGGTGCTAGCTGCATATTGGTGGTACTCCTCGTGACGTGGAAGGCAGAGACAGTTATTAATTATTTCTGTCAAAGTCAGTCGCGTATAGTCAATGATATTTTGGCTAAGCCTGGCATACTACGTTATTAACATGTTTACTTTTTAATCCGCTTATCAATACAGATTTTGATATTTGTTGGTGAAGTTGTGTTAATTAATGTGTACAGACTGATGTCGATTTGAACAGCAGCAGCTTAGTGGATGAACACAATCTAGGTAGCTTCATCAGTTTGGTAAACTCATTATGTAGTACAACAATATTGGCAAATGTATTCAAGGTGGAACTCAGCCGACTTTGTTACATTGATGGTGAGAGACACTGATGATTTCAACAAACCGAAAAATCCGTATCATGTCTGCAATCTACCTCTCCTCCTCAAAGTTGGTGAAAGTTTGGCAAGCCAATCTCTCTGGCTGCGCTTAGGTAGTTCTCGCCTGTTTACATATGCCATCAAGTCACCCATATCGTTCACTCTGACGAGCAATTGTACACTTAACGCTCACACAATGACTGATCAACAAGGACCAAGAAAACAAATCGTAGCGTTTGAAGATGAGTTATGCCGATTATTGTGCTGGAAATATTTTCACTTTCTCTACAACCCTCCAATTCGCCGTTTTTATTCTGACCTCCCTTTGTTGATTCACTTGTGCACATTTCTGCCCACATAACGTCCACCATATTTTCACCCCTTTCCACAGTTTCGGAGTGGTTTACATTTTGGCCAACGCGTTTCACCACTAACGAATAATTTCACTTCAACTGCGTACAGGCTTCACTTCTAAATCATGAAGTTTCACTCCGTCTGCAACACATTTCACTCAATGACAGAATAAACAGTGCGTTTGCCACTAGGTCTTCTCTAAAATTCTTGAATCTTGAGTACTGTTCGAAAATTTTATCGTGTGCGCGCATCAAGAAATAAGTTCAACACTACACTTTCTATGGTGTGCAAAGCTTTTACTGATGAAGTATTCACTGACTAAAATAAGAAAGTTCATTGGCCAGTCTCTAAATACGTTGATCACTTCAGACATTGTTTTTCAAAAATGTTGATCATTCAACTGGTGAACTGATATCAGAACTGATATCAGAACACCCGGACACATTAACATCTGGATACACAAAAGTCCACATACACAGAAACCAAGATACTAAGTTGGGAAAGTGATGTTTCGGACTTTCTTGGGCATATAGTTGCCTCTTTTACCTTGCCAGTGTGAATATACCAAGCGGATGTACTGACATATAGGCAAATGATGTTCCCTTGGGATTTTTGCCTCACTGTCTGGGTTATAGGACCTGTGGCTACGTTGTATCAAGCAAAATTGCTCTAGAATTATTACCTGTCAATAATGATTTCACGGAGTATCCTTTCTACTTTAACTGGATATATCTGGTGCGCCATCTGACGAAGTTGATTCGTTTAAGAAAGATGAGTTGAACCATAGTTATTTGGCACAGTGTTCATCTAAAAAGTCGTTCTGATTGAGTGCTAATTGGATTGCGTTTCGAATGTCCTTGTCTTTATTAAGTGTTTTCTCATCACTAACTTAAATAATGGTTACGTTGAGAATAAAGAATCGGCCGCTCTCTGTTATTACCAAATACCACATAAACGTACTTGGTCACAAGAAGCATATCAACGCTGAATTAAAATTCTTCGAGAACTAAGGGTGTTAGTATCATCTATCACTCACGACTCTCAGTGAATATCTGAACCAAGTCTTCTCAAATCTCACCGTCGTTACCCATTTTTCATTCGTAAGGTTATGATACCGCCAGTTTTTCGTTTGTCCATTGTTTATTTTGGAAGATGTAATACAAAGCAAGGATGTGTACCGGAGATGTTAAACGTTCCGATCCAAAGATGGATTATACAAATGCACACAACAACGTTGACCAGTTGAAGTATGCTTGACAGGCTTAATGAAAGAGGAAACAAGTAAACGCCCTGGTATTAAAAAAAGACGGTTTGGTTTGGCACAAAATTGAGTTATTAATTCAAGTTGACGGAATAATCAAAAAGAACAGAAGTGGAAAGAATGACGGAGAGAAGAGAAGGACAGATGGAATGGACATGCAGCAACCTCAGCCAGTTGAAATTAGGAGCTGGGTGCTACTGAAACATGCGATCACGTAGGTTCATCCTTTTGAAAGGTGAAATTTTGGAGCCTCTTGCTCATAGTGTTGACATTTTTGTATAGAATTAATTGTCTGGCCCTATACGTAAGGCGGTTTGGCCGAAATATTTTCAATCTCTAAACCGAATATTGTTGAACGATTAGTATCTTTATAATTTTTAAACGAGATGTGTTTTCTAGAAACACTTGAACTATCCCAAACTTTAACGTAAAAATTGGGTAGCTTCTGGCACCCAGCAAACAACCCTACCACCAGGAGGCGTCAATTTCTGACAAAGACATCAAAGAGTGGAAGTCAGCAGAGTTAGTTTTGCCACTAATTTCAACGCCAGAGAGCTCTTAACAAGTGATTTGAAAATCGTTTTGGGCTATCGTTGATACTAACGAACTTTGATTTTCACAAAATAAACGACCTTCGGGCAAGATCATCTTAACAATGTTTTTATTCACTCTGTCGGATTGCTGTATGGTTCTGTGTCAATCGGCAGACGGTTTATCATTTTTCCAAATTTTCCGCTTGCATTAGAAAACATTAATCAAACCTCCATTACTTCCAATACCTTCAGTCATCTTTACCGGTGGTTCTTCTTGTCTCGTAGGTCTAAATTAATTGGCCATTTGTTGTTAACCTGTTAAAAGACGAACGGCCAATGCGAGCCCCGAGTAGATCGGGAGAAATCTTCTAAAAATCCGGTGAGAGCAACCATCATAAACCACCCGTTTTGGCCTAGCTGGGTTCATTATGCACCGTACACGTCAAGCTCACAATCTGTGACCAAGTATCAAAGTGGTATTGTAAATAACTTTCCACAAAACAAATGGTCCAGGTTACGGTGATAGTTGGGTTTATACAGACTGTTTTAGCACACGTATATTTCAGTCTAACCTTTTCTGAAGTCGGTCAGCTACTGGTGGTGCCTTATCCTTACATCAGAATGTTTTACCGAAGTTTTATAGACCTGAAGGATATGCATGCGAAATAGCGCTGCACGAGCAGCCCCATGAGGTCGACATGAATTCACAAATTCTTGGCAGGGTTCCACTATACGTATCGTGTAGCCCGCCATAACAACGACTGTCTGGTTGGCACTATTCAGTCCTACTTTATCATAGGAAGTATATCTTCAACAGAGGGTTAACTTCGTTAGCATAAGCGACTGGTAGCAGGCACCAGGCGTTGTTGTTTGCCTGGTCTTTTGTTACTGCGTTTCTTGACCTCCACTCAAGCCATTGGATTGTTTTAATTCGAAAAACATCTAAACAAAAATGTTTCCACTACCTCCGGATGACCGAGTAAGCAGAACCTTATGACCTGAAGTGTTATGGAGCCAATATGACCGGTTGTTTGTAATCTACAGTAACGTGAATAGTTGAACGGATTGCGGAATTCCGTTTTAACCCTTAGAATCTCATTGCATAACCTGGAATACTGCCTGTGGTGCTCTTTCCAGACAATTCTAGATTGGGAAGATATATTCACACATCTTGAACTTTCGATAACGGATAGCTTATATTTAGGCGGAATCTTACTTCGCTGATAACCTGTGCATTCGAGCTCAACTTCTCATCTCATCAGAGGAGTCCACGATCGCACCGTTCAGCCCAATGAAACATTATAAATATATCTTCTTCCACAGTCTTTACTCCGTTCTTCGATCGGTTTTTGTTTCTTGTACTAGTTTCAGAGTTACTCACAGTCAAAAGTCTGTCGAAAATGGTCGACTTTTCATTATATCACCCATATCAAATTTCCCACTTTATGCGTCAGGTTGTTTAGAAACGTATTTATGTATTCCTTTTCTAAACCAAAAAAGTTGCGGTAAGCATTAGCATTGGCGGCATTAATCCGGTGATCCGCTGGTTTGAGGAATCAAGGTGGAGAACTTGTCAGTCATGCTCACTCCATGAACTCCACAGAACTAGACGGCAGTCTTCAGCTTGCTAGTTTAGGCGCTGAATGGAGTTTTACATAGAAGATGAATGTTTGATCAAGGAAACCAAAATCACAAGCATACTGTGGGATTGTGTTCGTTCCACTATACAATAAATAAGAGAATTTATCAAGTTTTACACGTTTTAACCTTTTAAAAACAACATTCGGCACAAATTCCTGACTTGATTTAATGGAAGAGATACATTCGTGCTGCTTCGGAAATAAAATTTCGAGACCGACTTCGAGCAGAAATAAGTGAGTTGGCCAACATCCGCAGTTCAGCAGTCCCCTTCCCATCATATATCCGCCAGTTCATGCGTGTAAATACACATATTTCGTGTAACCTGAAATCTCAGTGAAGCCCAGTCAGAGTGCAGATTGTTCTTTTTGCTTTCTAAACGTGAGTGGCCATCTGGAATGTTATATCACGATGTGCTTGGAATCACGGTCTACATAAATTATTGGTCAATACATTCATGGAAGTCACCCTCCTTAGGACAATATTTCAACACCGCATGACTCATTCTGCTAAGATGAGATTTCCTTGTATGGCTGACTTGTTGTTCACAACAACCACTTGCAGCAAACTTGAACAGAATAATCCTCAGGTCGATTTCATAAGGAGTACACCAGAGTATATTTAGTGCCATGTTTGTTATTAGTCATGTGTTCCGTAGTACTAAGCACTTTGGCTAACTACGATCGAGTGCCAAGCGTTAAGATGATTAAATATTTCGTAATATTATGTGATACTTACTATGGTAGTTGCGTTGTGACCATGGCTTTCAAATAACCCTCTGTCCACCTATGGTCAAAGCACCAGCTAAATGAAGATCCAACCACTCTAGTAAGTTGCTGGTGGTTTTTAAGTGAGTGCACCAGCGGCATTGACATATCCAAGACAGCGGCCTGCAATCGCGCTTTCCGCAGGCCATTTCTAGCAAAATGACCTGTTCTACCCTCAATAAGTTTTTTGCTTGTTTGCCAGCGTCATATTCACGAACTCTGACAGAACTGCACTGCACAGGAGTGGTTGCAGTAATACTTTCTCTGTGTGTGGTTCTCTTCCATTTCATAATGCTACTGTATGAATCTCGTGAACTGCATCATGTAACGGTGGCAATGCAAGGAATCCGGTGAACTTGTGTTGTTAAGTTCTACCGTCGAAACCTACACTCTTTCATGCACACCGTTTTGTACACCAACAAATAAATGTGCAATAAGTTACATTAATGGGGTCAAGGTCTAACGAAAGCAAGGCACTGTGACAAAGAAATCGTATAGAATAATGAAGCATACTTTACAGCATAAAAAGTCGCGGTCAGATGACAACAGTTTCTTGAAGTTTGTACAATGGAACACCACTGACGTTTCATTCTACTTGCGCTTAAGACTGGTTACCGAAACATGTGGGTCCTCGTGAAATTTACCAAACCGATGTTTTAAAACTGACGCATTGGCATGCCAGTTCTCAAACACCGGCTATTCCACCAAAACCCCGCGTTCACTTTACCTCAATCAAGCTACTGTCTGCAACAGTGGGATATATATAACATGCAGACCAGTCGTTTTCGCTCTGACTGTCCGTGACATTTGTGGACCGAATTCAGGGCAATGCGGAGGCACCGGGGAACAGCGTTATTCCGAAGTGGGGGTTCCAACAAAATTCCTGTAAAAGGAAGCAACATGAACAAGCGTCAGCCAAAGGCCCAGTAAGTCATGCACACGTCTAACATAAACGAAAACTAACACGGCACCGACAACACAGCAGCACGCCCCGTTACACAACTCAAATTCAATCCGTGCGTGCTCGCTGGTTTCGGTTGCGCGTTACTTATGTATGTAAGCAGCCGCTGATACACAACTGATGGCACATCAAAAAATTCGTGTACTACAAAGATAAAATTTTTTGTAAACATTAGCTACTTATTACCTCGCTTTTTTTGTGCATGCGTTGGAAGATTGGTCACACAGTTGTTAGAACCCAGATAGCCTGGTGGTCTCACATGTACTCAATTTGGTGACAATGACAGTTTGTGAAGTAAATTTTACTGAATTATTCTGTTGAAAGTATTGCATTCGGGTGATATGCAATAGAGTGGACCTCCAAGGTTTTGATAATTTCAAGTAAAACATCGTTGAATGGCAGATTTACAAACCTGAGGGTAGATAGCCAGCGCTGGAGTATAGCTGCGCTGTCCATGAAAACACCACATTCATCTAGAAAAAGAAGCCCATCAGTCGACTTATTCAAGAAGGTAAGGCTTACCCAAACACTGAAAACTTAAGGGTGGGAGTGACTATATCGTTGTAACGCGTCGGACTTGTAGCCGCCTATATAATTTGAACACCACTTACAGCTGCTCCTAGCTGTCGCATCCCACGATTGAATTATTATACGCAAAAGATCCACCGCGTTCGCTTGGGAGTAGTACTCAGATTGCTCAGCCGGCTCGAGAGGATACAAAGTAACTTTCTTGTTAAATTTAAACAATGACTGCACTACTGGGACTTCTGTACAGATTGAAACCACGGAAAGAGAAAGTACGTGTGAATGGTGTGTTAATTAGGTCGTGCAATCCCCTAATACCTGCTTGCAAAAACTCGGTCATATTTTTGGCGTGTTCATATGTGGATGGTTAAGAGCAGCACAGGTTATCTCAATGAATTCACTGCAAGAATGGTAGGCTCAAACATAACTATGCTGGCTGATATTATACGTGGGAACTAACTGTAATTAAAAATATGCCTGAGAGGTGCACTTCTGAGGAAACCACGTGAAAGGAAATGAAATTAGTGCACTCAATAGATAAATACGTAAACAGTTACGCATAGAGAACAGGGAGCCTACTTTATGACTGAAAACAATCTCAACCCACACTAACAGAGCGCAGTCTTATGGTGTACTGACTGAACTGTTGTTCAGAGTACTGACGAATAAAAACTTGGGGTTAGGTTTGTTTTACATTCGACACCAGGGCGATGAGGATAAAAAAAAGGGTTCTGCGATTGGATGTGAGGCTCAGAAAAAGACCATACTATCCTGTAAGACGGAAATGGAATTATGTCCGCAGAATAAACCTTTGGCCACTCTCACCAATACGTTTGAGAAAGGACTAATACAGTTGTCTGAAGGGCATCATCGTACCATACCCAATTTACTCTGCAGCACAGCAATCTTTCAGGAATTATCTATCGGTCCTACTCCTTTCAGTAAAAAGCAATGCTGTCATATGAGTTTCACGATGCGCAATGTAATGAGCATAATTATTGACAAACGCCGCTTAACTTTTCTAACTCTGAATATTTCATCCCAGTATTTAATTGAACAGACTAGTATCTGATATCACGTCGTTGGAAGTGCGGAAGAATTCTCTGTTCACTCATCAGACGGTCTGTCGGTTGGTTAATCATCTTGCATGCAATGCAAATTTATTTGGTTGTTAAACTCCAGTTACAAATCTAACATTCGTCTCACAAAACTGATCGATTACAGGAAACTTTAAGTATACAACACGCAACCGGAGGTGTCAGCGGAATCAGTGTATGGTTCACAGTAAATAGAAAATGTACCAGAAGTCTCACTAGTGTCAGAGTGACTGTTCTAATCGTGTCAATTTACAGCTGATTGCTTCGTATATTTTATTCAATTGGTAATGAATGCTTTAAATGTGGCTACTTATTGTAACAATGACGGCTGAAACAAACGCACCGATCCTCGGGGTCACATTTTGCAGGTTCAAAACCGATTCTAGAAATGTGAGGTACAAAATTTGACTTGTATTTTTGTCTTCCACAATTATACTCTGATAAAACGTTAACTGACCAGCATTTTGCAACGATCTAATTATTGCTTTGCTTCCAGGTACGTTGAAATATAAACCAAATAACTTCACATTAGAGGTGTCTCGAACTGAAATTAGCTGAATTACTCGTCAGTAGGTTAAGTAAAATAAACCTAAGAATGTTAAAACAAATAACCTCTCACAAACCTGTAGTTGTTTGTAACACATTATTCCAAAATTCGCTTGACAAGGATGATGCCAATGAGCATTGATATGTATGCAGTCTACGGAAACTCTGGTAAGTAACTTACTATTGAAATGCTGTGTTGAGAATAAACTGTTCAAAAGCAAAGTATCCCAGCAAAGTATTTTTTTGTTGCGAATCATCATGAAACCAGCTAAGTCCAATTGGCTACTTCGCATCTAAATAGAATAATTTTTTCAGGCAAGATTCATCGTTACGGATTTCTGGGGATATTTTTGGTTTCAGCGAACAGAACTGTTTTCGATAAATTCATATTGTCTACGGTGCCTCGGCCGCTGCGTCTTGAAAGATCAAGTATCGCATTCTCTCTATAGCCGAGGCGGTCGCGATCCGCTCACGTCAACCGGATTTGTGTGTTCAAAAGCAGTTTTCATGTGATTATATCGAAAGTCGACAGATTAACCTCGGTCTACTTGCAACTGAGCTGAAAGAGTTGCTAATGTTCTGCACTAGTCACATCCAGTCTCAATTCAATGGTGAGCTTTATCGCCAGATTGATGGTGTGGCTATGGGTTCACCGTTAGGCCCGTTACTGGCAGACATTTTGATGAACATGCTCGAGAATAGCCAGCTGGACGAGATTATTAGAACAACCAGTTATTATCACCGATATGTAGATGATTTTTTCTGCGTAGTGGACAAAAGAGAAGATTTACACAGGCTTTTGGCCGTTTTTAACAAGGCGCATGAGGATATCGTGTTCACTTTGGAACAAGAAATGGATGGTTGCATGCCATTTTTTGGACGTAGCACTAACGCGCAAATCAGATGGATCGTTACAGCGAAGTGTACATAGAAAGAAAACTTGGAGTGGGCAATATCTACACTTCCACAGCTATGTGCCGATTAGTTTGAAACGGGGCCTTGTACGCTGCTTGACAAACAGGGTGAAAAGAATATGTACGGAAGTTACGATAGAATGTGTACAGCAGTGCCTATGCTGAGAAATTCATTATCAGAAACATGCAGGACAGACCAACGAGAGCCCCAGTTAACACAGTTGAAAAGAAAATAACTTACATAACTTTGCCTTTCAGAGGTGACACAACAGCCGAGTTGATAACGCGTCAACTAACTGATGCGATTGGCAGTACCTATTATGCTGCAAGTCCTGTTATAACATTCCACTCAAAAAGGACGGTACCACTTAATCTGAAAGATAATATGCCTAACAGTGAAGCCTCATTTTTGATCTATTCATTTGACTGTTCCTGTGGTTCAGCATATATTGGTCGCACCACTAGGCGTTTACCGGAAAGAATTCGTGAATACTGCCCGGCTTGGCGTCGCTCTGGACAAACAAAGAACATTAACTCATCCATTCTGGCCCACCTAGTCGACTGTGACCGACACACGGACACGGATAGAGCGTTTCACATTGTCTACCGCACCCCGGCGGCTGCTTCACGGAAGATCAAGTGGCGCATCCTGTCTATAGCCCAGGCGGTCGCAATCCGATTAAGTCAATCGGATTTGTGTGTTCAAAAGCAGTTCGTTCACACCTTGGGATTACTGTGACCAAACACGTACACTCAGACCACGAGGCAATTTGATCCCCTCCCTTCCAACTCACCCCAGTTAACACTGACTTCGTAAAACCTGGTGAGCATAACCACAACCACATCACGTTTGTGTTTTACCCAATAGTCTTAACATCGTAACATTTCTTATCAATAACTTCCTTTATTGTTACTTGATGTGATATATAATTGTACCAGCCTAAGCTGAGGATTTATCCGAAACAGTTCTGTTCGCTGAAACCAAAATTGTTTTACATGATTTCTACGGAAATTTTCAATTTTCTGAACCTTACTGAAGATATTTGTTAAGGCGCAATTCAACAGTTGCCTTCATGACCCGTGGAATGTTATGTTTTTGACATAGAGACCAGAAACTTACTGATAACGGTGAGTTTTGGGTGGGTGGCATTCAAATTTTGTGAGGTAAATGATGGAGACGGCCTTTTTAACTTAGAATACAACCTTCGATTTTGCCTTCAGGGTTGATAATTTGGATTTATATATACAGGTCATTAGCTGCCCACTCTTCCGCAGTTTTGAATTCCCGCTATTGAAGTTTTTAGAGAAGACCTTACCCAGTATACTGCCTTATGGTTACAAATGTTTCGTGAAGGATTTCTGAGCCAAGGCTAACCAATTCATGTAGCACGCTCATTTACGCTGCCGATATTCCAACCGTTCTTTCCTAAACAGCCGTGAAAAAAAAACAGTTCATTATGGTACTATTGTTGCTGACGCAAATGACTCACTCAACGTGCTGCAACAACAATCAACACATTGGACTAGGATGAATGCGGCATACTAAATCCTTTCCCTCATCAACTTTTGACTGACACACATGAGCTTTGAAAGGTTTTGAACGCCTCACGGATAACAATTCAAATTTCTACCAAGAAAGAGGGTTAATTGGTTATCTCTTAGTTCATTCGTCAATCTTTTGTGAACGGTGTTTGCAACAGGGCAAAATCCAAACGCTAAAACCTGGATTTTGGTTATGCTTGAACATGGTGGTATAAGCCACACACAACTTTAAGTTTCTTTACGCTTTATCTAATTTTTTACGGCCATGTCCGCGAATAGATTTTATTTCACTTTGCCACTACAAGCGCCATCTAGGTGATAAAACTTCACCCACTTTAGTCAGCTTGTGTAGTCTGACGAGCTGCCACTTTGAAAACATGACGTCAGCCGCAAATGTTAAACCGAGTCTACAATTTCAGGCGCGAAAATGATAAAAACTCAGCTTTACCTAAAGCAATAAGTTCAACCTCTGCAGTGAAAAAGTGAAATAAACTCGATCAGTCTGCTCAGTTATCTACAGAGGTTAGACGAACACTGTCTGACGAAACCAGTATTCCGAGAAAACTCTGCTTGCTATGTTACAAACCGTTCATCGGTCCAAGTCATCAGCGCTAAGATGGTAACCGTTTCTTGCGGTCCTAGGTTCTGTATGTCTAAAAAGAAAAGACAGTATCCAGTAACGGACCCAGCTCAATATTCTAATCGGCTAGCGTAAACAAACCACCCCAGTATCACAGGCGCACATATTTGGTTTGGGTTCAGGCTACCCGACCTTCAGAAAACACAGCTGTCTTTCAGAAATAACGTATTAATGACTGTGAAGCACATTTACAAACTTTTTGAGTTTACTGATGAGTAGTCGGGGATTTGGTTTGTTTTCAAGTTGACCATCACCCATATTTCATCGCAGCCTTCCCAATCAGATAGACTTTGCAGTCAGATTCTTTCGAAAACAAGCACCAGACTCGAGTTTCGCTCTCATTAGAGCTCGACCATAGTGCACATCCTTGTCACGGCCGGGATTTGAACTCCGGCCATGTCAATCATGAGGCAGCCCTGTTGACCACTGCGTCATTCACCTCATATTAGGCGCGACCGAATCATCAAATCTGGACGCTCGACCACTTTCGCTTGTGAGCAAAATGATTAAGTTGCACGAACGTCTGGAGAGGAGACACAGTAACTGTCCTGTTAACTCCGATCGATAACCCCGCGATGAGAACTTCCATGACAGGTCGAGATCACCGAACTCATTAAACCTGCAAGGCGATATTTTAGATTACTGATGAGTAGTCGGGGTTATCGACTGGAGTTAACAGGACAGTTAATGTGTCTCCTCTCGAGACGATCGGGCAACCTGATCATTGTTCAAAAGCGAAAGCGGTTGAGCGTTCAGATTCGATAATTCGGTCGTGCCTAATGTGAGGTGAATGGCGCAGCGGTTAACACGGTCACCATCTGAGTTACAAGTCAATAGTAGTTAAATAATTCGACAACTGGACAAAGGCTCATTCTTTGTGGTCATTGATAAAACTGGCTATTTATCATAAATGCAACCACAGTTAAATGACACCACCGAATACCGTCAGGATGGCTTAGCAGACAAGGCTGCCGAACGTGAACGACGTGTCAACCTGGAAGTACAGGCATCACTGGAACTTAAACACATTACCTAGTCAACAACAAAATCAATGATACTAAGAGGATCACGTAATCTGCAACTGTACGGTTTGCCCAAAGTGTGGTGGATTGTCAGGTCGGAGGTGCGAGTTTTCGAACGCTTGGCCGAATACCTCAACGCGGGGGAGGTACGTTCAAAAGCCTGCCGCGATCGAATCAAGAACAACGTGCGCGATCGGATGAGTCATCCCTCGACTGGATCGGACCAACGGGCGAGGCAGGGCAGGCGAAATACAACAGACGGCCAAATCGGAGACGTGGTTTTTCCAACATTTAGAAGAACATCTCGACACGATGTTGGAATACGGTCAAGGCCAACATTGAGTGGATGGCGGACAGCACGAGCAGCCGGACGTGCCATCGCGAAACGAAATCGGACAAACGGACGAGGAATGGCAGGCAGAAAACCCCCCGATAGAATGCGCCGATCACACATGTAAACCGGTCAGAAGTGCACACGACGTGTGAACGGAAACCGGGGTGTATTGCGGGTTGGAATTATGACTCAAACGAGAGAGCGCGCGTGGCATGTGACTGGCGATTTGGACAATAAAGATTGTGCTTTATTGGACGCCTTCTCACTACAAAAGTACACTGGGTTGGTATACTGGTGAAGTTAATTCCTTTTTGTCTAATATACTACAACACATGTTGACATAGTGGTTTGCAAAATTTTCAGTCAGTAAAGTTGGAGTTAATCTGCAAAACTTTGGCAGATATTCTTGATCTGACCGAATTACACGAAATTCTGGATTGTGGCACTCAAAAACATGACCAGTATACACCTAGCTCCTCCGCTCACAAATGTATCTGTGATACAGATGACTGATGTGGTGTATCAACTAAACTCGGCTGAATACAGGACTGCCTAAGTCTGGTGAAGAACGCATCCTGCCATTGTGCAGAGCGAAATTCAGGTTACAAATCCATGCAACCGGCTAAACGCATATCGATGCTCTTACCATGGGCAATCCGCTGAGTCTGCTAATAGCTAGTATTTTTGTTTCCTACCTGGAGCAGAAAGAAAATACCGTCATCATTGAGGCGCACTTCTATCGGCGTTATGTTGACGATATCCTGCTCCTCACCAAGTATGCTTTACTCAGTGATCAATCTGGATTCCAAAATTTGCGTTGGCGCTCAGTAAGAGCATGGTCAGACCTTGGCTTTTTAGATACCCTCATGAAGCTCCGAAAAACGGCTCCATACTGCGAATCGCCTAAATGTTTGGACTGGACCGTACCTGAACTTTCACAGTTTCGTACGGATCAAAAACAAGCACGTTCAAACTAGAACTCTGTTTTGTCTTGCCAGATGAATCTACCCGAAAGAAACCTTGGTCAAAGAGAATTCGCCGATGTGAACCACTCTCAGAAGAGTGGTTGCCCTCCAGCAGTTGTGCAGAAATTAGGCATACAAAAGCAAGCCGCCGCAGTGGTTTCAACAGTTCTCAAACCGCATTTGTTGAGCTCACGTTCCATGCATCCCGTATGGTCATGCTGTTCACCACCACTCGAATCCCAACACCACAACAGAAAACACCGCTGCCTCTCATTTCCCGATCTTACATCCCCTATGAATTCTCGTGTGAGTGCCAGGCCACATACAAAGGCAAGATGGAGTTGAAGTTACACAATCGATCCGATGAGCACACTTCAGCTTGGGTCCATGAAACGCTGGTGTACACCGCAACGTCTCAGTCAGGTCAAAATACGATATCACCGAGAAACAGCAGAATCGATTCCACGATACATGATGATGTTTCGGTCTCAAGTGGAACCGGAGAAGGTCGTTCGTTTACCCTGTGCAAAATTCGGAGGCTAATCACGCTGTCAGAGGAGGTAGCAGCAAATAGGTGGAAGCCGACCTTGTGTGTATGGAAAGACTGGTTCATTATTACCGGGTTGCCCAGGTAGATGATGCATATTGAAGCGTGTACGTGCGCGGTTGTTGATTTTGTCATTCAGCTCAAGAAAATCAGTTGGACTTTCCCATATGAACCCGCAGACTATAGTTTGTAAATTCTAGGACGCAACGGTGTGCGTTTGTCAAACATTATGGAGAAATCTAACTCCGAACTCTCGGTCCAGAATTGCCGACCAACTGACTGAACGAGTATAATGCTTCTTTTTGAATAAATCTGGCTGATGATTCACTGGAAAGACGAAGGATGCGACCAGTTACTAGTGCTGTTCTCCTTACGATGACGGTATTATATAAACTCCTCAGGATACTTTTTAGAGTTAACTCTCAGCCGACAGACTGATTGGCGAACTCAGTTACATTCAGCCGGTTCACAAATGTTGGTCTAAGTGGCTTTGTTATACGTATGCCCGTTGATGGGAATGTAGCACACAACATTCAGACTGGTGTTTGACTGTTTGGCCGTTGACGGCGATAGGTCGCATCTGCCAATAGTCACATGTGACTGGCATAGTGTATCCGTAGATAAATTGACAGTGGTGGTTTGTGATCAAACCCCTGCACCGTACAGCATATTCTGTGTTTAGGTTGCATCTGCTTCGAGAGGGACTCCTGTTGAAAAATGACTCCGCCATGGCAATAAACGGACGTACTTGCTTGATGAGTGACACGGTTGACAAGAAATCTTGAGCACTTCACTGGAGTGAACAACCAGCCACCAGACTGAAAGAATCGTCTCCGGAAATGAAGAGTGGTTTTCGATGTCGTGGCTACTCACACAGAGAAGACGTCTGGCCAACATATATGTGTACTAGTCGTCAATAAATAAAATAGCCTGTTCGGTGGGCCTGCAATCTCAAAATGAGAACAAGCTCACAGTTACTGAGCGTCCAGCCATGAGTGAACTTTTGGTTTAACAAATATTTTTACCTTCAGCATCTCTCCTGAAACTATGAGGTTGCAAATTACAGTTGCCAGTCGATCCCAGGTTGCAGCGTGTAGCTATGAGCCACCGGTTTCACGCGGCTTATTCTGGGGTGGCCCGAGTTTTTTCACACGTTTTGCAATAAATCTGCCGACGACCATAACCACTCTGTCATGTACATTCCACTAATGAGATGCAGTGTGCATATAACTTAGGTAAATAGATTAAACATTTGTGTATTTTTAGGGATCAAAATGAGCTCGGTTTCAATCTAACGAAACTAAACGAATATTGAATATGCGTCTGAAGAGTGATAGCTTGATGAACGCGCGTTCTATTGCATAACATACTCAAGTTCACAACCTGACGGCCTAACGGCTATCTTGTTAGCTGAAATACAATCATCCATCCGCTCCTCCGTTTGATGACAATTAAAATCAGTTGATGAATTTACCAAAATAGATGTATAGATATAGCAACATAAAATATCTACTCATCCCGTCCGCTGAGTTTTCTTATCGAATTCGATATTTAAACTAAACCGCACTCGACCAGGTTGATCAATTGAGTATGCGCATAATACCACTGTTTGCTCGCGCTTCACCGATCGTCTAATTACGTCACGTGGTGTAATGCACGTCTACAACCAACCACAGGCCACGGCAACCACAACTGCATGTAACTGACATTGGGGTATCTCGTGGCCAGAAGCAGCACACAATTTCCAACTAAACTCATAAGTGTAACGTTCTCGTTCATGTTTGGGATTTTCCAGAGATTTCTCCCCTGCTTCCACTAAATCCTCGTGTTCATCGTAATGTTTCATGTAAACAGACATGTAGACTCGTCTATGAAAACAGTGTACAGCGAACTAACGCGTATGGAAGATTATCATCCTGTCTTAGCGTACTGGTTACAAATTTCGTTGGTGTCTCATTCAACCGGCTAGATGAGTTCAGGATGACAAAGATAAGTTGGCCAAAAATGCATTCACTTATCATAGACTCATTCACCATCTAATGTAAACTAGGAATGAGAAGAAGATAGAGCGTGTAAAACGGTGGCTGAATCGTCACGAATTTTCCAACGTAAGATTGTTGGAATAGTCGATGGGAAGATCATCAAACTGAGCACACAGTTCGCACGAAAGTAAGTTACGTTGGAGGCGTAATTGACCAAAACAATCGACATGGCGTCAACTGGATCATGGAAGGTTCACGATAGCGACAGTGAGTGGCCATCTATGACAACNCACTAAATCCTCGTGTTCATCGTAATGTTTCATGTAAACAGACATGTAGACTCGTCTATGAAAACAGTGTACAGCGAACTAACGCGTATGGAAGATTATCATCCTGTCTTAGCGTACTGGTTACAAATTTCGTTGGTGTCTCATTCAACCGGCTAGATGAGTTCAGGATGACAACGGTCAGTTAGAACCACAGCGTTAGAACATGAAAACTGGCAAATGCAACCATTTCGAATTGACTCGTCAGTGCCAAATTTACAATTTCGAGCAGTTAGGGGAGCAGGGTGGATGGTTAACTGGTGGTTTAAGGAAGGTCAGTAAGTCCAGGGAAGCGTCAAGTTTACGAGCAATATTTTCTGATCACACAAGGTCGGCTCCAGTGGATTGATTGCGACCGCCTCAGCAAACCGCAAGAACCTTGGATTCGAGTGACGCAACAGGATTCTGAATGCACAAATTGGGTAGATAACGTGAGCGGTGGTCAGGACGTGTCTTGCGACTTCGGATGCTGGCTGCTTGCGCGTTTCAACCGCATTGTTGTTCTTCAGTAACACAGAGCTCTGCACCCATTTAGGCAAATGTTCCTTCAATCTGAAGAACAAGCAACTCTCGGTTCTGCTTATGTAAATTTCATTGCAGACACATGTAAACTGGTAGATATATGGTGAGGTGGCACCCATAGGCTGATCGCCTTTGAATGAAGGGACAGGCTGTTTCTGGGTCCGAGCTCCTGCTCCACTAACTGCTCGGTATAAAGAACTAGCTTCATATTGTTGTAAATATGGTAATGACGACTAAAAAAGAAATGCTTGCATCTGCCAGTGTTCGAAATCGAACTGTTTTGTTTGAACTTCTGAAGGGAATGAACTGTAAAAATATTTTAAAACGATCAGTTAGCCTAGAATGCATTCACTTATCATAGACTCATTCACCATCTAATGTAAACTAGGAATGAGAAGAAGATAGAGCGTGTAAAACGGTGGCTGAATCGTCACGAATTTTCCAACGTAAGATTGTTGGAATAGTCGATGGGAAGATCATCAAACTGAGCACACAGTTCGCACGAAAGTAAGTTACGTTGGAGGCGTAATTGACCAAAACAATCGACATGGCGTCAACTGGATCATGGAAGGTTCACGATAGCGACAGTGAGTGGCCATCTATGACAACTGACCAGTACCTACATTACCAGGTGAGGTGGAAAATGTACTATCGGACAGATTGAATTGCAAAGTATTGCCTTGGCGCAGTCACGGCCAGAACAGGCCTCAATGCCCCGCAAGCCTGCTTTCATCCGAATAGCAACCACGCGTATAATTATCTGCCAATGTTCTGTGCGACGGACATGTCCAGTCGTGGCCTAGATCGATCCCGATTACCGCTTCACACTTGATTAGGACCATTCCACTTGGGAAATTCAAAACGAGACTCATCTGCTTAGACCACCCCGGCCGAGTGGAGCACTGAGCATACTTTCATTTTGCGACCGCGTGCCACTCAAGTAATCATCCAGTTCAGTCGTTGTCAACAGCAGCAAACAGATGGAGAGGTGGACCAAGCAGGAGCAGCTTGATATCGTTTTACAACAGTGTCAGTTCGCGTAATATCGAGAGTTCACATGCGGTGTAAGAAACCAAAACCAAACCAATTGTTGTGGTACCCCACCCAGTGAAAATCGAATGCTCGCCAAGCATCTGTTGATGCAGTCGGAAACACTTACAGCGGTTGAGCCATTCCATCCCAATGGAAATCTGCCGTGTCCACAAGAATAAGTCGTATTCTGAGCTGTTCATCGATATTCGACCGAATCGAAGACTTGCACTTGAACAACTGCGAGCCTGATGCGCAGGTTAGCACCATCAGCAGATGCAGACACTACAAATACGAACAAACTGAACAAAAGGTTTACAATCTTGAGCATAAATGAACCGGTCTCTTGCATAAAAGTGGCAGGGTACAAAAACCATCGTTTATCATTCGTACTACTACTACTATAGTAACCTCCTTGTGACACATGTAGAGAAAAGCAGAGCCCTTTTCTTTTGGTTCCTGATAAATGTGGATTTCGACGAGCTCCGTGTTTTTGCTTCAATTCAAGAGTTTCATATCGACTATGTACAAACAAGCTGAAGTTGGGTGCGTTCGTCCAATTAATATTCTCGCATTTCACATGCCGCTCCGGCAACAGATAATCGGAGTATTGTGTTCATGGAACTTCCTGCCGATGAACTGTCCACACAAATATTGGGATAATGTTATTCATCAAATATCTTTATCAGTTTCCTCAGCCGCTACAATTCCTCTCGCTCATAGACCGAAATTGATCAGCTGTGTTGTGGTTCGCCCGCAGACGGAATACCATCTATCAATTATTCACTGGTCGTGGGTTCGGTTCTCCGGCGTGCGTGATGTTGATGAGATCCAACTAGGTCGAAACAACTGTCTACCAAGTCACTGGTGGTCACTGGGACCAACCTTTTGCATCTTTGTCAATTCCTGCTCAAAGTGGCATTGCCACTTCCTTGGTTTCAATCTTTCCTCAACAATGTTCTATGAGAAGTATATTGTAATGTATCAATTACTGGGGTCCGTGCTTCACAACTAGTGCATACACCTAGTGTGTCCGCGCCCACCTGAATGAATGTGACCATACTCGCACGCGCAACGCAACGTTGGTTTTCGGGTAAGGAACTATTTTCGCTAGGCTACTTGACTACGGCAGCATCTGCGGCCAAACAGAGGCGAACAATTCTCATTTCTTCGCACTTTTGACACTAGCAAGTTGAATCGGATGGCTGGATTGAAAAACGTGAAATTTTTGCCAAAATTATTAGTCTTCAACGGCAGAGTCCAGTGCAAAGAACCAGACATGAACGGGCTATAACTCGCGACCTCGCTAGGCCACTCGTGTTTAATTCATGCGGGCTGTAAACGTAGTGGAGAAAATTGAATGCCCCAGAGAGAAAAACTATTTCACAGGAGGTTATTTCTACCGCCCGTAATAAAATTATGTGGAAACATAGACTGGTGGAGCTGATCTCTAACAAGTGTTAACAGGGGAGAGGTTGTTACTGCTTCGTAAATAATCTGGTAGGCTAAATATTACTAACATTCATATGTGACAGCCTGTGAGTTTAGTCATTCGGTCGTCAGTTGTCCCACATCTGCGACATGAATAGCAATAGCACAGCCCTTAGCAATAACCTCTTCGTTCCGACAATCTGCAAGCGTCCGGGATATAGAAACTGTTACAGACATGAACTGTGAGTGCACGGGTACAAATTACGGTCTTGGTCCGAGACCTCATAGTGACTCTTAATCTGTCTGGTCTTCTATCGTTAGAAGTGCTCATTACTTTTGTACAGTCGGTTGTTGTATGCTATTAAGTGATACAGAAGAACACTGCGACACGACTTGAATGTCTCAGATCTAGTATCATCGGGGCTGCCAAATTTTGTGACTAGCAAAGAATGGTAGGACATATCAGCAGCGCAATGTGGATGTGTACTTTCCAGACAATGTAATTTCACACACAACGCTTTGTTTCCAATGAACATGTTCCAAGTCAAGCACATATGCAAGACGACACGTATTAGTCCAAAACCACGTGTAGAAATCAAGTTTCTTCTCAGGTCCCAATCCGTTAAATGTTACGTTCAGTCATGACGTAACGCAGTATCTTCATGTTGACAAAGACTCCGTTAAAGTGAACAGAATGATCTCCTACGTTTAATAGTCACGATAATTTTCCTTTCCCTATAATTTTACTGTGTTTTATATATACATATGTGCTTCCCATTTTGTTGCAAGGTTGCCGGTTATTTTCCATGGAGTTCAAACACATTTTAACTGCCTTCTAGCTTCACCAAACAACTGCCTAATTGTAGTAGTAGTTTCTGACATACCTTTGCAGAGCCTGTCATCTTGGGGCATTCCAAAGATAGCAAGTCGCTTATTCTCGAAATTTGGCCAACCTCATTCAAGTTGCTCATTCTTAAACCTAACAAATATCGGGATCCCAAATTCGATTCCGCTTCAAAGCAATATATGTGCATACACACATGCGGTTCTCCTGTTATCCAATACTAAAGACGGTTTCTTATTCACCTTGACAAGGTTGCCAAGAATTGCTCGCACACTTGACTGACTGATGTTCTGTCTACTACGGACGTCGTTACGTAAATGCCGGATATCCATTCCCTGTCTCCAAAATGCAGAAAGCAATTACCTGACTTGACCTTATTTGAATCTGTGCGAATGTGTATGACTCTAAAACACAGCGAGAAAGAATATTCATGTTAAGCTGTTTTTGCTGCTTACTATCTATTTTAGAAACCGTGTTGATGAGTTTCGAATTGTAATCTCAACTGGTAATATGAAAACTTTCCATANAGAAACCGTGTTGATGAGTTTCGAATTGTAATCTCAACTGGTAATATGAAAACTTTCCATAATAATTTCTTGTATGTCGCCTGGCATATACTTGGGCAGCTGTCTATTTTTCTCACTGTTCGCAATGAATTTTTTCATATAGGACGACACAGTAATACATCAAGCAGATTTATATTCGTAGATTAGGGCAACATTTTCTAAATGCTCCTAAAACAAACACGCTTGGCTAATTCTACGATATCCTAGTTTGGTGAATTAAAATTCTCTCTCCCTTTCTCGCACTCAATAATTTGTTGCCATCTCACTGCCAAATGTGGAGACAATTGTTAGTAAACTGTTACGTAACATTTGTACACTTACGCCTTTAGTGGTTCATCACAATCACTAATTAATTGGCAGTACTGACATACAGTATCTATGTACCAGACTTTGGGTTGATGGTGAGATGTGCTAACGGCTATAACAGATCAACGCATCAAAGTCGACTTTGCGATTGCCCTTTTCTCCTCTCGAAGATGACTGATCTTTTGATGTCTCTCAGATCAGCTCTATCTGGTTTGGTTGTCTTTCTCCCACGGCCAATCTAGTTGCTATTATCGGCAAGCCGGATGAAATATTAGTGTGGTTTAACGTACGTGACCTGTGAGAAACCAACTTTGAATATGGACAATGGCAGATAGTTACAATGTGTCTATTCAATGTAAACTCATAGAATCAGAGCGGTTTATTCTAACTGTGCAATGCTTCTACGAGATGGAATGAAGATCCCGAAGCTGGTGAAAAAGCCGTCCAGCGTTTTGCCAGGGGAGCTGGTGGCACAGACACTGTGACACTTACGGATTCCGAGTAACGTCATCAAACCCAAGTCCGAAGTGAAACACGGGAACATCTCCATGTAAGTGTACAACAGAGTGAGCAGACCATAAATCATTACAACCCTTATTCTGGGACTCGGTGCAGGTCTTCCATATCGTGCCGTACTCCTGCAGAATATCTGTCGGAATTCCAGGTTGCATAGCTTGTTTTTCATGAAGGTTCAGCCTATCAAGAATGATTTTCCGTTTGCTTGATTCAGAGCTGCGCAAAATATTATGTGGTGTCCACGTTAATTCACCCTGTGTGTTTATCGGCTTTGCGCGTCGTTAAACTGAGCATCATAGGTTACCGAACACGGCTTAACAATTTGAGTCGGCTTCCAGCTTCTGTGCAACGTTCTTGCAAAATAGACCGACGGGATATCTGTTCCAATTTTATGTTATTGACGTATGTTGTTTATGCATGACTTTTCTTCATTATTTCAGTAGAAATTGGGTAGCGGTTCCCAAATGAATTCAGAAACAAATATGCCTGCTTTGATATGTATTACTGTTGTAACGTTATGCTAAATCCTCTCTGTCATTTTACTGCGGATTCGAAATTGTCACATGAATTAATTCGGATTCAATGGCTTACGAGATGTCAAGAAACCGATTTATTCTGCTACGAAAGTTGCTTCCGATTGGACGCTGGCTTTACTTCAAAATTTGGTCCGACTTACTTTGAAATATGTTCATTCACTCTTTAGCCCAAGTCTGCCTGCACCCACCATGTTGGCTTGTATGCACCTACACATGAAGTTGTCAACACCACTCTCATTGGCGTGAAAAATTATTGATCACTTGCCGGATGGAATTAGCATCTGGGACATTACGAAAACGAAATAGTTTCATGTACAACAACAGAAGGCGTAATTGTCCTTAATAATATGCTGGTATCCGCAACTGTACCTTCAAACATACACATAGAGGTAACTGCCCGAAGTTCAGAAAAACGTTTTTATTAGAAAGAAACTTGTCGGGGCGCTTTTTCCTGCGCATCAACAGAAGCACTCAACACTTTAAAACTCGTGGAAAGTTGTAGAGCTGTTCTATCAAATGCAACAGTGATACTACAAAAACCTGATGACTTCGGGTGTATGTTGTACGAAATTCTAGAACGGTCGTGGCGTGTCCTCACGTACTAAAGTCTAGCCAAGTTTGTAAGTCTTAAAGGCGGCCTGAGTATTAAAAAGCCAGAAGCTTCAACCAAAATTTTCCCACTGGTAAACTGAGCAGCGCACGTATGTGCTAATGAAACCTGACTTATCATGCTTACAAGTCAGTCTGTGTTTCATATATGCATAGGCGTTCGTGGGTTGACCTACGACTGCGGGTTTTGTGTTTACCCGACAGAACACTGATCGGTTTTATTAATACGAACGGAATTAAGCCACCCATTTCGGCAGATAAATATAGGTCTGGCTTATCTCTGATGCCGTACATTAAACCATGGGAAAATGTAGGAAACTAGAAGAAATGCTGAGAGAGAATGGCCAGGCAACGTACAAGAAATTACTATGGAAAGTTTTCATATTACCAGTTGAGATTACAATTCGAAACTCATCAACACGGTTTCTAAAATAGATAGTAAGCAGCAAAAACAGCTTAACATGAATATTCTTTCTCGCTGTGTTTTAGAGTCATACACATTCGCACAGATTCAAATAAGGTCAAGTCAGGTAATTGCTTTCTGCATTTTGGAGACAGGGAATGGATATCCGGCATTTACGTAACGACGTCCGTAGTAGACAGAACATCAGTCAGTCAAGTGTGCGAGCAATTCTTGGCAACCTTGTCAAGGTGAATAAGAAACCGTCTTTAGTATTGGATAACAGGAGAACCGCATGTGTGTATGCACATATATTGCTTTGAAGCGGAATCGAATTTGGGATCCCGATATTTGTTAGGTTTAAGAATGAGCAACTTGAATGAGGTTGGCCAAATTTCGAGAATAAGCGACTTGCTATCTTTGGAATGCCCCAAGATGACAGGCTCTGCAAAGGTATGTCAGAAACTACTACTACAATTAGGCAGTTGTTTGGTGAAGCTAGAAGGCAGTTAAAATGTGTTTGAACTCCATGGAAAATAACCGGCAACCTTGCAACAAAATGGGAAGCACATATGTATATATAAAACACAGTAAAATTATAGGGAAAGGAAAATTATCGTGACTATTAAACGTAGGAGATCATTCTGTTCACTTTAACGGAGTCTTTGTCAACATGAAGATACTGCGTTACGTCATGACTGAACGTAACATTTAACGGATTGGGACCTGAGAAGAAACTTGATTTCTACACGTGGTTTTGGACTAATACGTGTCGTCTTGCATATGTGCTTGACTTGGAACATGTTCATTGGAAACAAAGCGTTGTGTGTGAAATTACATTGTCTGGAAAGTACACATCCACATTGCGCTGCTGATATGTCCTACCATTCTTTGCTAGTCACAAAATTTGGCAGCCCCGATGATACTAGATCTGAGACATTCAAGTCGTGTCGCAGTGTTCTTCTGTATCACTTAATAGCATACAACAACCGACTGTACAAAAGTAATGAGCACTTCTAACGATAGAAGACCAGACAGATTAAGAGTCACTATGAGGTCTCGGACCAAGACCGTAATTTGTACCCGTGCACTCACAGTTCATGTCTGTAACAGTTTCTATATCCCGGACGCTTGCAGATTGTCGGAACGAAGAGGTTATTGCTAAGGGCTGTGCTATTGCTATTCATGTCGCAGATGTGGGACAACTGACGACCGAATGACTAAACTCACAGGCTGTCACATATGAATGTTAGTAATATTTAGCCTACCAGATTATTTACGAAGCAGTAACAACCTCTCCCCTGTTAACACTTGTTAGAGATCAGCTCCACCAGTCTATGTTTCCACATAATTTTATTACGGGCGGTAGAAATAACCTCCTGTGAAATAGTTTTTCTCTCTGGGGCATTCAATTTTCTCCACTACGTTTACAGCCCGCATGAATTAAACACGAGTGGCCTAGCGAGGTCGCGAGTTATAGCCCGTTCATGTCTGGTTCTTTGCACTGGACTCTGCCGTTGAAGACTAATAATTTTGGCAAAAATTTCACGTTTTTCAATCCAGCCATCCGATTCAACTTGCTAGTGTCAAAAGTGCGAAGAAATGAGAATTGTTCGCCTCTGTTTGGCCGCAGATGCTGCCGTAGTCAAGTAGCCTAGCGAAAATAGTTCCTTACCCGAAAACCAACGTTGCGTTGCGCGTGCGAGTATGGTCACATTCATTCAGGTGGGCGCGGACACACTAGGTGTATGCACTAGTTGTGAAGCACGGACCCCAGTAATTGATACATTACAATATACTTCTCATAGAACATTGTTGAGGAAAGATTGAAACCAAGGAAGTGGCAATGCCACTTTGAGCAGGAATTGACAAAGATGCAAAAGGTTGGTCCCAGTGACCACCAGTGACTTGGTAGACAGTTGTTTCGACCTAGTTGGATCTCATCAACATCACGCACGCCGGAGAACCGAACCCACGACCAGTGAATAATTGATAGATGGTATTCCGTCTGCGGGCGAACCACAACACAGCTGATCAATTTCGGTCTATGAGCGAGAGGAATTGTAGCGGCTGAGGAAACTGATAAAGATATTTGATGAATAACATTATCCCAATATTTGTGTGGACAGTTCATCGGCAGGAAGTTCCATGAACACAATACTCCGATTATCTGTTGCCGGAGCGGCATGTGAAATGCGAGAATATTAATTGGACGAACGCACCCAACTTCAGCTTGTTTGTACATAGTCGATATGAAACTCTTGAATTGAAGCAAAAACACGGAGCTCGTCGAAATCCACATTTATCAGGAACCAAAAGAAAAGGGCTCTGCTTTTCTCTACATGTGTCACAAGGAGGTTACTATAGTAGTAGTAGTACGAATGATAAACGATGGTTTTTGTACCCTGCCACTTTTATGCAAGAGACCGGTTCATTTATGCTCAAGATTGTAAACCTTTTGTTCAGTTTGTTCGTATTTGTAGTGTCTGCATCTGCTGATGGTGCTAACCTGCGCATCAGGCTCGCAGTTGTTCAAGTGCAAGTCTTCGATTCGGTCGAATATCGATGAACAGCTCAGAATACGACTTATTCTTGTGGACACGGCAGATTTCCATTGGGATGGAATGGCTCAACCGCTGTAAGTGTTTCCGACTGCATCAACAGATGCTTGGCGAGCATTCGATTTTCACTGGGTGGGGTACCACAACAATTGGTTTGTTTTTGGTTTCTTACACCGCATGTGAACTCTCGATATTACGCGAACTGACACTGTTGTAAAACGATATCAAGCTGCTCCTGCTTGGTCCACCTCTCCATCTGTTTGCTGCTGTTGACAACGACTGAACTGGATGATTACTTGAGTGGCACGCGGTCGCAAAATGAAAGTATGCTCAGTGCTCCACTCGGCCGGGGTGGTCTAAGCAGATGAGTCTCGTTTTGAATTTCCCAAGTGGAATGGTCCTAATCAAGTGTGAAGCGGTAATCGGGATCGATCTAGGCCACGACTGGACATGTCCGTCGCACAGAACATTGGCAGATAATTATACGCGTGGTTGCTATTCGGATGAAAGCAGGCTTGCGGGGCATTGAGGCCTGTTCTGGCCGTGACTGCGCCAAGGCAATACTTTGCAATTCAATCTGTCCGATAGTACATTTTCCACCTCACCTGGTAATGTAGGTACTGGTCAGTTGTCATAGATGGCCACTCACTGTCGCTATCGTGAACCTTCCATGATCCAGTTGACGCCATGTCGATTGTTTTGGTCAATTACGCCTCCAACGTAACTTACTTTCGTGCGAACTGTGTGCTCAGTTTGATGATCTTCCCATCGACTATTCCAACAATCTTACGTTGGAAAATTCGTGACGATTCAGCCACCGTTTTACACGCTCTATCTTCTTCTCATTCCTAGTTTACATTAGATGGTGAATGAGTCTATGATAAGTGAATGCATTTTTGGCCAACTTATCTTTGTCATCCTGAACTCATCTAGCCGGTTGAATGAGACACCAACGAAATTTGTAACCAGTACGCTAAGACAGGATGATAATCTTCCATACGCGTTAGTTCGCTGTACACTGTTTTCATAGACGAGTCTACATGTCTGTTTACATGAAACATTACGATGAACACGAGGATTTAGTGGAAGCAGGGGAGAAATCTCTGGAAAATCCCAAACATGAACGAGAACGTTACACTTATGAGTTTAGTTGGAAATTGTGTGCTGCTTCTGGCCACGAGATACCCCAATGTCAGTTACATGCAGTTGTGGTTGCCGTGGCCTGTGGTTGGTTGTAGACGTGCATTACACCACGTGACGTAATTAGACGATCGGTGAAGCGCGAGCAAACAGTGGTATTATGCGCATACTCAATTGATCAACCTGGTCGAGTGCGGTTTAGTTTAAATATCGAATTCGATAAGAAAACTCAGCGGACGGGATGAGTAGATATTTTATATTGCTATATCTATATCAAGCTATCACTCTTCAGACGCACATTCAATAATCGTTTAGTTTCGTTAGATTGAAACCGAGCACATTTTGATCCCTACAAATACACAAATGTTTGATCTATTTACCTAAGCTATGTGCTCACTGCATTTCATTAGTGGAATGTACACGTGCCTTTGACGATGCCTGATGTCCAATTCATATCACGCAATTCAGTATACAAACTGATTGATCGGTTTATGGCGTCAATTCTTCAAATTCCAGACTTTCCACTTCTTCCGACAAGATAATTCAGTGCAGGACGCACTAGTTGTTTCATTCACACTTATTCTGATTGGGGTGATGATGAAGACTATTTATTCTGTTTGATTTGGTGGTAAGCCATATCGAATTACCAAGTCGGTCGTTACATTTGCGGATAACCGTTTTCCGCTTACCCTTCTTTTATTTTCAACATCCACATCATCAGAACAGGAAGAATTCAGCCACCTTCCTGTTGTTCATGAATACCATACACCATCGAGAGAAAATCGAATTATCCCGACGAGACCGATGGATAGTTCGTCACTTTTTTCAATCCATGAAAGGAATCTCTGGGGCCAGCTACTGATAAAATGACTCACTGAGATTGCTATAGAAATGCCTGTCTAGGGTGTGCCACAGCTTATTTCGTACGTGTCAGCTCCACGTCAAATTATCGTTAGGGATACCGGGGACGTACTCCCCAGTGTTGTGTGCTGAGCGTAGGTAATTACCTACACTTGGTGGGTAGGAAATTCTCGGACACGTAACTGTCCGGAGTGGTAGAAATGTTTATCACTTGCCACAACTTTATGTTGCCTTCTAGCAATAGGATAGCAAGCTTGTGGTCTGCATATGTCTCGGAACCTGGTCATCCGCTTTGGTTAAGCTGACTTCCTTCCGACAATTCATCAGAATTTGGAATCTGTGGCAAACTGTGCATGAGGAGTGAATATGGTTGTAAATTTCCACTCATCCGAGTGACACAAAACGTGGCTAACGTATACTGTTGATAACCAGTCGCACCTTCGATGAATTGTAAGAGACAGGTTTAATGAGATCAGTGATTTCGACCTGTCTTAGAAGTCCTCATTGCGGGGTTATCGATCGGAATTAACAGGACAGTTACTGTGTCTCCTCTCCAGACGTTCGTGCAACCTGATCATTGCTCAAAAGCGAAAGTGGTCGAGGGTTCAGATTTGATAATTCGGTCGTGCCTAATGTGAGGTGAATGGCGCGGTGGTCAACACGGCTGTCTCATGATTGGAATAGCAGGAGTTCAAATTCCGGCCGTGGCAAGGATATACACTGCTGATGAGCTCTAATGAGAGTGAAACTCGAGTCTGGTGCTTGTTTCCGAAAGAATATGACTGCGAAGTCTATCTGAATGCGAAGGCTGCGATCAAATATGGGTGATGGTCAACTTGAAAATAAACCAAATCCCCGACTGCTCATCAGTAATTGTACCAGTCGTACACGAAAACACTGACCGCCGTTGGTCTTGACAGACAATGGATTCACTTCCTTTCACCGTTTATTCTTTCTTGCTGTGTATGTGTGTTTATTAAGATGCAGATGCCAATGTATTCCTTTGTATTATTGAACTGAAGTTGTGATCAACGCTTCGGATTCTGTGATACGTTCCGTCGTTACAAATATCTATTGTGTGGCCAGGTTGGTCTGATTGATTGACTCAAGTACGTCAGATGAACTGTTCCTGAGACCTCTAAGCTCTGGTTGCAAGATAAACGAGCGTGCATCAAATACTGTTTTTTAGCGTAATTCTGAACACCGGTCTTGCATTGAATCGGCTCTGCAATGATGACTCAGGGCGAGTTAGTTTTGATCGGTGATGCACGCGTTGGTTCAATCGCTCAGTGTCTATTCACTCTTTGAAGCTTGGTACTGTGGTGCTATTTTCTTCTATGTTAGCCTCATCTTCTTGATGTCATACCGACACGTGGTTAGTCTGCGTGGGTGTAGAAACTCAGAAACTTATGGCCGTCCTTTTATAGTTAATCGTAGGAACTGCTGTTTATTAGGAGTTCCACAGAAGTATTAGCATTTGAACCGTGGGCGTTCATATTTAGACACAACTTCCCAGATTTTCAGCTGTTCGTTGATAGTTTATATTCGCCTCTAAAATTTTTCTTTTTCAGTTCTGTAATTTGTATGCACAATCGTTTTAGTGTATTATGAACAACTCTCTCTTCGTTCTTCGTCGTAGTTTCGGGGCCGTGTGTACAAAAAACGTTCCAATTTTTCTTAACTCTCCAGAAAATTGCAAAATTTGGTCCTTCCCTAGATTCGAGCAAGAAACACAGAACCGTTTGGTGGATTCTACGAGATACGGTAGGATGGCAGTTGTTGCGTCCATCTGTGAGATTTTCAAGCTTTAAGGGTGACTTTCTTTTAGGACGTGTATATCAAAGCAGTGAGTGATACTTTGGTACGAACTTTGTTTAGTATTTATGTACCATTACTTGTTTGGACGAAATATCAGATTCATATGTACGTGTGCAGGTACAATCTTCGTTGTTGATAAGCAATTGAGAGTCCGTTCGGCCCTATTACCGTAGACATTCCTCGGCTTTGTTCAAAATAAAGATTACTCATATTGCAGATATTACTCCACGGTATAAAATATACTCAAGCAACCCTGTAGTTTTTATTGGAAACATGCGCTACGCAATAACGCTGGGTACAGTTTTGCACCCAGCAAGCCGAAGTAACCGCTGATATAGGGAAATTACATCAACTCTTGTTCCCGCACGCTTTATTAAGCAGGAGAATGGATTAATGGACCACTTTACAGTGAGAAAATGTGTTCAGCAAACACAATCTGATGGTTTTACCAATAGTACATGAGAAAAATCTAGAGAGCATTGTGTTTTAGAAAGCGAGGATAATACGAAATTATGGCAAGACAGTGCGAGATTATTTTGTGACATTCTATCTGAAAACAATCGGCTATCAATCATTGTTCAGCAATATTAATGAAGTTCCAAGTCGAGAAAATGGTCGCTAAATACAGATGGTCAGGATAAACCAATCCACAGAGATCTTCCGTATAGTCCTGTTCGCTAACAACCGAAGCAGTTAAATGTGAATCAACTTAACGTAATATAACACAGATTTGAACCGCCGGTGGCAGTGAATGGAAAAGAAACAGGGTTCAGTTCACCTCTACGTAACAAGCTTTTTCATACAGTTGTGCTGAGGTCTACATATGTATTGATAATCGGTTCTTGAACATCTAACAGAATGACTTGGAGCCTAAGTGACTACTCTGTCTGCAATAGCTTTCTTAGTACAATGCAGTTCCTTTTTTTCAGTTGGTGAGAAATTACTCAATGGAGACCAGCAGATAGACCATATCAACACATTCGGTTTTCAATCGTGCACTAAAAAGAAGTACGTTCCGCAATTTCCTGAAGTCATTTTAATCTGATGCACCAGCCTGTCTTTTTGTAAAGAAACAGGTCGCGTTTGCACTTGAGTTGCTCGCCTAACGTCTTCTGTTTCCAATCTATAGAAGATAGTGTTTGGAACATCTTCGAACCACCTACCTTTATTGATTCTGATATATGATCATGAAGGATCCCGCAGAAGATTCCTGGAAATACACCTCTCATGCACTAAAATTGTGGGTGCTCATTTCGGAGGCATTTCTAACAAGACAGTTTGAGTCAAAGCAGCAATACAGCTGTGCTATTCACGTACACCAATTCTCGACAGCTCAGGAAAAATTTGTTGTATCACCCTGTGAATATTACCTGCCTATCGGCTTAGCACAGAATGACTGCTCATTGGGTGGATAGAATTTCGGTCTACAAGCCAATCAGCGACCAGCGCAACCGCTTTAAATTTGAACACTCCTACGATCTGTAGTTGTCCAAACATACGCGGTTGCAGGGCATTGGTAAGATATTAACACTTATTGTTCCGTCGGTCACCAATTTCAATAGTGTCAGTCTAATCGCTCATATTTAAACAGACAGTGTATATTAAGTCACGACCGGGTTGCTTTTATTCTTACGATTCAGCATCATGAATAATATTGACTGCTCAACATGTCGCATCTGTCTTTGGTAAGCACTGAGGGGTATTGCTCAACAGTAGCTGAACAATTCCAGTAATATACCTTTTAGCTTGCATTGTTTTGATACATGATATCACTATCGTGTAAAACGTTGACCGTATGTTTCTACCGTTTTCTGACATCATAAATGTTTCAGTAATCTGTGCAATTTGCACGGATGTTTCGATAGGGTGTGATTTAGCAACTACAGAGGCCGTAATGGGTATGTGATTCAACTACTTTTCTTCAGAGGTGAAAGTTGTTTCACAATATTCTGAACGTGAATACAAGCCGATGAGCCACCACCACAGCACAGCAGTTACGCTTATATAGAGTGATTTTTTCCCAAGAATTTACTGATGAACAAAGATGGGTCATGAATATGTGGTGGCCGTTTACACTTCATTTACGACAAACCTTTGTCATTCTTCGATTTTTTGAAGTACTTTTGTAATTTTGGAGGTTGATTTTTTAAAATCCCAATTCATATATCGCGGGGCTTAGACATGATGATTTTCATTGCCATCAAAGTGGTAAATCACTATAAAATTAGTTTCATCATAATATTTTGGAGGAGTACGGAAAAATAGGAAAACCAATTTGAATGTGGTGGAATGAATACAACATGTTGGGCTTGATATAAAAGTCAAGTGACACTTAAATGACATTTTAACTGTGGTCTATCCAATCTGGAGTTTCTTCAGTGGGATGCTTGATCACGTCCTATTATGTGCTTGTACGTAATAAACAACAATAACCAAAAAGCATGCGAATTTTGCCCGCCGAATGCATTCTAGAGCCTTAGTGCTATCCAGGATCAGGAAGAAGGTGAATCTGAACTGATTCGCAGGCTCCACCGGGCTTGAAATCATACGAAATTTATTAGTGACTACAGTTCTAAAAACTGTTTCTATATACCGGTTTCTTAGGACTGTAAAATCGAACATTGCTTGTCAACGTAAACAGAACTGAAGACTATTCACAATTCTTCGGAAAGCAGTGACAAAATTTTTATTCACGATAATAGCGAATGATAATACATGTTAAATGATATGAGAATGAAGCCACAGAAACTGAAGGGCTGCCTGATTAAATGACAGTTAGCAGGGGCTTGCTACAATAACTAAAACTTTCGACTGATTTTCATTAGCACATGTGACAATAAACAGAGTCAGTTGCTTGAAAAACCCCACTGTGCTCTTCGTACAATGCACAGCAGTAAAGTAATCTGTAGAAAATGATCCACCAGTTTTGCGTTTTTCAAACGAAATCAGTTTACCCTATGCAACTGAATCTACGCTTTCCAAAAAACACCAGAATTTAGTACGACATGAGATCTGATGTTTCAATATTGTGTTTTCTGAAGGACTCAACGCACTGAATAACCGGAGGGAACTAGTATTTGTCACCAGAGTATAGAAGAGTGCAAAAGCACTTTTTGTTTCAAAATTAGTCCGTACTGATTCCTTCAATCAGCGTGCGGAAAGCAGAATGCAGTTTTAACTTAAGCGCGTTTCCTGTAGTGCAACACTAGTTGAATGTTAAATTTCAATTCCGTAGCTAAAAACCGTTATATTAAACCTTCAAATTGCATGTAGGCTCCAATGAACACTGAGAAAATTTAACAATTAATCAACGGTTTCATGCTAAGTAAAACTGTGATGACCATCAGCCAGTGTTAGGACAATAAATAAAACTTTTTGACGCTGAACTACCTGCATCCGATATGTTGTTTCCCTAATGACACATGGTTTTAATTTGGTTTTTAGATCAGTATAATGGGCGTTCGAACGCGCGCTTTGTTTCTGTTGGTCACACTGTTTGTGTCCGAGATCAGTTCAAGGGACGTGTTGTGCAACCTCAAAACTTGCAGGTTTGTTTATTACAGATAGTCTGATCTGGTGTACGAATGTGTGTTCAACGCACTCTTCAAATAAACATCCCAGCTTTATTGCATAGGGATAGCTGTCTCCCGTTATCCTCAGTAAGGCACGGGTTCTGAAAGTTGTGGAAGTGTAAAGAACGTAAAACTGCAGAAATAGAGTATAAAGCGATGGTATATGAAGGAACATCTCGACTTCTTAGATCGGTGTGGTATTTCCTGAAATCTTGGCGTAACTTTAACCACTTCTGTTTCTGTCCTCATATTACAGCATTTGTTCCGAATATAACCTCAGCGTTGCCACCTGCTGTCGGTTTGAGGCAGTACACAGCTTATGCGAAGGATGTGTAGCCAAAACGGATGATCCGATTGAGTTACAACTCTGTTTAGGTAGGTAATGAGGACCTTGTTTTCCCAAACTGTTCTGAACACTCTTAAAATGTTTAAATGAGGAAGTTTTCCACCAGTTTTTCTGTTTGTTTATTGGTTAGCATCGTTAGCCACTGGTTGACCGTTGGTTAGCCTCATTGTCAACCGAGCAGTGTCAATTAGTGATGTACAGTCTATTCATAGACACAAAATCTTTGTTATGTTCTCTTCAGTCGCTGTCAGTTTCTATGCGGTTCAATTGTACCCTGTCCGAAAATGTAGCTCACTCATATCTCTTCGTTTATAAACTTCCCGTGACTAGAGAAAGTCAACTTAAAAACAAGTGGTAACAAGCGGCTGCTTGTGTAATGTGCAAGACTTCTCCATAATGCTGAACCTAAATCCACTGATCACATGTGTTACTTAACACTGAGTAACAGTTACTAACCGCCGATTTCCCTGTTTTACCACGTAGATTAACGTTACCAATACTGGGTTGCATTTCAAATGATAATACGCTCGAAAACTTCTCAAGTTGACCAGGAAAAATAAACAAGGAGTTCTAAAGGCGTCCTTAGTTTGCTATACAACCGCCCATTGTGATTTAAGACGTAGAGCTTGGCCTGGTGTGTTAATAGCTGTGGATCTGTTTTCGCCGTAATTCCTAGCTTAATAGCAACAAAATCATGAATCAGCCTTTCTCAAAGTAAACTGACACTATGAATCTTACGGTTGTCCAGTTACAGGTATTTCATCCAGAACTTTTCGAAAATAAGCTAGCGTTTCTACGTAACGTTAAATTTTAATACCAAAATTTAATCCATTCTATACCAAATAGTCCAATAGGAAAGTGCATCCTTTGGTATTAATGTCGCTAAGGCGGTTGAATTAGGTAATCGTTGTACGAATCACTGATGGGTCCCGCAATAATCGCCACAACCAACAATACTAGGATATATATTTTGCTCCAGCTGATTCCCTTCGCCGTCTCTTCTGTATCTGTCACTGTCCGACGCATGCACTCGAGACCTTACATGCTGTCTACGTTAAACGGATGGCAACCAGGGATTTTATTTAAGTAGAAACCCAAGTTTAACGATCAATGGTCTGTAAACAGTGTTCGTAATGGCACAGAGATCTAACAGTAAAAATCCCGGATTTTTGCCCAAGTCAAATTAACAGCGCTTACCATCCATCATTCCACAGCAGGTTTATTCATTGCTTGAGATGACAATTCACGCTGAAAGTTAAATCATTCCGTATTGGGATCACAGTGCTGAACACACCCGACACTAGAATGCGGCATCAGTCACTGATACGAATCCAGTCGATACTAGAACACTCCACGTCGTACTCTTTAGAGTTATCAAAGCTGCCTTAGTTTCCATGATGCAGTTCTGATATTCAATAGCGAAGTTGGTAGACACTAGTGCTAGTTATCCATGGTAACGCTGTCTTTACAGTTAACCTTCTGAATTATTTGGTGGATGTAATTAACGTTACAATTTTTGTGTAGCGTTCGATTGTAACATTTTCATACTCTCAACCTAGCATCCGAAAATACGCGATAGAATGTACTTATGAACATAAAGTTTAGCGCAGCTTTACCTTGTCATGTCTACCATTGCAGTGTCAGATTTTGATTCATTTTAAATCAAATTTCCGCCAGGTTTTTCTACTTTTCATCAGATCAAAAGTCCTTCGAGACTGCTCTTGTTTGTCAGTGTAACTTAAAATCTTGTTTCTTAAATAAACACATTTCCGAACTAAAACCCCTTAATTTGTTCTCTGGTCCACATATCCACCATCAACATGTACTACTGATACCTGACATATTTTTACGATTTTCTAGCTTTTCCACTGGTGCTCATGTTCGTTAAAAATTAGTTGATTCGGGTATACCAACAGTAGTGAGGGTAACTCAAAATTCAATTCATCCACTTTCCGCTGCTTTACATTGTGAGGATTTTCAACGTTCTTTATATGTGCAATGTCGAGGATAATTCCTACATCTACGGTCATCCGTATTCATCAGGGATTCTGTGCCGGTAAAATCTAAGCATCCTAAAATATAAAGTTCTTACCTTTGAATTGTCAGTAAGAAATAATGAATCATCACAACTAATTTGAGGATTCGGCGTGCTTCAAAGCCAATCAGGAAATTTCTTGTGCCTTGTCTTAATCAGTCGGATAAGTGGACACAGTCACTAATCTAGTCTGTTTCACAGGTTTCCTCTGTAGGACCTGGAAATCAACAAAAGGCACGTACTTCGCGATCAATCCCGAAGCACTTCTCTGGAATTTATTGCACTCATCCGGGTGAACCAGGGAAGAAAGCATGGATGGTTAATTTGGAATTGATAACCCTATCGTACCGCAAGATAAAATCATCGCTAATTAGACACTGCCGCAAATCAGATTGTTTTTTAGTATAAAGATAAGTTAATAGAAATTTTGGCCTGAGAGCGTAGTGATTTGCACCACTAAGAATAGAAGTTTAAGATGTTACTCTAAAACGTCTATCCTTTTTAACACTGATTACTCTGTGATGAATCAAAATATGTTAACAACCGAGTGATGAAAACAGCCCACTTGGTATCCGGTTTGTTGTTAATATACATTTGGGGACAGCACTCAGCTTCAAAGTCTTAAAAAACATCAGCCCTCTATCAAGAAGTAACTGCATCAGTGTCCCTTGATAATAGAATATCTAACCATAAGCGAATCAATCCGGAATCACTCCAAATATTTTTCAAAAGCCACTTCAGGGTGAGGTAGACAAACAATGTAGATTTTGCATCTATGAAATCAGTCTATTAACTGATAGTATATTACTGTTAACTCTAAAACTTTGGTAATGACGTGTAATCCATTCTCCTGCCTTTCCTTTTTGCTAAAAGAAGAGGATCATCCCACTGTCTCCAAACGACGTGGTTTGCTTGGGAAACGGTCAATGGAGAAGAGGCGCGGAATGATCGGAAAATAACTGACCCAGTGCTATGTTAACTAACGCGATGACCTAAAAGATTAACAATTATAAAGGTTTTGGACACATAACGTTGACTTATTCTTATCTATATATGGAAATATTTGCTGACTGAAGTTACAGCCTTTCGAAATTACATAAAGATGGCGCGTCACTAAGACCGATCGTAGACATGTACAGTTCGCCGCATCATGCTCTAGCAAAATGGCTAGTGGAGATATTAGAACCGATTAAATCAAGACTAACTCTTTTTGACCTAAAGGACACCTTCGGCTTTGTAGATTCAATCGACTCAGTGAATATCGAGAACGACAACACGTTGTCCTTGAATGTGACTTCTCTATTCACTAATGTTCCGTTGCAAGAAACTATTGACTATCTCTGCACCTACATCGAGAACAATCAAATTGATGTCGGAATTGCAGGGGGGAAATTGAAGGAACTATTATTGTTTTGGACCTGTAATGCTCAATTTCAATTTAATGGTGAGTTATACAGGCAGGAAGATAGAGTAGCAATGGGTTCACCTATAGATCCGCTACTCGCAGATATTTATGGTCAAACTGGAGACCACTAAACTGAACCACATCGTAAGTGAGTGCAAGTTTTACAGGCACTATGTGGATGATATTTTTTGTCCCGTTCAAAATGGTGATAATTCCCATGTCATACTATATAATCACAACAGAGTACACCAGAATATAAAGTTCATTGTCGGGTTAGAACATCATAACAGAATCTCGTACTCAGATGTCGCGTTGCTTCTTCGGGGAGGTGGGGCAATTTAAAGATCCATTCGTATAAAAAGAACATGGACGAGTCAGTATACCCTTTTTCATAGTTTTATTCATTTGGATTATATAGAAAATTTGGTGATGTGTCTGTCAAACAGAGTGCGAAACTCCGCACACATGACACTCTCCAGGAGGAAGTAAGGTTCATTTGAGAAACTCTCACTGAAAATGGATACCGTGAGAGATCTATAGATAAAAATCTGTATTCCGATGCGAAACTTGAATTCGTCCAGACAGCGGAGAAGAAGCCAGTAGTCTTCATTTGTCTCTCATATATAAGTGGGCTCAACAGTGAATTAATTAGCCATAAACTTTTAAACGCGGTCGAAATTGCCTACCCGGCAGTGAGACTTATCGTGTCATTCGACAATTGCCCGGTACTGGTGCCGCGCCTTAAGGATGGTTTGTCCAAGTTCTCTTCGTCTTTCCATATCTAATCTCTCGCCTGTTTTTGTCAAGCAGGCTACGTTGAGAGGACCACAAGGCAGTTATCGGAGAGGATTCGTGAACGTTTGTGAAATTGTTTACAACAGTTCGCCACAGCCCATTTCCAGTGCAATGGGCTCCCACTTGATCGACACTGGCCATCGTATGAATCCGGATGAAATGTCCTGAGTCATCCACAAGGTTCGCCAGGCCGGCTCCAGAGCTGTCAGAATGCGGCTGTTATCAACTTACTAGGCTATTGATATCAGACTGCACAATCCCTGCCTGTGTGCCAAAAAACAACGGTACAAACCATCCATCTCTGCTGGCCAATCATTCCACACCCAGTTGGAAGCTGTGCAAGAGGGAACCACTTCACCCTGATGAATGCATGTCTCAGTGACTGTGATCCGCATCACTTCCGGCATTTTAATGTCCTATTTACTTTCGATTTTCACATATAACTCGTACTTACCTATGTGAATGATTGAAAACAGCTGTTTGCCAAATTGATTTATAAATAAAGTCAACCTACGTAATTACGCACTTCGAAGGTATCATCAGATTTTGCACGAAACACGCACACATTTTGGAATACCTGTCAGGGGAATTAATGCATCTCATAACGTAATGTTTAATGTTCAACAGATATTTATTCCTATACACATTCTGTATTCAACTCTAGGCTGCCAAATACCAGTATTACAGCAGTCAGGTTTACGATTTCTCAGAAATACGATTTGTTTTAGAGGGCGTGGTTTAAGACACAAGTGACAATAAACCGTACAAATCCAACTAATAATAATTTTCATATTACACACAAGTCGTTTGAACAAACTCATTCCATCCCTCAAAATTAACTTCTTCTTTCATGTACAACGAAATAAGATCGCCATTTAATTTTACTGAAAAACTGCTCTAATTTGACAGCTGGTTGTACCGGTATTGGCTAGTTCTCCCCTTACTCTGCCGGTAGAGAGCTCAAACGATTAATTTAAGGTTCTCGCTATAACATGTGATAGATTAAGTTTCACTGTTTTTGTATGCACAGTCTTACTGTTGCAATATTCCAGTGGTATGCGTGAAACGTTGCCATCTCAAACATGTACATCGGTAGATGACTTTCCCTGAGGTGCTGGTTTCCCTGAAAGTAGCAACACTTACAAATGATTTAGCTGCGTGGATATAGAAAACTCAAAAACGTATGCCTAGCCTTTAATAGCTAAGTGCAGAAAGTGCTGTGGATGATGGGTTTCACAGACTTTTGCAGTCGTGAGTTTTATAAGAATTCACATTTTTCCTTTTCTACTTTCCATTCCACCTGAGACTGGAGGTCGGGTGATTGAAAAAGTGATTGATGATTTACCTCGAAAAACACGGGAATCTAAATTGCTCACTTTCTTCTTCGCGGTGTGCGTTGCACATTCAAAAATGACTGACTTTCTAATGACTACATGTATTGTTTTATAATGACAGTCGGATAAGCCACCAAGTAAAATGGTAACATCTGGCTTCCTTTAACCTGCTTTTTCATACGAAGACGGCTGAAGGGCCACGGGGCTGCGAAGAAATCGAGTGCTCTTTATTAGCATCCACTTCATATACATCACTTTCCTACTACTCATCAGTCAACAAAATATCGCCCATCAAAAGTTATTGAGTTGTGATTGCGCTTCGACGAAAAGTCTTAATTTTGGAGCCGTCGGTTAGGATTAACATGATCGCTATCGTGTCTCCTCACGAAGAGATTTTGCAAACTGGCTCTCGCAAGCAAATATGGTTTAACGCCTACACACGATAGCTCGACTGCGCCTAGTGTAATATCAACTGCGCAGCCATAGCAAGGTGGCTTCACGAAAGCGTGGTTGGTGCTTGAATCCTGACCGTCATAGAGTTCTGTCTTACTGAAGACAGAAGACAATTACGAAAGCCCACTCTATTGCCTTTCGCAGATAAGCAAGCCCAAATGTCTAACGGCACTCAAAATTTTTAGTTTTTCGTGAGCAATGTTTGAGTTGTAATCGCTTGCCTTTTGTCACTTTACTAAATGGAGTAACTCCCAGTAAACATAAACATCTGGTCACGCAGGATGATTCGTTGCGAAGTGATCCAATCCCGAGTCTACAGTGGTGTATAACGGGTTAGTTGTGTCTCCAAACAACTGTTTACCGACTCGTTTGTTAATATTCCTCAGGCGTAGACAAAAAGTGGATGTGATGCAAACGAATGGTTAATGTCTCCGCGTGGTACAATCACTAAGTAGTCAGAAGGCCGGTTTTGCAAGATGGCATAACCATTTTGTGTTCTGGCCAGCTGCTACACATGACAGCGGTGACCATCGAAAATATTTAAGCCAATTAAGTTCGTACATAGAATCAGTGTATACACTAGTCCGTCATTGGTCAGAACCATGACAGACGGAGATTCAGGGTCAACAGCTTGTGCACACAGAAGAGTGACTTGCTACGAATAACAAGCTGCGCCCCTAGTGAATTGAGCATGATAGGCGTTCTTACGGTCGACCACATGGTCGGTCTTCAGTAGGTGTCTGGTGATCGAAGAAGCTTGCTTGCCTCGTGTGGTAGGGTCGCGTCGGGTCACGCCTCACACCAAGTCCTCGATATAATTGGGCACGTGTTCCTCCACTCTAAGGCGCACGGACCGATCAGTTCTGTCGGCGTAAACGTCACCGCAGCCGCAAATGAACTGGTAGATAAAGCGTGAAGTGGACAGCTTTGGCATCGGCGTCATAATGTGAGGAATTGTGAGTGACTTGGTACGAGTGAGTAAATGCAATGTAGCTGCATTGTGCGTCCGTTGGATGACCTGCATCATTCGTCGCGTTAGAAACGACATGTTACTACCTCTTTTGTACGGTAACTGCATGTACACCGGCTTCTTTGGAACAAACGTTTCTTGTGGGTTTATTACTTTCGATTTGCTGTGCGAATCGATATAACCCAGTGGATAACCGTTGGAGACCAGGGTTTTGCGAGTAACTTTCAATCATGTACCCAGTGTATCACCCGTACATACGGTTCGCGCTCTGTGAAATCGACGACGAACTAGCGAGCGTTTGTGCTGCATGAGTGGGAAGCTGTTGAACTTCAGATATTTTGCTCCGCAGGTGGGTTTACGATGTACTGATCGACACAGTACATCATCCTTCCGTTACTTGATGCTGATATCCAAAAAGGCGAGCTTGCCTCCTTTCCACACTCAGACGACAACGTTAGATTTTGGTGTGAAGAGTTTAATAGACCCAACAGTTTTTCTATCGTCTCTCTGACTTGTACGAAGAGTATTACATCGTTAGCATACCGGCGATGAAGGGGGATGTCATGTCAGTGTATTCTTGAGGCGGAGCTCAATCATAGACATGAATAATTCAACCAAAGTCGCAGCCCATCGCAGCCCCGTCTATCCGTTTAAAACCCATTTTTTGAAAGTAACATTTGGTTTTTTCAGTACACAATAGCAACGAAGGCTTCAGATTATTAGCTGAGACATGCAAATTGATGTTATGAACCACTGCAAAGTCAGTGAAAGTCGACCGTCTCCCTTAATGGCACATTTGTAAAAAGTGAACATACGTCAAGCAATCAAATAACTTTTCCCCTCAAGTCGGCATTATCTTGAAGTTCACACATATCAGACTTATCTTTCTGACAAACTTTGGAAGCGAGTGCACGAACTGGCTTTAAAAAGTCCACTAACTACTTGATCCATTCATGGCAAAACGAACTCGCTATCGCATGAATTCGCCATGAGGACGTTCAGGGTTCGTGAATCTTTGATAAACTGTATAACTGTGAAGTCGTGCCACCGCTTTGCTTCAACTAGTTGTACTATCTTAATTACGTATCGGTGTAAATGTGAAATCCGCAAATCACGAAAGTGTGTTTCTTCACCAGCATTAGGATGTCAGGTTGACTGTCTGGCGGAAACTTTGTGTTATCTCAAAGGATGACACTTATTCTCTCCAAATCTTGCTGCTTTTCCATCAGCAAAGCTTCGGACCCTCTGTCGGGTTTCAAAACAGTTACATCCTTCCAGTTTGCTAGATCCTTGAGGGATCGGTAATATTTACCTCCTCAGTAAACATTTTCGTTGGACGGAAGCATTCACAAAATGATGTAATGTCCATTATTTTAACCTTAAACCAATTTGGTTTCCTCCGATATGAGACCATTTGTCCCAATTGGCCCCATAGGTTTTTAGTACTGTTTTTACGCTTGCGAAATGTCAATAATCTAATGCGGATATCCAAAATGAAGCCAAAGAGAAAATACTTCCAACTGTGGACGCGAAAGAGGTGTTGAAGAGTGCCTCACCAATAATTCGTGTGGGTCAGTTGAAAATGTTTCACTCGGTGTGATGGGGGCAATGATCTTTTTGGATGTGCCATACTACATTCTCGAGCACGCCTGATTGTTAGATTACAAAAGTTTGAAAACTTCATGCGAGAAACAATCCATAAGACGTCCAACGGTGGCAAATATTTCAGCTGATTTTCCAAACATTTTGTCAGTTTTCCACGAGTGGACTCGGTATGCGATTCACTGAGGCGTCTAAGATTGAACGAATTCACTTTACTGTTATTTCTGCGAAGCAAAGGCCCAACGGTTTTGAGATAAATACCAGATCGACCACGTGAAAATTCCGTCGTGCAATCTTGTAAAGATGGCTGACAAGCTCATCAAGGCTCTTGATAATGTGGGATGGGACTCCGTTTCAGAAGTATAAACATCCTTCCCCAGTTGCGAATTTGAACAGCGAAATCAAAAGACCGGTTTTGCAAGATGGCATTACCACTTCGTGTTTTCTCGTCAGCTGCTACACCTAAGGGCAACTAACAAAAAATATTAGACGAATTAACTTCATACATCACATCAGTGTATACAGTGGTCCGTCGTTGGTCAGAATCATGGCAGACGCTGTTGGCAACGCTGTTATATGTAGCAGCTGAGGAGAACATATAAAATGGCACTATCAACTTGAAAAACTGGTATGCGTTTTTTGCTATTCAAATTCGCAACTGGGGAAGGTTGTTTCATAGTGAGTAGTCGTAAAATTTTACAGTTTTGACCAAACAAAGGATACAAGCAAATGGCCGGCATATGGCTTTCGATAAACAAAGGTAAATCGACCCACTATCAGAAATTCTCTCCCAATTCTTTTTCTGTGAAATGTTCTAAAACCGTGCTTCCATTCAAATCTTAAGGCGACGGAATAACGAACGTGACCGGTTTGCGTCTACGAACCCTTGAAAGTACTTGCAGAAATTCGATCTATCTTGGCTCCACTATCCGACGTACCTGCTCATGGCGATAGATGCAGTTGGTCAGATGCTTCATCACGTTGATGTTTGCATCTCAGTATTTCTTCATTCACTTTTCCACTTGAAAGTTGACGTTTCTTGTAATCAGCAATATATTCATGATACAAACTTTTCTCCAAACATATCTGTACTTACAAAATGATAAGGGGGGATCTCGTCGAATGAGCCAAATAAAAACCACAGAACATAGCAATATTAAACAAGCAAAGCTAGTTTTGACCAATCGAAAGTTTTCAACGGCAGATGTTGCCACAGCTAGCCATCGGGCTAAGAGACCACTTGGCTGCTAACTGGGCAGCGTTGTACGCAGTCCACTGGAAAACAAACACTCTACACTTTACAATGAAGGAACTAGTCTTGAAATCAGATGTCGCCACAGCTCTGAAGATGGTGGTCGACTCAAGGGGTCAGCTGTATATTTTATTGCTAGGGAAAAAATTGGGTATGTTTTAACTAGGTGCTAAACTTGGGACTCGTTCTTTACCTCTTAAGAGGGGGTATTTGTCGTACACGCCATTGTTATTTTAACACTTACTGTAATGGTCTGTGATCAGATCAAACTCGAATTATCTGTCTCGAATTTACAGAAAAATTGTTTGAACCTGAATACTACAGTTGAGATGTCATTTTCTATTTTTGAATAAACTTCGATTGCTGTCTACAAGAAGCACCACACAAGCCATATAAGATAATTGGGATCGTCCTTCACTTCTAGGTGTGTCTTTGCGGTTACATTAAAAGGAGTCTTGTCACTTTGGATAATCAGTAGTTTTAGCAGGCACTAGTATAAAAACACGACTGAGGAAGTTACGGTGAAAATAAGACTTCTATCATTTATTTTTTTTAAGGTCAGGTTTAACAAAAATGAGAGTACGTTTGTAACGAGGACCATAAAAACTGCGTTTAACTGGTCGACTTCCAAGAAAGTTTGTGGGAAAACGAAGGCCGATGCGGATTACAGTGGTCTCACAGTCGTTTAACTGAAACGGACAAAATTTTTGAGCTCTTGAAATCAGCAGGCCGGGAACTTATTTATTATTTAAGTAAGCTAATGCTGTTGGAGTATATTTTTAAAAATGTTCCAAAGTCATTCAGAAGGTGCGTAATAGGTTCCGGAATCCCCACTAATGTATGTGATTAAACCTAAATATACTGAGAGCGCTAGCACGCTCGTCGTGTTCAAATCCGGTTTCGCGAGTTTTCCATTTTCTCCAGGTTTGCATACAATTCCTCTAGACGAAACATAAGGTGCTTGTCTCAAAAAAAGCGAAAGGTTATGAGCTTGTAACAATCGCGAATATCCACTGAGACGTAGCATTCCGATGACAGAAAAACCGGTGATTCCTTAATCAAAGCGATGTAGTGGAAGACTCGCACGTCAAAGTGTCATACGTATCTTTTGCTGTCGGCCTTGTGTATACGGCAGCGTACAAATGTAAAGAAACACGTTCATTGTTGAATTGAAAGTCATCCAGCCTACTTACTTTCCAGGACCTTTTTAGATTACCGACCAAGAATTTACCTTATTCGAAACTGACGGACAAGCATTTCGCAACGTATATAACGACGGAAAAATCTCTAACCTGATATTTTAGCAAAAAGACTTTCTGATTGTCCAATGTCACGTTCACAGGGGACGTACATTTTTTTCACGCATCACCTATTTGTACCCATAAACCATCTAGCACTTGAGTGTGCAGCTAGTAAACACACTTTAACACTTACGTCAGGTTTACCACAGCAATGGCACCAAGGATACCCATACAGGTCCTTGCGTCTAGTTACTCTTTAACATGCCGTTGTTTAAAAAAGATCTCAATGATGGATACCGTTTAAAGACCACATTTGGAGTCCGCGAATGCAACCCTTGCATGTTTTCCGGACGTTCAGGATGCCTGATCGGTTAGTAAAGGGGAATGGGCTGGTTTTTCCCTGAACTTTTCCGAGGTACATATCCGAACTAAATGTACCATTTAACCAGGACCACGTTACACCAGATCCCCATCTCAACACCCAGATACACAGGACTGTTGAACAGTACGACAAAAATGGGTAGAACCATGTCCACCGACCACAGAGGCTAACCACTACAGGAATGCCGGTTGGCAATATAGTAGTTAGGAATGACGGATCGCGTGACGTAGAATTTTGGTCAAGATGATGAATACAGAGTCTGTATATGTTAAGAGAAACGTTGGTAGCGTGCGATCAGTAAGTTATGGAGAGTTCAAAGCCACCTGAAACAGCTCGCTGCCCAGACTATGCCATTATACACACAACTGATCAGAATCCTCTTTCATCTGAAGTCTCAAGGTTTTGTTTGATTTTTATCAGAACAGTTGCTTCAGCGCCTTCGAGCACCAATTCCGGAGACGCATGACCAGACTGTTCATCCTTAGAGTTCGAATCTCGAGTGATAACATACGTTTAGGGAGGCGAGGACCAAGTTCAACTCAGAAAAGTCACTGATGAAGTGTGATCAAATTCTCGAGTTTGTGGTCACATTTAACGTATGTGATACTCGATTCAGCGTTATAAATTCCCATATATTTCTCAGTGATCCTCAGAAGGCTATTGGCCGCGCCACTAAATTGAGCGAAAGTCCGTACAGTTCTGTCACACTATTACGTCATTTGAACTCAAATAATGATTGAAAATAACCACGTATTTCTCACGTTAAAGAAGAGTATCTTGTTTTACATCCTTCACCGTCTTCAACGGTTGACAAAGACGCTGCTGGACTGTGGCTTTCAAACAGCCTATATGTTTATATGGTTGTGCGAACGTATTCTCCCACTTGGGTGTCACCCAAGCTGGGACCAAAATAATCGGTCGTTGCAAGCGTGTTAGCTGACTCAGAAACAAGTTATATATGTGTTGGATTTTTTTTACTTTCAGCCAATTTGAAGACAAATCGTGGGACAACTGACAGTGATGTAAACCTCTAGAGCTTGTTGTGATATTTTTTACGTGATGGAAATATTCTGGGCTTTCAGGATACCTGATACATTAAACCGGATTTCACCAACTCCCAGCGGGGCTCCTTCTTCTGTAGCTAGTGTTAGTCAGCAGTTTCAATGGTCTTCAGAATGAGTTCAGACATCAGTTTCCGCAAAATAACCGAACCCAAATTTACCGAAGAACAGTCTCGTAGACAGAAGTGATCACGATTTCGGCCATTTCAAACAGGCCAGACATCTCTAGCTTGCAACCACCGTAACCAAACACCCGAGTGGCTTGTTAACCGAAATCTAACGCTTGTTGTTGTATTACAATCAAACAGTTTGTTACCTACTCAAGAAACAGTATGTTCATAGAAACAATACTAGTTTTAGCAAAAACCCACCAAACGTGTTAATTGGAGTGACCGATAAACTGTTATTGCGGTTTTCGTAATGGTCCCGTAGTCACACTTTCGCTCTCTCCGGACACAAAGTAGTCGTCACGTAGAAATTTACTAAGATTAAACATTGCATCGATGTTGAAGGTAATTAAAGATTATTAACTGATCCACATGACTAATGAGAGTGGATAGTGTACAGTTTCCCAGTCTTGCACGACATTGTGCTAAATAGACAGTTACTGCAAGCAGTTTCCCCCTACTTGCAGTCTTAACACAACTGAATAGATGTTCCTTTTCAGCTGACATTTCTGAACATTTCTGAGACTATAACGATTGGTTAAACTTCTCTGTACCGATAGAAATGCAAATTCAAAAAATGTAACTCGAAAGGTATTTGGTGTACGTGAAATAAAGTGTACTTCGCAAATTGCAGTGATCATTGATTTTGTCTGTACGTAGGGTATATTAAATTAGACCCATTGTGACCTCAGGGGCTTCAAAACTTTCTCAAAATGCCCAACATAATTTCGACATTTTGAACACCAGTTATAAGAAGTAAAACTAGCTTCTGCAATACCGGGAAACAATTTTATTCATTAATCACATCGTCCACCTATTCTGGCAGATTTTATTTACGATGAATAACGGAGAATCTAGTGTCGCAGTGACAAGTTTATTCTTTCGGGCTGTCATTACCAAAAATTGATTATCAGTTTTGCCCAAACTGTTTCTGTTGCACGCATAAAAAAATACCGCGCACGCAAAAGTCAAGTCTCTGAGCCGTAGTTGATGACAGACAACGGTTCACAGTACTTATGTTGTCACTGAACTTGTCTACGACTTATTGTGACTGTACCAATTTCTCACTGAGAATGCCACGATAATGCATGGTCCCAAAGATCAGCTAGATGCACAGAAAAGTAACCAGCGATTGGGATGCTGTTGTTGAATTAAGCAGCAAGGTCATATCGGAAAACGAAATGACAGATTACGGTGTATATAAACAATTCCAGAAAACTTCGTTCAGCCTGCACGAATTAGAGGAAGAGTTCGTAACTGTTGATTCCAATGCGCCGCATTTTTCTGCAAAGATTTGAACAAAATAGTTGAGCCTGTGAATGCTTCGTCATTCGGCGAAATGTCTGACTGCGGTCTTCAAGTGTAAACGAAGCCAGTATTTAGTAGACTGTGTAGAAAATGAGAAATGGAAAAATTGCAACTGAAGAAGTTTGAAAGAATGAACCAGAAAGGATGAAAACCACTACGGTGGAAACGCTATTAAGATAAGCAGATTCAACCAGAAATTAATAAGACTTCTAAGTGGAAATCCCAATTTGTTGATTTATAACTCTGACTTGTAAATGCAAACGCATGACCGGTTCTTTAACTTGCGAAATGTGCATCAAGAATTTCCTGTTAATGGACTCAATTTTATCACATCGCGTGAACGGATATGCAGACTATTGAGGTCAAGCGGCTGGTATTTGTTATCCACCGTGCTCGATGGAACCGTACTGTCAGTTGAATGCACTGTGGCGTAAACAGTATTTTTGGGACGAATGAACGGTATTAAAAGCTACATACTACTGGCAAGTGGGCACTACCACAGCGCAACGTAGCAAATATACCAGAAGTGTGAGTGAAGCTGATATAGCTTACATGCGATGTATATATCGGCCCCCGCGGACTGAGTGTCTCGTAACCCACAACGTTCATTTTAATCGACATGGCAGGGAAAAATGAACATGTCCATCAACTGATAAACAGTTTCCAAAGTTGGCGCATACGACTGAGTTATTAATGATCAAGTTAACACTCGGTTGCCGCACAAATTTTCGTTTTGAAAAGGTCAAATGTGAACTGACGTACATGCTAACACGATCACTTCACCACACGCTAGCCCAGCATTCTAAAGACAGCATTTTCTTTCCGGATGTCTCTCCAGAACTCATGTCGGTGTGTTGGAGAATTCGGTCAGGGAAGACAGTGAAATTCTGCTTCACTCTGAACACATCAACCAACGATTAAAGCTGAACGTGCTTAACAGCCCAGTTTTCGTTCCAGTGGTTTACTGCACTAAACGGTACTCCACTAAAAATTATCTTTTAGATGTCATTCTTGCGCACTTAACCTACTCGCCTTCCCGATTCATCCAGATTATTTCCTCTGGAAGCACAGAACTCGTGTCATATTCAATAACAGAGTGCGTGATCATCTGTGGGGATAGGTGTTTCCTTGTTTTTAGACTCCAAGGTCTTTAGTATGTTGGCAAAAGATGAACCCGGGTTATGGGTGCTAACGTGCGATGACTTTGTCCAAAACAATTAGTGAGCCGAACAAAAATCGCCCCTCTTCTGAATCTGTTTCATTGGAAACAGCTTCTGACGGTCTTGGTTGCCACTTCTTTGGTGTTAAAAGCCATCAAAATGCACATTCAAAGTTGGAAAACGCAGCAGCGTGTACATCACTTACTTAAAAATAAATCTATCCCTTGAAACAACTTTGAAAGACGCTCGGGTCATTTTACCATCTTGTAAATTTTGATTGCACACTTCTAAAAGTTTTTAGTTCACCTCTCTATTTTGCCGAATTTGCGAACTGGACTGCCTGATTTCCAACTCCAAATAGCTTCCCACGGCTGGTTCGGCTTATTAATAACCACTGGTTAACCGTTAAGGCGTAAAAAATTGACCGAATTTTAGTCTTCCGATTGCGATAAAACAGACGGTTGTTATTGACGTTTGTAGTTCCACCACGCCGGGTAGTTTTTATGTGTAAGTTTTATGTTCAATAACGTGTATCTTCCCACCTAACTACAGTGACTACATTCCACTATCACACTGAAGGCACTGGAAGTATGCGGAGGATAAAGGTGGAAATGAGCGATAAAAGATCGCCGATGAATAAAAAGCGACTGACTGGTGATGGCCTATGACTGACCACAATAATAAACGATAATTTATAATGACCATCATTTTACCTTCATCTGCACGATCCATAAACCCGCATCTACCCTCCCATCGATAGCCTGAAAATTGTTCGTGGACGGATTTAGCAGTCACTGGCAAACTGTGGTGTACTTTGGGTTAGTCAAACACTGTAAAAACGAAAACAAGCTACTAGTGAGATCGGCAGAATGAGAAAGTTGGTTGAGGAAAACTCTTTCATTTATTTACCTCACCGGGATTCCACACATTTTTAGTCCACCGGGACCAAACTATGGTGGAGTAGGTCTTATGAATGATAACTCGATGAAAGTCCACGCAGTTGCAGAACCCAACAATGTTTATAGAATTAGTCGGTCAGCTGTAGAAGTTTCATTGTCAGCAAAAAGTTCATTTATTCACGCCATATCGCGAAGGTTTATGAAATTGGTTGAAGAAATTTCTGATAGGTATGTATATAGAATACTATACATTGACTAATTTCTCTATATGGCCCACTCAATGTATCGAAATTGCTATTTCAAATGACCACTTCTAATAGATTGACCACCCCAGTTTATCGGTATCATCGCTTGCTCCTTGAGGGTAGCCAAATATTCGATTTTGCCACATGAGGTGACGCACTTCCATAGCGGACCATCGATATGGAAACCGTGACTGTCTGTACAAGACTGTATGTGGTTCATACTCAGGCCGTGGGAAATTTACACCAATGATGAGCTTTCAAAAAACCTCGAGTATAACAATCTTGAGTCGCTATTTGAACCGTAAGGATGTGATCAAGATCGAGATGTTTGGCCTGAAGTTCACCGAGCCACCGTTCACTCATTTGTACACAAAAATTTGTTAGACCAGTTGGGGATTAATTTTTAAACTCGAAAGTCGCAGGCGGCGGACAAAGAATGGTTGGTATGCCCATTTTCGCAGCTCCACTCCAATGTAGCAGATTGAGAGCTCCCTTGATTCTAAGAAACACGTATATCAAGCTGAGCGTAGAACACAAGCCGTCATGTGAAAAGTTTAGTGCAACCTGATAAGCTGATACATTCTCAGCTCGTAAGGTCAAGTTATAGGTGCCGCAGGACACTAATCTGGCTCATTGTTATCAATATCACCATAAGTACCACTTTTAATGCCGTAGAGCCCTAATTGTCGCCTGGTTTACGCCCCCGGCTCAATGACTCAGTGTTCAGTAAGCCTACCACACACAATGGTCATTTAATTCTCGTTATTCTGGAAAAGACTACATCACTCACATGACACAGAGCCTGCCAGAAAGAATACGCGTGCATCATTATCCTTGACTGAAAACAGGACGGAAGCTGCCCGATGCAGCTAAAGTGATCACATCCGTGATCTTCAGATGAAACCATAAACACACCACATCGCAAGACACCTAGTCCTTTCTTCTTTTTCACGTCCACTCTATTGTAGTGAACCTGAACATGACACTGGAAACGTACGTCTTTGCTGCGTTTCAGCTCCAGACAACATTCCGCTGCCCCTAGCTTTCTAACGAGAGTTTCAATTGCGCGAAAATGAAATATACGCTATCAGTAAAATTTGCGTATAATTCTTGCCGGAGCTGATCACTACATTAATCGGGAATGTCACCATTCAAATCGATTGTTGTTTCTTTTATATAGATTCAAATTCACTCAAAAGAACCTGTGACTGACTTTTCAATTATCGTCAGTGCCAATCGGGAAACACACTGACACTAGGTGTGCGGCGAAAAGTTCATTAGGATTTTTTCACACAATAATTATGGCGATCAGATTTTATTCTACTTCAGTGTCCACCGTTCGTCTATCATGCGTAAAGAGGTGCGTGACATGATACTCAGAAGAACAGGTGTCGATGGGAGTTCATTGTAAGTACCGTTATTGTGTAATGTGTAAGTCTGAGTTTGGTGGATATTCAGGTTCCATAGTGTTTGGCTTACCTGCCACCGTAAATGATTACGTTGTTGAACATTACTCATTGAGCAGTACGGTGTGATATTGTCGCAATCCCCAAAGTCCGAAAGACTGAAATGTGAAGCAGCCGCGAAAACCGAATACACGCTTCACGAGCAAATATTCGGTAATGGACTGATAATGCGACTGGGTACGGAAGTGAGAATACGTCAGCAATGTGAACCGGCTAAATTACACTACAGCCTTCCCGAGTGTATCATTAAGCCAGAAACCTCTTTATCAGTCGGTGTAACTGAGAGTCACGCAAGAAGCCCACATGAAAGTGCACGGTTTGAAAATGACACGAACTGAACATTCGGCTGGGAAATGCTGTGCTAATTACTGTCCGTTCTAAAAAACGACGGAATAGGCTTTCAGCAATTGTATATCACCCGCCTAATATTTATACACGATTAAATGAACCCCACATGTTGACTGGAGCTACTTCAGCAACCCTTATGCATAGCGCGGTTCACAGTATTTTTTTAATGCCTCGCGATGTCTAATAACGTTGACCGTAAAGCTGAGTCTATTTGGTTCAACATGATGCGGAGGCAGGTAACATTAATTAATTATTCTCAAAAACAAATGCGTTCACAATACGCTTGTCAACTTAACCCAGTGAACTCAGTTTATTTTCCCCATCATTACCTCCCGTTGATTTATTGTCAATTTACCAACAATAATGGAGTTTATTATACAACTTCACCCAACTAATTCACAGGCGGTTGAAAAATGCCGGAGAGTTTAATCCCGTAATTACGGACGGAAAGTTCCCTACAACATGAACATAGTTCTGATTCACACTGTTGAGGACTAACTCATCTGCTCGGTTACATTTTGCTTATTCTTTGTGCTTTATTCGAACTGAGAATGACAACAACAAAAGCATATTCTCCACGTACATACTGCTGACTAAGTTAACCATTTGAAAAAGTGTTACTCAGCAGTTTACGCTTGCTGTTTTAAATTACCTAACCTTAGAAGGTTAACACATCTAAGACGGGCTCACGATCGTACGGATCCGGGAAATCTTTAAAAGTGCTTCGAAAGTTATCTAAGCAACAAGTGCTAAATTGACAAAGTTTTTCTGCTTTGTTGACAGTTTAGCCTGACGGCTTCAACAGACCAAAAGCGATGCGTCAAGGAAACAATTACCTGTTACTCTTCTCCAGATTATTTGATATTTTGATAGGCTTATACAGGACAATTTCTATAATTATTTTGTGCTCCGCTTAACAGCATTGGTAATCCGCATGAAATATTAACGCCCGTTACTGTTCAGTTAGTCTACGACCTAGACTTGAGCTAATATTTGCAATGCAATTTTATGGAACTGGAGTGATCTAGGAACACTATGCGGTTCTCCAACATAGGAGAATATAGATTCTAAGATAGTCGACACAACCCACAGTATAACAAACCGTGGGACGTGTTTCCCAGGTAGCCAGTAGCACTGGCACCGTGGAACTTTGATCTTCTAAGCTGCGCCGTAACACACCAGCATGGGACCTAGGAATTTGTGCACGGAATGCAGGTACGTAACAAAGGTGACCAACCATCATCCCAAGACTCGTTTCAGGTATTCCCTTTTCGTGTTTTGCATCACAAATAATTGCGTGTGGAGCACAGAGTGTATAGCCGGTTCGCCATAAGTTTCCTAATCATCAGTATCATTGTCGAGCACACTGGGTTCACTCATAATAATGACCTCCATTACAGTGACTCACTTACAACAGTCATTATCGAGTGAGTACCGTAGAATGTGTTTGTCAGCCAACTAATCAGGTTTTGAATATTAATTGACCATCCCGCGTGGGCATTTTGCGATTTGGATCACTATCAAATGTGACCATGCATAAGAAGCGTCATGGATTACCATACAGGATCAACAAATGTGTAAGGCATTCAACTGTTGCACTTTTTCGCTACTTTTCGATACCCGATTCTCACAAACGGAAAAATGCCATGGGCGAATATGGCTAGAAGGATACATTACTGGTAGACGAACCGGTCAGTTGCTTTTGGAGAAACGTCGGATACATATGTTTGAGTGGATTCGTCCAGGATTTGGGCGTGTAATTCGGTTTACCATCCGATGTCACACAAACACCGTAAGTCACGCGTTCTGAGCGACGCACGTTTCTGAATAGCTTTTTTGATCACTTAGTAAGTCTAAAGTTAGCATGTCACAAAAAAGTTATTTCTGTTGCCAGAACGGAGCTACTCAACTAGCTAAATCGACGAGTAGTGTGATGTGCATCATCAGTGCCTGTCGGAAACTAAACCAGACGCGAGGGGAGGCGGAACCAACGTGGGTAGTGGATTTTGCGCTTTGACACGTGTAGTTCTCATGACCAACAAGTAGGCAACAACATTTGACAATCTGTATCTGCTGGGATTTTAAAGGGGTGTTGGGTACATTTTCCAAGCCGTTATTAGCGCGGTTCTCACGGTTAGTTGCAACCGAGCGTGTAGACATTTAACAAATGATGAAGATCAACATTCTAATTGCATCCAAACTTGCTACTAATCTACCTGCTTTGAAGCAGTTTCTGCTTTAGAAGTTAAATTTTACTACTATCTAGCATGTACGACAGTTGTTGAGTTTATGACTCGCGCGCCGACCACAAACACAATATAAACAGTTAATTCGTTTTTCGGTAAACGTTTTTCTAATTTGCCCTATTATCTGCTCACACTTGATAGCACTCCGGTCGGTTCATCCTCCTTACTTGCCGCACATTTCCATTTCTAACGCTTCCACTAGCGTACCAATTTTTAGACGGTTTAGTTTCCATCAACGAGAACCAAAAAACCTTTCAGTTGACCTATTACAGGTTCATTTTTTCTGTTATTTTTGCTACAAAACCGGTCAGCTTGTGACAGGTAAACACTGAAACACAAAAATTTTAACAACTGGTTGCACAGGCGCACACAAGCATTAACATTCGGCTGAACGCATGATAAGTCAGGTTTTCGTAGGCACATTCGTGCTCTCGTTGGTTTCCAAGTGAGATAACACTGGCTGGAGTTGCTAACCTGTCGACAACTGTTCACTTAAAATTTGTCACACTAGCTTAGTTATTTGTGTCTATGATATTGGACGAGATTATCATCCAATTTGTTACCAGTCTTGTCTGAATTTACCATATCTTTTCTAGTCCACGTTGATGAGTTTATTGCATCAGCTGCTGGGTTTGATTCATTTTGGTGTATTAAGAAGGTTTAGCCAGGCGTTATTTGGAATACCTTCTGAGTAGAGCAGTTCCGACATTATGCTAAAAGAAATGTTGTCCGGATTAATAGCCTTAGCAACCAAACGTCCTTTCAGTTAGTAACCATCTAATACAATGATGTTCACATTTGCGTGACAACAAATAATTAATTACACTCAACGGTAATCACATGATGTATAAACTTATTTAGATATTTGGGGTATATAAATGTCGAGACAGATTACCATTAGTAGGAGAACTACTATGATATATGTCGCGTGGTGTTTTATGATTATCTATATCGGGGTATTTCGGTCATTGCATTTGCGCTATTTGTTCCTCAGTAGTCATTAACTGTACAATCAATGTTCAGCTTATGAAAAGCTGTTGTAAACAACGCCGAACCTGGAACATACAGTTTCATCTCTCGTTTGATAAAAGCACGGGAGTAGCGTGATAGTAAAGAGTGAGTATACAGCTTTCTTTAGACTGCAGTGTTGAGTCCGCTCAATAGAGGGGAGGGGAAATAAACATACTTATTTCGAAAGAGGACGGTTTGAGTATTTTAAAACAGCTTGTCAACTGAATACGTGGGGCGAAAGCAGAAAGAACAGTGTGAGTGAGTTGAATGGATTACCAGTGCCTTTATCTTCTGAAAGCTGGTTTGTCAGACTCGCTATCAATCACATTTCCTCGAACAGGTAACTTGTTTCCTATTGACATCTGATCAACAGATCTGCCTTGCAAGCACGTGATTCTTCAGAAAACTATACTCTTCCTAATCAATCATGCATAAAATAAGATTTGAATGTATGATACATCTTCCGACCATACATACGATCACTTCCTTGGTTTCCAATCTTCGTATTTCCGGGAGCCAATCACTTGCCCGAACTTTTTCACATTAACCTTACTTAGCGGAGATACCAAGTAGTAGCTGCAAGCAGTGTGTTTTAAACAAACCATCATTTATATTTTCCAGTGATTCTCGGGATGTCAAATTTGACAACTAAACCCCACATTACAACTTTTGTAAAAACCACCACATCTTACTGTTCACCCATATCAGCCCAAAAAAGGATTGCGTGAAAAGTCATTCAGAGTTTTGTTGCCAATGAGAAACGTTTGATTCTCTGAACTAAGATATAGGTGAATTACTGCCTAATTTCCTGATAAATATCATGCTATTTGTCACTTACTGGAATAACGGATGAGAAAAGGGAAAAAGACGGGCCATAATAAAATGCAATGGTTTTCAGCGCCCAGGCGTACATTTTCGAACTCACGCACGGATGACATTATCAGATTTCACTGTGAAAAGTTAGTAAACTGACTACAAAAATTGGCACTGAAACGTATAAAAAATGAATATACCTGTCAGACTACCAAATCTCAGTTCCAAACAGAGTGCCACTGTTATTAGCCTCAAGTGCACATTAGTCTACTGGGAAAATGCGAACGGCACATTCTGATTGTTATACATTTGAGCAAAGCAGTTAGTTAACATGACTCGACACACCTGCCGGTCAGTTCTGTTTGCATCGGCAGGTTTATTCATCATTGTTCAATTTTTGTGATCACTTTAGACTTTGTCCAAAGTTTTGGCTTGCCTTCACGGCCACTGCCAGTGATCATCTCTTGTCTTCGTAGAACAACTGTCCACTACGTTCCCTCAGCTTAGCCTATATTCTGACACTTCATGTGAACTTCCTATCTCTTCTAATGACCACCGACCTCTGGCCGCTGTTTCTCAGAGATGACCTGTCGTCATCTACGCGTCCACATCACGTACAAGCCCATTAAAGAGACGGTCACGTCGCCCCTGCTGTGCACATTCAGCAAACGCGATGGATAGGTGGACTCCCCCCACGCGAGGACAAAATACCGGATGAAACGTTAAACAGTAGGCAACAGATGATCGCGAGTCATTCACAGGACTCAGTTAGCTAACAAAGGTTTGGTAAACGCTTAGATACAGCGAATAATCAAACAGTGATCAAGAGACACGTTTCCCAGATTGTAACTTGAAACCTTGGGATTTAAAGTCGTCATATTTACGAAATGTCTTCGAAGAAGGAACAGGTATTTTGTGTACGTAAACCTTCGTTGTGAGAGGTGGATCCGACAATCTTGTTGTTTGACAAAGATTGTCGACTATTCTAACGTTAACTGGGGTAAGTGTCTCCTAACTAGCCAACTAACGCGCAAAGTTCATCCTTTGTTATTCTGAAGCGTTAGCGGATGTTTGTTAACATACATTTTTACCTCCGTCTTAATAATTGTTTCATTGCTCTACAAGTGCAGTCGAGTTATTTGTGGTTGCTACCAGCAAGTCACGAATATAAGTCCCGCCAATTTGCCCGTTTCTTAATCGAAACAACTCACAATCATCGTTTGCCACACACGATCTAACAAACATCTAGGCGAACTCACTTTCCTCAGCAACTGACCGTTATATGAAAAAAGATCCACCAATATCGGATAAGATATTCAAAATACGCAGATAATTTTATAGCAATTTTAACAAACCACTAGTTGTGATTCGAATAGATAATTAATGGTTCGGCATGCACAGAAATGCGAACGATGAATCGGATTAGACACATATTTTACGTGAATTTGGTACGGCCTGTGACTGGACGATATAAGCAACGGACAGAATATGGCCGAGATAATTTTTCACTTCGGTGTTTCTGAACGTTAAACACCAGCGAACAACAGTGTAAACTCCGTAGATGTTATCAAATACCTCTGATAATTTACAAAACGGTTTGCAAGGCGGACAAGTTGACAGTGTAACTAAAATGAAACTGAAGAAAAAGTGTCAGCAAAGAGTTTACGCGCTTCAGTGGTTTGTGAAACGTAAAGTCCTCATATTCAACGTACTTACAACTTCACTCTGTTAAAAGAAAATTTTCTTTCGGTGTCCGATTAACAACGGATAATTAGACAACGTGAGGATGAAAAATAGGTTGACGTATAATAAAATAGCCGGGTTCATGACAATTAGGCAATGCTGATTTTGTTTTTACCGATGAGTTGTAGGAGATTTTGGTTTTATATAAACTGAACATCATTCACAATCGACCGCACTCATTGCAATCCTGAAGGTATTTCAGCCGGCCCTTTGCAAACAGCCGGCGAAAAATAACGCTGCCCTTGTTTTGACGTCCTCGGATTGTGGCGAAACGTGCGACTTGTCATAGGCAATTTTCGCTTCAATTTTCTATGTAGTTATTGTGAAGGTGTGAATATTACCTGCATTTCATCCTGACCTGTAAGTCAGGGGTTCCAATGATTAAAATGGTTAGACCTGGAACCAGCAGTATATTCCCTGTCTAGCTGTCATAGATCGCATGGCGCACAAACGACCTACGGCCGTAATCCATGCCAACCAGTACACCGATTCCTAGGTGAAGTCACTGGCACTTTTTCCTCCCTTTTTATCAGTTTGCCACGGACTTGTATTATCTAGCAAGAAAACGATCTGTTTACACATCCGCCATCAAACGATTCTGGCTATTACTTTGAGGAACCATGATTCTGTACTGACCAGATCGTAGCTTTGATTTCATTGCCTTAAAACAAGTGAACTCACGGTTGGTTTGAACTTATAGGAAGTAGTATTCAATCCCTAAGTAGCTGCTCATAAGAAGCCTGTGCGATCGATCTGTCGACATATTGAATCAAGTGGTGAAAGCCCTCCATATATCTAAAGTGTAGAATTTTGGCGCATGTTTTAGGCGTGTAACTGTTTCGATGCCAACTTTTCTTTTTTGGACGAACTTTTCTCATACGGACCAACAAAGCCGAATTTAGCGTGATACCTTACAAGACTCAGCAGTTGGTGACAAAACATGGTTGTTCTTGACTTGCTTGCTAAAAGCATGCCGAAATATTGGTGGACGAATCTTTGTCGCACAGTGTACACACGATATATGCATTTTACGACCTCGCCCATTGGTTGAAACTCTTCAAGCCTTGAGTTGACCCCTATGCTTGCCAAGTCCCATGAAACAAATACGGAAGATGACAGCAGTGACTGGTCCAATCCATGGTCTACGTCTAAAAGAAATTTACGTAAGAGGTGATCGATTTAATATGGACAAGCCTTTGAAGAAATGTAGTAAATCATATATACAAAACGAATTGTTCCCACGCTTCATCCGCACACACCCAATAAACAGCAAGAGCTAGTCATGCCGTTCGCTTGTAACTAACGGAAGTCCTAAAGCTAGTGTGATATTAAGGGTGCTTAGATGAACAGGCCAACATTTCTGCTTGCCTGAATAACTTAAATTATCTTCGAGTTCGCAATTTATAACCAAAAACTGTGACAACTCCAAGACCTGTGGCGAATTGTGGCAATTGAACAACCACCCGTCGTGTTACACTGTTTCTTCATAAGTACAAAAACTATCCACTTTCAGCAATTTCTAGAATATCTGGAGTATTTTGCAACTTTTATTTTGTCTCTGATAAGCGATAACAATGAACCCGCCACTTGATTTCATTCTAACATGTGTAAGCCTTATGAATGACTTCAAGCTGCTTGGACAGTCAGTTGACTAATTCGTCATTGGCCACAAAGAGAATTGTGCGACTAAATGGTTGGTTCACGCTGAGCTTCCTATCTCTATATCCAAACAGCATTTGTGTATGAAATACCCAACCTGTTTGATGGCACAAATGAGTAAGGTTCGTCGAAGGTAGCTTACTAGAAAACACGTTTTGTGGATGCCGACGAAATCCTTGAATTCTCAGATCCCTGATTCTTTAGTCCACCATTATTAGTGCGTTTCCGTGAAGACCAGAACACCATTCAGGCTGGAGCAGTCGACTTGTCACAAAGCATTAACCTGACTGTCCTTAGAGCTGTTATCGTATTTTCTGTCAGACCACTGCACAGTTGGTATTCTTTTCTTCGGCATCTGTGGATCGACTGCTTTCCATATTACGAATCTGCGCCGCATCTCGGATACACAAGAGTGGAGCCGAACTTTTCATTCCACAACCTTACATTCACAAACAGCCATTTTCGTTGTTTCATTATTTTTTTTACTACGGAAGATATATAACATGTGTGATAAATATGGGTACTAGATAGGGGATCTGAATCTCATTGTTTCTTTGGCCGGAAGATCTTACAGAGACCCGGCGGCAACCATTGCACTTATGATGAACTGATGGTATGCATAGGTTACCACAACAGAATATAGTTTATAGCTCCGCGCTCAGACGTCTTCCGCGCTTATTTCTACAATATATATCTAGTAGCATCTTGGACAATTGATGTATTGGCAATCACTACTTCAGAATGGTGACGATTTTTGTGACGACGTGAAGATGATATTGTTATCACTAATGGCCCAGTCTATCCTCCAATATTCCCTCTACATACGTATCCGAATTGCCTAGAGGTTCTGAGTGGTAGAAAACGTTCCGTGTTCTCAATTATCCTCAGCTTTGTGAACACATCCAATTATTGAATAGCCCACTTAAGAAGGAGTCACCAGACGCAGATTCTGCGTCAAATGGAGATAATCAGGCGTATGTAACTTCACGCGTACTGCAAATGATTGGACTGACCGTGTGCTAGTAAATCTGGGCGAGCATTGTTAATTATTAACAGCAGCGCAGCGTTCTAATGTTGTTGGGCTACAAAAGAAAGCCAGTCAAACATGTAGTTTTTGTACCGACAGACTCACGAAAGTCAAGGAAACAACTGGCATCTTCAAATTGCCATCAAGGTATCCCAAACGGAGGTATATAAATATTAAAGGAGAGGTCTTCATTAGCATTCTGGAAATTCTTGGTAGGTTAAATACCTGTAAACAAATATTCATATACGTAGCACTGCTCCCTGACATAGTCAGACGCTTATTACTGAATCCTACCCTACAGGATACTTTAATAACATGAAATTCAAGCAGGAGACGTTACAGTGTCGCAAATCAGCCAATAGCATTCAAACATTCCACTCGATTTTATATCCAAGCGAATTGAATGCGACGCGTTTCTATCAAATAGTTGAAAGATTTTTACGGTTAGCGCGTCGAATAAACGGACGGACTAGCCACTATCAGCTGATGTTCTTCAGTGCGTTTTTATCGAAATAAATGAAATCCTAGTGAAGTAAAATCAGAGTGCCACTTCAGGGACAATGGCCATTTATCAATATATTCAAAATACCGGCTGACACTGCATATCACAGGAGATCAAGTCGGCAACACAGTCGTCAAACATTTGAGTTGCACACTTCTCACGTCAGCTGCCATTTGAAATAACCATTTTCGCGAGGAACCTGAATAAAGTCGTATGCACACACCGGTCTTGCAGCAACTCCACCGTTGCTTAACTAAGACCGTATTAGAACACGAAATTTCAAACCGCCGAACAGTTAGGAAATAGCAAATTTTGACACCAGTTTAGTCGAAGACAGCACCAATTCCACAGTGTGCAATGAAAATACCTGACATATTTTACCTTTGATTTCTTAGGAATACTTTTCTCAACCAAAATCAAAACGTGTGCGCCGACACAGCTGCATACAATAGGCCATCTACATCAGTATAGTTTATGGTACTTCAAACCAAGTTATTTACTTAAAAAGTCGGAATGCCACATCATTAAATAATTTGTACGCTAACTGAAGTCATAGTGTTTAACCGCACAACGTTAAATAGACGTGGTGGAAGAACTCCAAACTGTTTACAAAACCGAAGACAATCGGTTGCTAAGTTTTACGGGAGGATTTTTTTTACACAGATGATAGCTCTCTCATGAAAAAACGTCAAGCTATTACCAACCTCACAGAAATGCCATAAACGTAGCTTGCTTATAGGCACTCACGAGTTGCTCCTCTTACTGCGTGACAGTTTTCCTGCCAGTAACGGTAACAATAAAACTAAGGAACTTGTGTTGTCAAGTTCTGTCGTCGAAACTAAGTCTTTCCGCACATTACTACGCAAAAGGGAAACGGTCGATAGTGAGTAACTTCAGTACGGATGTCTGTCGAACCTAAACGAACGAATATGTTGATCACAAGCTTTGTCCCTTTGAAAAAACTGTTCACACTGATATGAATTTCACAGATAGATTCGTTTGATTTGTTCACAATAAAACAATGTCCAGTAGAAGTGGAATTCGTCCGTCTTTCATCCTTCTGCACAGAGAAGTTAACACAGTGTTTCTCATGGGCAGAAAAAATAAACACTAGTGATAGCCAATACACTGCTGAAGAGTGAATAGTATTCGCGAAAGAGCAGGCTGATGGTGTCATGTCTATGACAGTTGTGAATCGCAAAACACTTTTGTAATGAAATTCGAAAATAGTAAGCGGCACTATATATATATATAGCGCAAGTTAACGGCCGGTTGAGTTGCCTATCAGATGAAATCAAGTGGCCCTTACTCCGTTTGCGGCTACCGTAGATGTTACCATTACTAAGGGCTGTCGAAATTAGGAGTGGTCGTAGTGTCCTGAACCTCTCTATGTTTTACTTTAAACAGTCACTTCAGCCACTTCGATAAAACATGTATTCAACAGTCCTGTACAAAGGGTTCGTTACTTGTTTAAATCAAAACACGTTCTCGTTCAAACATCAAAAAACAAAGGAATTTTCCCGATTTCAATTTTCTAAGCAACGATTTCAACTTTTGGGGATAAAAAATGTGACACTCAACTAACGGAACTCACCTGTCTGTTCATCGAGCATAAATCGGTTAGTAATTGGTCAGGCGATGTCTCTGCTTTCAAGCCAATCATCAGTCAACACAAATGCTTTAAATTGGTGTACTCACGCAATCGGTAGCTAACACAACAAACTCGATTGTGAACGCCGGTAAGTTATGCTTTGGTCAAATCCACAACCAAAACTCTGAAATAGAAAACGGGTAGTATATTGTATAATATTTTCCACACAGCAAATGTAGTTTTTGTAGTGGTCGGGGTATGCTTATCTAGGAAATTAGTCTAAGTGAACAATACAACAAACCATTAAGACTTTGAACCATTCTTTTTTCCACAGTTGCTTGCCGTTAATACATTGCAGGAATGAAACAATTGGTACGCCACTTCTGACACCATCTTTATGTGAACACAGACAATGCGCGAAAAATACCGTCTGTACTGTCTTATCTGTAGTTGATTATTTTTCGATGTCAATGTTAGTTAAATAATCCATATAGGTTGTGCAAATGGGCAGACGAGCTTTATTCATTCTGGAGCTCTTATTAGCATTGTTCAAATAAAATGTGACCTGGAAACCATCGAACGCTCATCAGTTAGATGAATTCGATCAACTCCATCAGAAATGGAGTAGGTATAACGCAATCTGCACATTCGTTTACAGTCTTCGCTTTCAGATGTACTCTCCAGCCAGCCTTTTTCAAATGGAGACACAGCATTCGAGGTTCACTCTGGTGGAAGCTCTTCATCACCGCACGTCTTTATCAGCATCAAGACTAGAAGTCCAACAACGCTTTCTTGTGACACAAGTGTTGATTACTATGCCACTGACCTCAAACCAAGCAAGATCGGGTGATCGTACCTGAAACCCTAGGCGTTTTCGTTTGGGAGTAAAGATCAGGTTGACCAACCGTCTCGAGAGGGGACACAGTAACTGTTTTGTTAACATCAGTCGACAAACCGGCGGTTAAGACCACCAATGTAGGTCGAAGCCTCCGACCGCATCGAACATGCCGGGCAATATTTTAGACATCTGATAAGTGGCTGAGGAGTTGGTTACTTTCAAGTTGAACGTCGCCCATTTTTAATGAAGGCTTTCGCATTCACCAAGACTTCTCAGCCAGTCCGTCTCAAAAAATGCACTGCGATTGAGTTCTACCATCTTTACAGCCTGTCAGTATGATTTCGCTAATATTAAGTGGATTCCATTGGAAATAACCAAGACCGTGTAAGGCGATATGAAAAAGGGTGAATAGAATTTATAAAACACGACTGTTATCTTGATAAAGATGGCCGACGTTAAAATGGTCGTGAACAGTCTACTGTTTGAAAGGCCGACGCAGTTTTACCTGATGAAATCAGGTCAGTGATGGGCGCAATCATTATTTCCTATTAGTTGCACCCCTCAAGTTTTAGAAGCAAGCAATAAATTTGCACTACGTAGAGTGTTGTGCAAAAGCCTCAACCCATTTATCTCATCTTAGCATTTTATCTGTTAGGAAAAACAAGCGTTTCCTCCTATATTAGTCAAATTAATACACAGTATGTTACACACAGACAGACACCTATTCAAAGTTTCTTTCAGAGAGCCAATGCAGTTGCATGCGTATCTGCTCACATGTTGGTTACTGTGTCACACACAAAGAAGTGTTATCAATAAGACTGTGTTATGTGCATACTGTCAGCTGATACATGGATAGCAAACATTTTACAAACGCCAAAGGGTAAGAAGTGTTTCCTTGAGAATAACTGCAAGAAAACGCTAGCCGCTTTATTGAATTTGGAGGCTACCTCAAGTTGAGGATACCTCACTTCGGGTGAACCTATAGACAATCAAACGGTGAATATTCTGCTTGATGATAATGTTATGGCGTGGAAAAATTGTTAATTTGCCCGCTCGAAACATAAAACGAGTTGAAGTAGCGTTCGTATAAGATGCGGACACACTGGTGTTATATGTCGAAATATCATGTTTTTGATATGTTGAAGAGAAAGTGACTTCGGCAAAACGCTGAAACGTGGATGGCTGAAATCAGAAGGGATTGTCATATCACATTCATCTTGTGCATTGAAAAGCATGAACTTAATGATATTTGTCACAAATAAATCTGGAACACCCCGAAACACGTACATATGTTCGCACAAAAATTTATTAAGGAAGTGCCAAATAACTCCAGACATACAAGTGTGGTAATGAACAAATAACAAACGTGGGCCGTACAGCAATCAGTTCGAGGTAAGCAGCACAAATAATGCATGGACGCGCTAATGCCAAACAGTTTTCGTGGGCTACCTGGTCCAGATTCAGGACACTGTTTAACTCAGTCTCACCAAAACAGGTCGAGGTCTTAAGTCATATGTATTCCGTTCTATCATTCACAATACAATATTGGTCAAATAAGTAGGTTGTAAATCTAGTACAGATTTCTTGATATCTCCAAAGTTTGTGGCTTCGTACAAAATGTGCTATAATTCTATCAAATTGCGTTCAGGCTCAACCCTTAATCCAGATAGACAGCTAAACTAGTATGAGTTCGTATCGAGTGGGGTCGGCCACCTATTTTATGGATCGTTAAAACTTCAAGCTTTTTACTTTGATAAAATGATGGATGTCTCTTACTGCCTTCTCAGGTCATTATAATGGACGCCCATGCAAGAGTTCTGTTGTTTTTGGTCGCACTCTGTGTATCCCAGATTGATTCAAGGAATACGCTGTGCAACCTGAAGGCCTGCAGGTTTGTTATCTGTAGATAGTGAATAATGTGTTTGCATTAGTCCCATTTCACACTTGAATCAACTAAGTCAGGGGCAAACATAATGTTTTTGCATTAGGGTGCGTATCTTTTTTGTAGTTAATTGTAAAACAACACTCTAGTTTCATGAGTATCATGAGACTTCAAAACTATTAACCAATCGTTCAAAACCATTGTTGGAAATACACGATTAATGACCCGTGGAGAATCTTTGAGATTTGGCAATCAAAGCCTTGTAGACTGGTGTCAGTTGCTTGAATTACGGCGACACCCACCACTATTTTTTGTATTTTTGACCTCTTCACAGCATTTGTTCAGGATCCAACCTCAGCATGGCCACCTGCTGTCAATTTGAGGCAATGCACACCCTATGCGAAGAATGTCTAACCAAAACGGACAATCCGATGGATTTGCAAGTCTGTTTAGGTGAGCTGCGGCTGAATTAAATATATTTTAGATACAACCCAAAGGGTTATAAATAAACGGGCGTCCCATTAGTTTTTTTGTTTACAAATTGGTGGATTTTCGTTTGAACTAGAGATCAGTGATACCTAGGGGTTGACAACTTATTCGCTCATGTAATCGAAGGTATTTTTTTAACCTATGGTCGCGACTGACGTCAGGTCAAATCGTTGACCCTTACCGTGAGAATCAAAACGATTAAACCGACTGGTGTTTAATCTTGCAGACAACAAAAAGGCAGTCGTGCTGCAGAAGTACACAATTATTACAATTTTGTGAAAAATGAATGAGAATTATCATAGTTCTGTTCCTTCTTCAAGATTGTACCGAAGATATTCAAAATATCCACTTGATTTCTGAATCAACCATTCATAACTTTTGTTTGTTCCCTTTCTGTTTGACGCTGGTAAGTGATCAGGGATTGGAACGATACTGACCACAGTTTACCTAATGCAACCAAGACGGCTACTCCCAAGCAAAAAATCTAGAGGCTTTTATAGCATTTTTGTTTCTATAAGTCCGCTATAGACATGAGGCGGCAAATTAAGCAAGCTGGTAAATAAAGTATGCTCTTAAATCACGCAAATTGGCGTCCGTTATTTGTAACAAAAAATTCGTCGTTGTTTCTCTGTTCTACTTACAGATGATGAATTTCCTCTTATCACCAAGCGACGTGGACTACTTGGAAAACGGTCTGCAGAGAAGAGACGAGGACTGATAGGAAAATAACCAAATAAATGTTCTGAATGTTGTGCTAATGGTCCATTACAAAATATGTGAAGATACGCTGTTGTTTTCTACTTCTGTACAACTTTTTCCGGCGAGATTATATTCGTGAGGGTGGTGTTGTAGTAATACTATTTTACTCTGAGCATGCGTAAAAACAAGTACCCGGAAAGATCTTTGTATGTAACCGTCTGACAGCTTTTTATCACTATAAATGCGCGACCGTACCTCGCTAAATATGAATCAACACTGTTCAAAAGCATGTCCGTCGCGTTTATAATTTTCCGTCTATCTTCCGTGTATAGCAGAGGAATAGAAGTTGTCTCCTTGGACTTGTATCTTAGTACGGATCAAAACAACGACAACACTATCTGAAGTTACAAGGCCTCATTTTTACATGTTTTAGCTCAACAAAGCATACGATGCCCGACTAAGATAGTTGACCAAATGAAATATAGTAAACGTTGATAATGACCTGCCTTCAGAATGAATTTAAACTTAAGGCATGACGTGGAATTCAAAAGCTTGCACAGACTATCTAAACTGACTAGGAAATATGGTGGACTCAGTTAACGCTTATGGGTGGATAAATTTTCCAATCAAGTCTGAACGAAACAGTTCAGTGTGCGATGATCGCTTAGAATTACTTTGAAAACGCAGGCGACCAGCAAAACATGCCCTTGATCAGCTGGACCGCAATCTGGGTAGTAGCTTACTATTGTCACATATAGCTAGGCGGATGCATCAGAATTAGTTGTTAATCTCTGCACTTTGCCTTAATTAAGGGCTCACGGCTGGTGCGTGGATGCTTTCTGATCCTAAGATTCTGATACTTGATAGCGGGCATTTGTGGCAATCTATTCAGCTGCTCAGTGGTTCAAAGATTATCATCTCCCGCAGCACCAGCGGCCTGTCGCCGGCATTACGCCACTACTCCGTTAAGAGTGCGGATGCAAGGTATGGGTAAACTATGTCCAGTTTTGGGAGCCAGGAGTGAGTTGTAGCAAAGTATGAAATCGCGTTGATACAAACCATCATGTATGCTACCGAGTGTCTTTTCCCAACCTGCATCCACGTCTTCACTATAGACACTGCTCACCTGCGAGGATAGTATTACGGTTTAACAATAAGAGAGTTGTTCCGGGAATATTTTATTCGATCCGCGGTCTGAACTATGCACACAGTCCACAAAACCATACTCTATGTCTACTGATTGTTCTATTGTTCTATTAGAAGAAGTCTGGATTACGCAACCAGTCTGACGTTAGCAATCAACAGTATCTTAGTATGCTAGCAAACGCTATAATCTTCATTAACCACAGTCAGCACCTTCAGAAATACGGTGTGAACACCTTGGTCACATCTTGTTCCTAACACAACTCGGTTCACAACCCTTTGTTTTGTCTCCTGGTCGGTGTTCAAGGGTTTATCTGTTTACATCTCCTTTTGTGCATTCACAAACCGTAGGCGAAACTTACCTGACTGACAAACTATCACGCAGTCAACACGCAATTCCGAACCAATATTGCTAGCTAAACTGATGGTCATTGCAATTTGCCAGCTGTTCTCACCCAGCCAATGAGTACTCGCTGTACCATTTCCATGAAGTTTATTTTCTCCTTTCTTTTTCTCCATGGAGGGGGCCAACCGATACCGTGTTTTTATATCCATTGTAAAACTGAAGAAGTGAAACCAGTGCAAACAGAATGTGTCGTTTTTGTCAGCATACTTTCAGCCAAAATGATAGTTGTGCTTTTAGCTGGCGTCCAGCAAATGGCTAGAATGAACCTACCCACCTCTATCGGTATACTAACGAACCAACATTTATAAAATTTTCGTTTAACAACTTATACTACACTTTCAGTAGACTGTTCAGGGTCTGATTATACTGGAACCAACTGATGTGATATATTCCGTCAGTGAATACTAATTTTGTCACTCCTGCGTTGATATTCGCTAAACAAAATTTTTTACATGCCCAACGCCCTAAACGATAGACGTGTTCCTCTCCATTTCTCCCTCCTGTGGCTTGTTTTGCTGGATACGTATCAGTGTCAAAACATGCTTTCGATATTCGGGCTCAATAAGTCAACACGATTTTGTAGCATGAGTTTAGCCTCCAGCCTTATGGAAGCACCTATTCAGGTTCGTTATGGCGTGAAAAAAGTGCACGTGATCTTCAGTGTCACGGTACGGAATTAGCCAAGAACAATACTCACAGTCTAGCTCCTTCAATCTAACCACACCATGAACTACCATGAAAAAGCCATTAGTAGACGATCTTTGATGAGTTGCTAAAGTGTACATTGCAGATGTCCCTTCAGATGACTATCCGACATATTGGTATTGCCTGACCGTTGACTTTATTAAATCACAGTTAGCTCACTGGCAGTTGACAATATTGATTTTTGTAGTAAGTTAAACATTTTAAAGGTATTTTCCATCCTCGAGAGGTCTTGACTGTTAATTGGAATGCGAGGCCTCTTGTATAGTTTGATCTTCAAGTCTATAAGATAAGAGTGAATGTATTAGAATAGCTGTATGATTTTCTGTGCTAACCGATAGCGTTCATCCTCACGTCCCACAAGAGATATCCGTTACAAGTTTTCACCCTCAATTAAACTTGCTAGTACTACTTCAAACGACGTTTTCGTAACATAAGCTTAAAGATAAAAACATCAATATGAACCTTCGTGGCGTGTCCTTCAAAATCTGGGTGCAAATGTACAAGAGCCTACAATAATTAACGTTGTCAGACCATACCAGTAGGTAAAGAAATTACATAGCACACAGAAGAAACTTACATCAGATCAGCCTTAGTTTCTTACCGTAACTGAGATGAACTAACAATCTAGTCCTTTTTGCTTCTGGAAGATGGGTAGAATTTTTCGCTAAGGAGGGCCTCTGTGAATCATGTCAAGCAACTGATGCTAGTTTTTTAAAGGATAAAATGGGCCCTGATTGGAACTGATGCAGGCTTCACACTCAGATGAAGCCGCACAGTCAATGAGGCTGATAGGTGATTTCAATGGAGATAATGCCGACGGCGCACACGTCAGATGGATGCGCGCTAGGGCACAAGAATTGTGCAGTTGTTCACATCACAACTTTGTTTTCAAAATCTTCGTTTAAGGATACGTGGTTGCTCCCAAACAACTCAAATTTTTTCCACCAAATCACAAGAGGATGATCGGGTCCATAATTCGACCGGTGAGAGAAATCCCGCGACCGAAAACGGGGTGTATTCCGAAGTGAGTTTAGCGTCTCACAGGTCATATTTCACGCACTTACACATTCAACACGCAGTTGACAGCCGGTTTCAACAATTGCACGAGATTTTCAGAATTCATGTCGTCGAGCCAACGCTACTGGGACCTTACGAGTCGTTTGCACTAATGACAACAACTGCCTACTCTGAGTCTGAGGAGCCTGCTTGTCAAAAGTTTACCACGCACTTTGAAGAGGCAAAATGGACTGATTGTTAGTCCGTATTTGCCGTGTTGGTGAACTTGGACTTTTCTTAGTAGCTTCACCCGTGCATTATTTGATTTCGTTGCTATGTGGTGAACAGTTTGGGTGTGCTATGTAAGCAATGCCAACTGCGGTACAACTTGTGAAAATAGGATGAAATGGTGCCGGTATGTCGTGTAAAGTTACATCGCCGTTTCTTTCTTAACTATATTATGGTTGATCCTCAAATTACCACTTTCAATGAGTGGTTATGCTAACAAATTAAAAATAGCCCAACCCGGTGGCTACGAGCAGCATGATGCGAAGTATATGAATAAGTATACTTAGTGTTCATCTGATGGCACAAAACCACACCCACACCTAACAGAGGGTCGTTACACCGCAGAATAAACGGCTTCTGTAGATCATATTTTATTGGCACAGGTGAGAAAGTCAGGGTCGTTCTCCTCCTAGTAACATAGGTTTGCTTACCCACGAACAATGACAAATCTCCCCAAGATGGAGGTAAGTATCTGACAGATTATTCATAAGATACCACTCTGACGTTAGCAGTTCTCAAACGCCACCCTCGTTGTCTGTTTTGCTCCTTCTTTCGTAACCCAAAATCGGTCAGCCATATGCGGTTGACCTGCCAACCAAAATGCGCTCATGATGTCCAAGAATTTATGTAAAGTTTTATAGCAAGTGAAGTTCTATTTTCATCGGCCAACTAAACTGTCATTTGTTTCCGCCTTGTTGCATCTCATCAGTACCAGGCACACGGAATAATGGAACACATGTCTTTGCCAGTAAGTATTACAAATCGAAAGGCCAAAAATTAATTCGCGCACCTTCTTGCAACTCCGTTGACCTCAACTGTGTGTCTGAACTATTACTCTGGTGATCTGTTGATCAGACACTTAGTCCCGGGTGGTGATTTCGATGCTTCATTTTATGTGTTACGGATGAGACCTAGTAAATTCAAAACGGTTGTTTATCGGTTGACAGTCACTGAACCCAACAGCTTACTTCCGAGTTGAGTTTCATGCCGTTGTGCAACATAGTTGGACGGTGTTCGGATAGTCACAAGTTCTGCTGACGTACATCTGTGAAAGGTAACTCATATTAGGATTACACCATTTTATTGCATTTTCTGACAATCAACTTTGCACATCAGTCGAAAAACTTCGAAACCAGAAGTCCGAAACTTAGTAGCTCAACATGATCCGCATCGGTACGTAGTTCAGTGCTCTAATTTCTTTTTCGAGCTACCGAAAACAGAAGAACCAACGGATATCTATCGAATATTTGGAACTAGACAAACCTATGTGGTGTTTTTAATGAATATCCTCGAACGTTCACAAATTTCATCCCAAGAATATGCCTGCCCGACTTTCCCTCTTGCAAATTTTCACAAATTTTCTGAGTCTCGTGTAAATCCTCTAGGTAAGGAGTAGTGCAGTTTTCTGAATAAAGATAAACTTTACGACATACCTGCATTTGTTGCAAAGGCTCAACAGTCATCAGATTTCTGTCAGAAGAAAGAAGGAAAACTCTTTGTAGAGAATGCTAAACCAGGAAAACCTAGACTTAGGCTTACAAAACAGCACCTTATCTGTTGGGATCGGCTATATACAAATTTCAAAAATGTCGGTTTGACTTTGCATCTCAGTTAGCTCTTGTCCGAATTCTCAAACCCACTAGATTATCTCAATTTCGGTTATTTTCTGATTGCCAACTATTTTTCACGGAGCATGCTGTTACTGAGAGCACTTTTAGGCTCACTGGTTTATGTACGTGGATTTTTGTGGCGCTATGATACTAACTGTAGGTTTTAGACGGCAGTTAGATGCACGTTGGCTTGTGGGTCCAGCCCCTTTTCTTCATATTGCCTCTGGATAAAATGTTTTATGACGCAAAGCATGCACGTAGTATGGATATGGAACCTTATTCACTACAATGAATGTAGCCTAAGTTTGTCTTCTCCGGTTTGCCAGATCTTCCTGATGGCTGTTGCATAGGCTTTTAATAATTTTTCACTAAGTCTGGTTAGATAGTAAGCTCTAACACATTGTAATGATTTGTCACAGTTGGTGGACTTAGGATTCCACTGCTGACACCCTGTTGCCTAACATATAAATTTATGCACTTATGGACTGCAACAGTAGGTGGTTGTACGTTGAAACATTGAAGCCTTGAGTAGATTGTTCGTGTTAATGAGCAAGCAAGCGATTCTCGTCCCGCTTAAACGTAGCGTTTTTCTGACGAGACCGATTCTGTTCTGTGTCGTCATCTAACCAACTCAGAATGAAACACTGAAGTGGCGTTGTTCCTTCCAAATAATTCGTGAAAACTTCAAGGAGCAAGCAATCAGGTGTGGAATGAAGTGTAAGAGCAACAAATATATCTTCACTCTTCACGCGTTTTTGCGGAGGTTTTGAAAATCTATAATGCATTAGTGAACGCGTTCTAGTAGATTGCCCACAACTAACTGATTATAAGGCACACATTTTCAGTGTGAAGAGCATCAAAGCAATGTTGAGGTTTGTCTTTCAATGACTATCCTGAAAGTTTGCACTTGGAAAATTCAAGAGACGAAACAGCGCTCCTTGATTAATAAGGATAATCTGCCGTCTGTCAAAAGGAACAAATGATGAAGGTGGGTGAATTAATGAAATCCGTCTTGTCTTCCGCACCAAGAATACGGCCCCACTGTAGCAAGTACCTTTATGACCATACTATCCACATCAGCGATAAAAAACCACGTGTGACCAGCATTGAATACAACTGGAGTCTGCAATGTGTATTCACTTTATCAAGCAACACGTTACACAGGCTCATACGACCGTGTGTGCCCATCTATCACCGATATAGTCCAATAAGCTCACGTCTGAGTTGACCAACTGAAGCAGTGATAAAACCTGAAAGTCTGGGCCTGGCACTGAAGGATCATAAATAGCCTCTGACTGTACCTAAAGACGTTCAGCAGGTCGACCTGAGGAAGATGCTTTACTGAACTGGAGCCGATGGGCTCCTATCAATAAAGGAAAGTCAAACAATTCTCCAGAGATTCACTGAGCTGCTGTTTGCAGTCCTCAGATCAACGTAGGGCATTCGCGTACATACTATGAATCGAATTCAACGGTAAGAAATGATGCCATCGAACGAAGACTGCTAATTCTATTTTGTTTCCACCGTGAAAAGTGGCCGGTTGGATTCATCCACCGTGGTTTGTTGGACGGCGCCAGGTGACACACCCTTTCAGGCCGTTATATAGCAACTCCACAAGCGACGACTGAAATCCGGACTGTCAGATGAACAAAGCTGTCGATATCTAATCGTCATTCACTCTTAATGATAGTCTGTCTCTGGAACTGAAACGTCACGCCTGACGCCTACAGGAAATTGCACGCAGATATACCTACGATAAGAATTGAAGCAACTGGTATGGCTGTCCAAGGCATCTCCAACTACTCTACATCAACCGTCGTCCAGTCCGTTACTGCCATGGTACGGAGCCCACTCCGATTTCACCCAACTGTCTCGTGGAGAGAATTGTCCGAAATCTCACTCGCATGGACGTAACTTGTTTTCGAGCAAACAAACACCACAGCTGTCACTATCCACCTGCTTTGGATACTCAGAAAAATCGGATGCACGAAGACCTCTATGAATGGCAACAAAACTCGGCTAACTCTGTCGACATCTAAACTCAGCGTTCAGTTATCACTTCTGACAAGCCGAACTGAAGGGAACCAAGATGGAATGTACACCGGTGGCTTTACTGGATTCCAGCTTGAAATAACAAAGATATCTCGCAGCGGCGGTCAACCCTCAGGGTTATTAGATCGGTAACTAGGTCCAAGTGTGGAATTCCTGAACTTCCGGAGTACAGCCGTAACTCAGCTGATAGAGCATTCGGTGTGCCTGCTCAGAATCCAGCCAAAGTTAAGGTTCTTCGCAAATGGGTCTCTTTCATATTGGAATTGTTTAGGAAGTTCCTGACGTCGAATCGGATGGTGCAAAACTCATATTTTCCAGCTATCGTGTCTTCACAGGACCTAACGCTGTTCGGAATATTCAGTTGCCGCTGGACTACTCTCGACAGTCGGTCGTCACAACAGGAACAGGAATAGTGAAAGTAGATCCATCTGCTTCCTTCATCCAGGCTTCATATAGGCCGCACTGCACTGTCACAGTGTCACTCAGACAATTCAGATGAATGAGCTGGGGCACAATTTTGGCTGTATCCTCCACGAACTGCAGGTAGAAGTGGAATCTTGATGGGCTACGTCAATCAACTTCAGTACATCAATATCCCCAGTCACACACATCAGGAGTATTACGTGTAGCCATACGCCAGCCCAAAAGGAGTCGGTCAGCGGCTGCCAGAATCCAGCGTGTCTCGGAGTATGATCAAAAATTACCTCTATTGTCATCGTAGCCGAGACATTGAGTAGAATTCGTCAAAAGGGCTGCAACTCTGTAGTCTGTTCTACGAGTTTGATACTAAAGTGAACACTGCAATAGCAGTGACCGCAATAGTGCGACTGCCCCTAAAAGCACGAACCCGGAGTAAGAATTAATTTTTTTAACCATCTATAAAATCCAGACTTTGAAAACTCAAGTCACTCCAACATTTATCCGTGTCGCATTCTTGTTTACTATTTCGCATAACTCTGCTGGCGTTCACTTGCTCTTGTCCGATATGTGGTGGTATTGAACACTAGCGTTATCTGTGGGCCATTGTGTTAGACTTGTTATATTGTGTCATGCAGAAATGCATGGGTAGTGAACTTTCCTTCGGGATTTGTGATATTTGTTCATATTATTTGTTTAAGGCGTTGTTGGTCATCAACAGCAAAACACGGGCACAAACTCCTTCCATTCACCTTCAACTTACGCTTAAGCCTTAACTATTCGCGTTCTCATCCTTTCCAACAATGGTAGAACTACCATTGAGTGGCCGGTAGATTTAATTATTTTGATGAGACCCGACTGCAAAAAACGTGTCATAGTCTGGTGTGCTATCACTGAACTTATTGCCACAGTTTAGGCATAAACCTTTGTTTATATGGATAATTACACGTGTGAAAGGCGATTACACACAGTACACGTTATCCACCTCGCCAAACTTTCCTGGATTTTTATATCAGTTTGTTGACAGAGTATGAGGAGTCAACTTTTCGTTTTGCTAAACCGAGCTGAGTATGGCACTTCCCCAATTCACCCACCAAATGATACGTCAAACCGGTTGGTGCACGGGATGGGTGACTAGTGTTACCTCACGCCTTGGTCAAAGTGATGTCAAGCTAATACCAGAGTAATGACTCTTTCCTGTTAAGGGTGATATTAGTTTATTTGCCGGTGTATCTAATTTAGGAATTTTGTGTGTGAACTGGACGCGATAAGAGTAACGAACAATGAAACCAAGTACAACAGGTAACAACAAACTTCGTCCTAGGCAATGGAAAGTCGTTTATCAGTCTCTGATGTATGTCAGCAGTACGGTGCAATGAAAATTTAGTGCACTCAAAAGAAGTTTCTACTTACCAACAAAACGTTAACATGCATCACCATGCTATTCGCAGAGTGGTGATCGTTCAGCTGAATTAATTCCTGACGTACCGTTTTTTTGGGAATCGACAAACTGATGTTCTGCCTTGTTTTGTTAATACTTTGCAACATTATGGTATATTTTTGATCATACACACAAATTGTAATAAAAACCGCACGCATGTGAATAGGCATGAATATTTTTACGTGTAAACAACAGCTGGTAGCATAAAAATGGTTGTAACCATTTGTTGAATTGCACATTTGTTTAGATTCTACATGTTTCTGTCAGCAAAATTCATTACAATTTGGACTCCTTGCTGGAAAAGCAAAAAGCCCATTTGTGCATTATATGATGAGATAGTTATAATGATCATGTCCAAACGGTTGGTGGAAATAAATCTACCAAATAAAATTAATCTGCTGTGTGACGCGTTTGCTGAACTCCAGAAGTTATACCAATTCCCGACCACATACATAAATTGTTCCTTTAGTCCTGGTGAACAAGAGTAAAGTTTAGAAAAGAATTTCAGCCAACAATGCACCGCTCTGACATTTCTGGTTACAATGAGCGGCAAAGTTGTTCAAAAACTTTGGACAACAACGTTATTAAACTGATTATAACGCTTTATCTCTACAGCATCGTCCGATTTGATTAGCAAGTAGAGTACACGAACCTACCACACTAAAACATATATACGATATATATATATTTTTCCATTTATATATATGACATACCTTTGCGGAGTTGAAAAAGCTGCGATCAGTTATGAATGGTAGTAAATTTGAACGAAATGGCAATCGTTTAACTAAAGGTGAACTATAAAAATTTTACCTCTCCACATCTATATTCACCTGAAGTAAAAATTCAAATACCTGATACTCTAAAGACCAAATGATCCTGACTTGCTGGAAATTGTTACAGGACTTTTCGCCTATGCCCGGTCTTTTGCATTCACTCTCATGTCTTCTTTAACAGTTTGCACTTCTAACTGCGCATTTCGGTTCAGCTATGTACCCTGGAATAAAAATGTTCGATTATTTACACCTTCTTTGTATCCAACTTTCACAACTATTTCTTCTATCCACATTCTCTGTTGCGGTCAGCTTCATAGCGCTTTGAAATGTTTCGGTCGATTTCTCTTCTACTGTCAAATACATCAACGTTCCTGTTTTGTGCTTTACTTCTGCCTCTAAACAAATGAAGCTCATTGTCCACACCGATTCGACTACAACAACGTTTGATGGATTTTAGCAGAATCATCTTTCAATATTGCACATTCCACATCATTTTACGCAAGAGAGTTAGCAAAAGGTGAACCGCGCTTCCCAGTCCAATGAATGAGATAGCACACAAAGCTCTATGCACAAGGAAAGTGTTTGTACAAGTAAGGTATGTCTGGGAGCAAACTATGGAATTTCGTTTTGTCGCGTATCAACAGAACACAAGCAAAAAACAGGAGAACGAATGGTTCGTGACACTATTCATTTTGTCTCGCAAACATTTTCATTCTGATTTGACCTATCACAGGATTAAATTTTACTAGTGTCTGATACAACAGCGATAAAGTCTTGTGGTCAGTTCATATCTAAAACGTTTTCAGTACAGTAGAGTAGAAGATTTTAGTCGGAACTTTGCATGATGTGGCCCGTTTGCTTTTGACGGAAATGAGCAAGTCGCTATTGCGATTTAAATAACCGGCTACCTCAATGACATGGCCATCTCTTGATGTCAGCCACTCACTAACCAAAGCACCGTTAGTATTAGGCAATACAATACACCCCCCGCAGGAAATTTCTTCAACGCGCTCATCACACGGGTAACTTTTACGTTTCCACCGCCTCCATATCTGTCGTCTGAGACGGACATCACTTGCTGCCAAAGTGAAAAAACGACAAACGGCTCAGCGTAACAGAAATCGTATCGAACCAAATTTTCTTGCGTTACCGCTAGTGCTTGTTTTAAACCATTTTATAGTTCGAAGTACAAAACCACGAATTAAATACAAATGGTCGAGGTTTATACTCAGTTCTTTTTCAAATAATAGAGTAATAACTGCAGAAAATGTTCCATCTGCAAGTTGTAACGGTCCTTAATTACAATCGATTCTGTTCTATCTAGGAAACCTTGGGTCTCAGTTACGAAGTAAATGTGCTGCGTCATCAGTTGATGGTCAATGATATGCTTTTAGTGGTCATATTGACTGTTCAGAGCTTACTCACTAACAAAGTCCATTATGGGACAGATGAGGAAATCAAGTCCCCAAACCCACTCTTAACTCAGCCCATTAGGGTGTGCTGCATTCAAATTATATTCACTTATTGTGCTGGGATTAGCGAAGGAACAGATATTCCTCTTGTTATTGAGCGTAGGTTTCAGACTGCTTTCCATGTGGTGACTGGTGTGACGTCAACTGATATGCGCACAATAACGAACCTCCGACGTTGCTATGGCAACAACCAGCCGGTACTTAAACTTTGGCTTTCTTTATTAGTGCTGTAGTTCGGAGACGACGTTTCTGCGTACAACTTCCTCCATTGATCTGTTGGTGAAAATCCTCGTTCTGTAACACGGATATTGTACTGTTTTGTGTTCGTACTGATGAACCTAGATGCCACTGAACACAGTGAACATACTTAAGTTGAGTGATTCACTTTTTAAAGTGCACGTCTCATCTGCAGACTGCTTGTGGAAAACAAAATAAGTACATTGTTTACGGTCAGTTGATCCTGTGAGTTCAGTGCGAGAGATCGTAGAACCACGTAAAACTAACGGGTTGGTGACAACCCACGCTGTTTTGCTAAAAGTTGAACCCTCAAGAATCAGTTCATTTGTTTTGACCGTATGGAAGCAATACCTAGGATAGGAGGTGAAACTGTATCCCGCACCTTTGCATGAATCATGGCGGCAAAGTAGGTACACATCAGTTAGACTGGGTGGACATAAAAAAGAAAGTAGACAGTAAGTGTTGTTTGAGTGAGTCGATGAAATTCAGAACATAATTTTGTGCGGGGTCCAGCTAGTAAGGCAAAAATAAGGTAAGAAGGCAACTGCCGGATGTCCACATATGGATAATTTAGGGCTGTGGGGTTGTAGGTCGAATACGCACGAACGACCGGTACTCATGCATAAGTCATCGCACAGGTTACTAATCATAACATCAAATGCGTGCTTTAAAAGTTATTGGCATTTTCACCAATTCTGTGGATATCATATAAAACTTTCGGCCGAATAGGTTAAGCGTCTAATCCGGAAGAGTTTCAGGACCAACCAATCATTATGGTCTGACACTTTCGTATAAACATTTCTGTTTAAAAAGGTTGGTAGTTTAAAGTGGTAGCTATCCCAAACACACGTCATAGCCCGTTAGTTTCTGTAAAAATTTTCACCTCAGTTGCATTTAGTGTTGTTTCCGTTCATTCTGTTTTCCACTGGTAGCTTTGTGAGACTGACGTCTCTTTAATACGACTAGGCAAACCAACCACAGTACTTCTGATCTAGGGTCATTAAACGATCATTTTTGCTACTAGCCATCCGCCACTTCTTCTAAAGGAAAAAAATTGCCGTGTTGATTGTTCGTGAACCGTATATATTTACGTTTAACGTAAATCCGGATGGAAGTTTGTCTCGTTGTATTCATCATCGTGATCCTCTGGTCCAGTTTGCAACGGATGTCCGAAATAAGTTCAACAACTCCCGTTATTCTCTGGTGTAATCCGATGCTGGAGCGGTTCCAAGGCTCACGAAAATAGATTAAGTGCAAGCATCGGATCCTGAACCCTCATCTGTCGACATTCAATGTTCTACATTTTCTTCAACTCCGCTGCATTTTCTCAACATTTTCACACGTACCGCAGATCCAGCTTTGCTTCGTTCCTCTTGTTGAATCATTTTCCTTCATTTGCATTCACTTTTACACCTTTGGCTCTCGAGCAAGCATTCAAGTACTCAGCATCCTTCACTTTTATTCCAGTGTTGCCAAATAATTGGGGCGCAAGATCATACAATGACCTCGGAGGTGCAAACCGTACAACAAAGCATGCCCTGAAACGTATTTTATTTCAAAATTTCGCTCCACTAGTCTTTATAACTTAGTCCGATATCAGAGGACGCTCTTAGTCGGCTGGAAACCACATCAGCCGATGTTCAATACAAGTGTAGAGTTTTGTGCCTCATTGAAAAAAATAATCCTGACTACAAAACACATTGATACACCTTCCGATCTGCGATCCAATAGAAGTTAATGGGTCCGCAACCGGATAAAGGACTTGGCGTTGTGGCTATGAATGAGGTTAAATATATATCAAAAATGCAATCGTTATTGAGTGACACTGCTAAATCTCCTAAAGATAGCTCAATAGGCAATGGTGTTGAACCTAATAGATGCACTGTCAAGGAAGGGCTGTTGTATCTGGGAGTAAAATTCAGTGCTCAATTAGCTACACAAGTAATTACACCTGGTTGGTCGCACCCTTGTCGACTCTGTGGTTTGCTCAAACTCCGTGAGATCAACGTATTTTCAGTCCTCACAATTTCCGTGACTAATTCGTCATTGCGCAATTTGTTATTGTGGTTGGTTCAACTTTTTTGGCCCACACAATAGTAAATGGGTTGAAAAAAACCCTGACAGGTAGTTCTGAACCAATCGAGTTACTGGACGGTTTTAAATGCAACACCAAGCATATAGTCAATATGGGCATAACTTCTTTAATAACATTTTTTTCTTCGAGGCGGAAGGCTCATATCATTTGCCAGTACGTTCACTCAGGCGAACTGAGCAAAGGATTACCTATGTGTCAGTAAGGATGTCCTCCACCACTATACATAACGAAATTCGAGTCCGACTTTCCGGGAACGGGTTACGCACAGACGGACGATGTTACTACCGGCGGTCCACGCGGTCCGCTATTATTAGTTTGAATATACCCGATTTGGCCAAGAAAAGAAACGCGTAGCAAACAAGCTCGTTTTTGGCGTTTCATCGTCAGGTTAAATGTAACATATGGGGGTGATAGATAACATAATAATGATGTAATGGTTTTCAGTCAAAAGTTTGTGTCTGATTTGGGTGAAGCTACTCAGCTGCGTTACACTGGTCAGGTGAATTGCAGGAACTCTGCAGGGAAAACGTAACACCTGTGCGACCATTCTATCCTTGGTTTGTGTGCACGGCCATGGAAGGTTCCACGTTTTGATTAGCTCTTTTTGGGCTCACAGTGGTAGTGAGTGTAGTCAGATCACGATGGCCTATACAACTGATGGTATACGACCTTTGACCTGCTTCGATTGCATCCCAAACAATCGATAGATCGGCTTGAACGAAACAATCGGATGGATCAGGTGGTTTGGCTCGATCAAATGCGAGGCGACCGCAGAAGAACAGGGCCTCATCGATCCTCGTGTAAGCCACACTGGTTGTTGCTCCTGATAAAAACAATGGTGGACACTTCAATATCTCAACCTGAATAAAAAGTGATAAAGCATGAAAAATCGGTGTTATCGATCGTTCGACCTGGAGCATGCGTTCTGGATACTTTTCCAAGTTGACCATCACTCACATTTGATCGTAGCCTTCGCATTCAGATAGACTTTCCAGCCAGCCTTCATGTGAAATAGTTTGGAGCAGAGTTCAGCAATCTAACAGAGACCATTATAAATTGATCTAACGAGCACACAACTGTTTCACAACCGATCATTCTGGAAAGCGCAATGCAGAGGATTGTGACCCCCTCAAACTAGCGTACGCAGGCAATTTATAATCCATTACAAAAGTGAGCGCAACATCACCCTGTCGAGTCGGATAGTGGATGAACTCGTAACCGGGAAACCACTCTTTTCAGGGAACAAGTGTGTGAAATGCTGTCATCCCGACTACTTAAGAATCTTTTCCACGAGTAGAAACCTTCGGTTACTCCGGCATTTCTGGTCTTCCTAGCATTTCACTTTGTCTTCATTCATCCTGTCACAACTGATAGTCTTGTACTGTACGCGTGCATCTAATTTTTGCCCTTAAATAACTCACATTTGATTAGTATACGTTATTTAAGTCGGGACACGACTGTCTACAGACCACCGGCGAGATAATAAGATTCATATATACGGACAAAACTGAATCGGAAATCAGGTATCAAACTGCGTACTCACAGTACGTGTTGTATTCGCACTGAATGTTAAACCCATTGGAAGTTCCTGACGGTATGCGTGATTCTGAAGCTTTGTCTGAGAATCAGCTATCAACAATGCAGACTTGAAATAAAATACCCATCAATCCATCAAGTTAACCAGAACATTAATCGAATGTGTGTCGTCCATTAATTTGCAAAATTTTAGTTTCTGTACGGTCGCAACTGTAATCTGCCTCAGTTTACCTTGACTACTGGTCATTAACACTATTACCATTAAAGGTTGCCATGGTTCAGAAGCTGCAGAGGTCACCCTGATTTGTCTGCCTCAATATTCTCTGTCGGTAATGTAAACGCTCTTTATATTTTGCTACAAGAACCAGTAACATCGGGTGATCCAAATTTCAAATTTTCCAATGTTATGTACGAAGCTCATTAGGTTCTATCAACATTTACTGGCGAGTGGAAACCAACTGTGAATGTTGATGTTTAGCGTGAACGTTGCCCACCGCTGTACAAAGTAGACGACAGTCGACTTCATGATCGTACAAAAGCTAAACTCCACGGTACTCGTGAAGAAATCTCGTTTTCTCCCTGTTGCTCCCAGATATTTTTTCAGCAATAAAGCTTTATCTGTACTCCAATCAACTTAAAGCAAATTTTGTTAAAAATACTGCGCTTCATAGATGAGTTTTTATTCATAAACATCTCATAAACATCTCATCAAGAATTCCCAGATCCATTTTCTTGGTTCGCGCCTAGAGACGGAGCATTTCTCCACTATTAAACTCTGAAAGTTTTTATAAGGTCGGGTGTAACCGGGCAGTGAATATCAGAATATTTTCCTATAATAGTTAGTAATTCAACTTTAGATTACCTCTTCTGACGTGGAGGTACACTTACACAACATGTCTACCTAGCAACGGAAATCTGACCGACATTTTCTTCAAAATGGTGAAATATGCCAAAATGATTAATTGTAATTGGTGGAATTACCAGATTTCTGAGAGCCCTGAGGCTTTTAGTTATTATCTCGTTTTACCGGTGCAACGAAGAAGCAGCACGTTAAAATGTCGATGAGTAATATCGAAGCGCTTTAGTTTTCAGATCCAGTGGAAGCGGCAAAATGCAAAGACCTATTCATATTGGTTGCTACACGCTTAGAAATATTCGGGAATACATTTGCCCAAAACATCCTTCAAGAAATGCTGAAGAAATAAAGAAGTAAAACCAGGGTGAGAAAACGCACCTAATAAGAATGCGGTTTCAGAATGGAGTCTCATGTGAGTGGTACAAATAGGAACCAAATGTGTTAGATGAAAAAACAGCAACACTTACCATTTTCCGAGTGGGAAATTTGATAAAGGTTCAGCGGGTACTCACACCTGATGATTGGCGACAAGATGTAACTCGTAGTATGCTTTCCTGGAATCTTAATCAGCAAACCCGTTAAAATTATACTACCCTAACTTGTAAAAGCGTATTGTCTTCCTGGATCATGAGATTAGCATTGTTTCTTCAAAGTTCCCAATTAATACGATAACCACAAGGAGTCCAAGATTAAAATATCAACTGCAATTATGTTATCGACTGTACAACAGGTAGCATTTTTACATCACTAATTCGGGTTGCCAAATCGGGTGATCAGAAAGGGTTTCATAATGACAGATACTTTGACTGGGTGTCAGACGCTTGATTGCCAATAGCCTGATGTTCACTGGAATACAAGCTGCATTCGGCACAAGAAAAATAATGAAGCAGTCCAAAATTAATGAAGCCGAATCATTCTGATATTTATAAACATTCGAAATAGAGAGTGAAAATCAGACAAGTTGGTATAATCCTGAACTATCATGACATGCTCAGTAAACTCACCATCAGTACATCTGGACGAGATGGACCACACTTGCTTGAACATCTCATTGTATCAAACGTAAAATAGGCTGTGCTAAACCGTCCGTGAAAATAATCAATCAATTATACTTCCGATCGGAACACTTTATCTTCAGTAGTCAGATATCCACACCCCAGGATAGACCAGTCACGGGAACTTTCTGATTACTGTAAGAATTGTCATAACTTGCGTGCATCAGGTTATCCATCCATACATCCTGAATCGGACCAAGCTGACATTGTGTATTGCCTCTTACAGTACTGATATACTATCTACCACTTCCATTGAGCCCACATGAGTGTGCATCATACAGCCTAGTGATGATGCACTGGAAAACGGGTTTGTTTTTATGAGTTTCTTCTCATGAACAAACCAGGTGTATCCAAGGTACTTAAACTTTGCTATTATCCATCAAATTGATATCTTTCATTGTTTCTCAAACCAAGCATTGTTAAAAACGTCAAACTATAGCAACTTTTTTATTTCTTGGAACAAACTCATAAGAATTTGTAGTTTTAAAAGGCGCATTGACTAGAGTGGTAAAAACTACCAGAATCCATCAACGTGGTGAAAACATTGAACTCACTTTTGATGGCATCTTCATCCAGCTTTGGTATAATCTTAAATTTGATTCTGAACTGCCTGTGCAGACACCGGCTGCGTTCTAAAATGAAATGAACTTAATTTTCTATGTTCGCAATAAGGCGTACGTTAACTACTAAACGTCACTTGTACCTCCAGGATGCATCGAAAATATTTGTGCAGAAAGAACTGGCGTGATTTTTTCAATGAACTACGATCACCCTCAATTTTTAACCGCAAACATTTCAGTACAAAGTAGAATCAATTTCACTGTTTAAGAAACCGTTGAAATTCTTACGATTTTACCCTGGTATGATGGCAAACACTTCTTATTGCGTTTCCACTTCAATGTAATGGATGCCAAAGCAAGCTTTTCGCCTCTATTAATTACAATTTGTGTATGGCAAATCGATTCTGGTCACGTGCAGTGCATAATTTACTCTTTTCTGTTTATGTGCAACATACAGTACTTGTTTGAGATGTAACCTCATTATGGCCATATGCTGTCATGCTGAGACGAGTCACTGTTTATGCAAAGAGTGCCTGCCCTGAACTGTAGATACAGCGGAGTTACAAATCTGTTTGAGTATTTAGTAGGTTGATCGAATTACTTAAATGCCTTCTGTAGTCCCAAAAGCATTGACTGATTGATTAATTTATTTATTTCCGAAGTGCCCATTCGTTGGCTTGCATTTTTGATTAATTCTGCCTAGTGAATCCCTAATCCATCACACAATTTGTTTATGTTCATCCTGGACGTGTGGAAGAGAGCTGAATTACAGCTAGGGTTTTGCGAGCGTCGCTTCGTTATATTAAGTAAACACGAAAGCAACTGATTACAACTAGATAATTGCAGTATATAATAAATCGTCTGAGCATGTCAATTTTAATATCCCAGATTACAGGGCCAGACTTTGGTGACTAAACGTAAATGTTTGATTACAAGTCGTGCAGTGCCTCGTTTCTTGTCTCCAGTTTAAAATTAGTGATAACGATAAATCGAATTTTGAACGGCACTAAGGTGGCGCCGGCCAAATCACCAACGGCTATTTACAAAAGGTGATAATAGAGTGACGATACCTCCTAGACTTAAAGTAGAACCGATGGCTGTTTCCATGAGATGTGCTCTTAGATTTCACACGTGGAGGATCTTAACAGCACCAGTTGTCATCTCATTTTAGTGAAGTTTTTTCTTTAAGTTGACCATCACTCATATTTGATCGCAGCCTTCACATTCAGATAGACTTCCCAGCCAGCCTCTTTCGAAAACAAGCACTAGACTGGAGTTTCGCTTTCAATAGGGCTCGTCAATAGTGCATATCCTTGGCACGGCGGGGATTTGAACTACAGCCATTTCATTCATGAGGCAGCCGTGTTGACCACTGCGTCATTCGCCTCATATTAGGCCCGACCGGATAATCCAGTCTGAACGCTCAACCACTCCCGCTTGTGAGCAGTGATCAGGTTGCCCGATCATCTCGAGAGGAGACACAGTAATTTTCCTGTTAACTCCAATCGATAACCCCGTGATGAGGACTTCCATGACAGGTCGAGATCACTGATCTCGGGTTTACTGAAAATAAACCAAATTCCCGGCTACTCATCAGTAACTTAATGAAGTTGTCGGGAGAACAACCAAACCAATTGACGTAATTTTGTTAGGCTATAAATACTACCAGACAAGTGTGACAGATGTCAAACCGTACAATTAGATCTAAGGACTTCAACAGCATTCTTGTCTTAAAGATTAATTCTTATGGTTAACCACAATGTAGTAAGACAATTTCCCTTCTGTAGACCCCGTGAGTTAGGGTTCTTCTTTTCTGTGTTTTGCACAGCATATTCAATAGCTTGGAACGACAGAATTCACTCTACCACCATTTCTCAAACCTAGGATTACGATCCTACGAGTCCGCACAATTATGCTACCATTCTGAATCAACAATTTGGTGGTAAGGACGACGTGATGATTATGCTGTAGAAGACATCGACCCATGCGATCAAAATACAAGACACGAATGGGTTCAAAGACATTTCACACGCCCAAAAAGAAGGAAGATTTGGCTCGCTTCAGTGAGTACCAAATAACTTAAATTTTGTTTGACGCACGTTCGGTCATGATTTGAACTGTTCCGAATATCAAGTTTTTATTAACAAACAGAAGTCATGCAAGTATCTACATCTGAAAAATTCAGGATTCATTTGGCTACAAGTCAGTTATGAGATTTGTATGAACGCACAGTGGATTTTAGCTAACTGGTCTAGTAAACCCCACAAAGAGCTCCGGAATATCGCGGATGGGTTTCACTTCCACATTATGTAAAGAACTGTTGTGTCGATCAACGATTCTAATACAACGGTCACCCTGATCAGTCAACCCGTACTGTCTTTAAGATCAATAAACCTGCACAACTGTTTTGTTGCAATTCGATTTTGATGTTAAATGACAGCGTCGGTGAGTACCAACTTTGGCGTTTAGGACAACGCTGCTTTAACAGTCTTTATTCTGGATCATCCGGTGGGCTCCAACGGCAATAGGTCCACTGCGCTGGCATTTGTGCGTGAGAATTCCAAACATCAGATTTTGAAGCATGTGATGGGCATATGATTCCTGTTATATTTAAAGTACCATCCCTCACGATTGGCTTACTTGTACACTCATCTTAAAGGATTGCTAATTTGCACAGCATATAATCCGTGTAGACGAAATATATGCAGTTGTGGTGGGGCCGTTTGTAGGTAGGATAGTTTCGTGCAAATAAAGGAATTCCAGTAGATGTGCAATTAACTATTATATTCCGTATCAGTTCCAGGCCGTGAATGAAGGTTATACAATATCCTCCTAATTACTAAGGAGTAGACAGGGATAAGCTTATTAAGTCTTAGATACCATTAACAGAAATTAGTCACTTGTAGATGGATCTGAATGAGAAATCGGAATGTGATTACAACAATCAACTACCACTTGTGCTCAGCAAATATCAATCTAACAAAAAAGATGCTGTTACGTAGCACAAGATGTACAAAACACTTCAGTTACTGTATTTTCTGAAGCATATGAGCCTTTAGACTCAGCAAACATGAGTGTACGTAGAAAAACTAAGTCCTATTAATGTCAGTTGTACTGGTCAACCCACAGAAAATGTTACCAACTGTGAAAGTAGCTAATCCTGAGTGCTGAAGACATTATGTTTTCTCTGATAACCAAAAGTGGTAGCAACAAAAAAAATTTGAATGTCGCTTCTTCAGCTGTGCATTCTGTAGGGTGACGTCAGCCGTGTTGTCAAAGCTCGAAGGTTTTTGAGCATGTCATCTCAAATTCAGCAGTTAATAACCGTGTACTATATTGACGAAGAAGACCTTCAACGCGTTTGTCGCAGGTTGTTCTAACTCACCGTGTTGAGTTGTACTGCATTAAATAGGGAATTACTAATACACAAATAATTTGTTATTGTATTCTGCAAACTTGTAGGTTGAATGTTAGTATGATGCTAACGTTTTTTGTGGAATTTTCAAACTCCTGCCATTAACTCATTCGACCTCATTAGGAAGCATCTAGTGGAGGTTGTTTGGCCGGAAATATGATTGTCACATATGATGTCATTACACATGATCATGTTATATTGCGAAGTTCTTGAAGACTTATTCGTGCGCATAACGCCTGTGCGGGGAGTTACTGGCCTTCTTTTTGAAAATATTTTCCAATTACATTCCTGTGAAGGTTTTTTGGTTGCTTTCATCATCCCACTTTAGTGCTTCCTACTACAAAATTGTTCTTCACAAGTTCTCCAAATTCAGTCTAAAACTTTCTAATAATCTTTTGCTATGTATGGCTCTAACCTCCAGCCTCCTAAAAAGACCAAGGGATCGCTTGAACCATGGTTGCACAAACCGCTCTGAAAGCTATGTCGTTAGTGGACTGTGAAGAGTTGTCCACAGAGATAAGTTTTTCAGAACAGGAGAGCAAAAATTCGGAAACGAGTGCCTTGCCCTTTCAAGGTAAGCCCGGCTGGACCAGCCGATACCGAAATCTGGTGACGTCTATTCGTCCGGAAATTTATTGGCGAGATAGTCGTTGGTGTATCTTGTGAAAGATGTTGATCGACACAGAATTTTTGCTGTGAAGGTCAAAAGATCAAATATCAAACACAAGCCTACGATCATTTAACTTTGCGTGCGGTTCAATGCTGTGCCGGATCAGATTGGATCTTGACATGGGTCAATTAGCACTTGTGATTGGGGCTGTTGTGGAGGTACAGGACTGATAAGACTCTTCAGTTTCCTCTGTCTATTGCTGAGAAATCGTTATAGCTTGTATGCAAATCAAGTATGGTTCCAATCAAGTGAAAGCTACCTGGTATCTTAACTCACCGAAAAGAAATGATACACTATGGCGCATGTTTCATCAACATCGTCACCTTTATGTCCAAGACTACGGTCTTTTCAAAAGTACGAACTTTCCACCCCGAGGGACAAAATTGCAGTATTTACATATCCGGATCTTCATCCATTGGAAAACAATTAAGTTAATTTGTTTCATTCTCGAAATATTGACAATCGTGAATGCCTTTAAGTTCACTCACAATCGGTATAAGTTGTGAAAATAACTATTGTTCCAGTTTTCTGGTCGTCAATGAAAATAATGTTAGGTGTATGCAGAAATCAAGCTAACCAACATTAAACAGATTGAGCCGGTTGCATTCAAATAAAATAGAGTTATGTCATATGGGATTATTGCTGGAAAACCTACGTAACTTTCGAAGGGATGGAAGACAATGAAATCAACGGACCGCTCATGTGAAAAGCTTTTAAGTTGATTAGAAATTTCAAGGTTTTAGTCATCCGATGATGTACCATGCAAAACTGCTGGTGGTGGGAAAGCACACAAATCTTAGTATGCCGATCAGCCGGGTGGTGTGGAGTGAGCATCGAATTTTAGCACTTAAAATAAAATGTACACTTACGCACTCCGATTAGGACATCGAAACATGAAGCGACCATGTCATGTTTTAGGAAAAGCGCACCCTAGATACCTAAAGTCAAAAGGTCTATGTACGAGTTCATTAGTTACATCAACAAGAGCTAGTGCACCAGAAGGTTTTTGAGAAGGTTCTTCATCACAGCTGCCTAAAACAACATGTCAATACATTTGGATGGTTTGAGGGACGAACTGCTAAACTTTCACCAACCTGATAGTTCACATGTAGTGACCAGCAAGATGCGATAAATAAACGCAGTTAAGGTCTTGACACCTAACACAATATCAACTGTATAGTTGCCCGTCAACTGCATGAATACTTTGCAAAATGAAAATAATAGGGTAAATATGAGTAAACCTTGTAAATACCATGGCCAGCAATCAGCGTAGTGAGGCTGGACCACCAAACTCGGTAAACTGACTGGGATTTTTACAGTAACTGCGTAAAGGGTCAACGATTGACATTTGAACTATTTGAAAACTTGAAGTGATGTTTTTTTCCAGCGATTTCAAACGTGGTCGCTGTAGTGTGATAAACATATATTCGGCTTCTCATTTTCTGTCTACAAATGATAGCATGAAATGAACTGGTCAAGTGAGAGCCTCCGCGATGGAAAGGCATAAAAATTCCACATCTTCCAGAAGAACTCTCGATGATAAACCATCATTTCCACTTGCTGTTTCAGATTTTGAACAGGTACGCTCATCAAAAGCAGCTGGGATCTGAATTAAAACAGACGAATCTGGAAGAGGTTATTCTCTATTCCGTCAAAAATGCAACTGAGATCTTCGACGTGGCAGATGCATTAGCGTCAAGAAGGTTCGCTTAGTCTTCTGGGGATTTAGAACAGTTAGTTCATTTCGGAAGTATATACAGGTTGGTTCTGACTGTTTTCATGACTTGCCCGATTTGTTAGCACATTTGGTCACACGGTTACATATTGGTGCACGCCGAATTCAGACGATTCAACTCATGTCTGAACGGCCCTGAAATACACTTCACCGGTGAACAATCCTTTCATTCGTAAGCGTTTTATTTCTTTCAACGAAGACTTTTGAAGCATAATTAAGCGTTGTTCCCCAAAGACAACAAACCTTGAAACAGGAATTTAGGTAACAAGTCAGTTTATCGTCAAAGATGGACGAGTCATTATGAAAAAACTAACTCAAGTGGAATTAAAGTACTATTTCCTTATGCCTGCCGTAGCCATCGAAATAAGGCTGACGGTGTCTGATTTTTCGGCCTCTGTGACCGAACGCACTGTAGTGTGTCCTACTGGAGGACACGAGTGGAAGCTCCACGACAAAGCCTCTAGAGTTACGAGATGGGGCGAGCCCGTTGGGCAACCGCAGAAAACTAAGTTTTTTGAGAGAAATTAAACTGAGATATACGTTCAGATTTCTGGAATAACGGAGAATGCAGGGCAAGTGCAATGCGGAGGCTGTTGTAATATTTGACCTAACAATAACATCCCGGTGAGCTGTTGAAAAGCCGTCGAAAAACTCGTCAGCCTCGATGACAAAAATGTTGATAGATAATCAAGTATCACATGCGACAGCTAAATGAAAATCATTTGAAAATCCGGGGGGCAAGTAACAACTAGGCGGACCACACAAACTTTACTACTTAACACAATTTACACGGATTCTCAACATGAGTCGTTGATGTATGTAGTAACATCCCTACCATGACCTCTGCAACACAGAGCAATCTAGATGGTAACAACTCAAACCTCCAAGTTGAATGAGTCCATCCTTGATATCCTAATGTAACCAGGTTATCTGAGTGTTACCATCCATCTTGGCCGATTTCCCTGATTTCCTGCAAATTTGACTTAATTTACTCCTAATTGTTTTGCGAAGGAATGAAAATTGGGAAGGCACTGAAAGATAAATGATTCTGTATGAGTTTTCCATACGTTGATTATAGTTGTTCTTTATTAAAGTCTCCGTTAAAAGTATGATTAACTGCCCCTGAGGGCATTCTATGATTGCTGGATAAACCTGGAATCCGTTAAAGATCAAGGTAGAGTAATAGTTTAGTAGATCAAAGTGTGTTGTCGAAATGAATTTTACCTTCAAGTAAACAGGTGATGTTGCCGTTTCCCTTTTTGACACCAATACTATAGTTGTCTAGAAATTACACTACAGCACAATCTGTCATATTTCACTGGTCACGGTGTGTATGCGGCGTGTCATCTTACTCCGCGCCTCATGTCGGGGTTCAGATGTTCATACACTAATCGGCAATCCAGCGTCATGATTAGTCCTCTCGGAGAATGTCAACTACAAACTGATTTCATTCGCCGTGCTACCTTCAGGAAAAAGATGTCATCCACTTCAGCATGCGAGGTTGGTGACAAAGACACGTTTGACGGGATGCGACATCACGTACGTCAGTTAGTCTCTACCAAAGTCCGTTGACCCTAAAGCGTGTTGGCATTGGCGAACAACTGTGAACCAACATAAAGCACAGATAGTGCCACAAAATGCACATATGGCTTGACAAAAACCTACAATAAATGAAATGCTGACCAAGTAAGATACAGCAAGTTTCAGTAAACGGCTTGTGCTCTTTTGACATAGCCCAGGCGGTGACCGTACAATTACCTGCATTTCAAAAGAATCTGACAGGTGCATCGGTTTTCATATCACAGGCTTATCTGAATCCGCCTCAAACGTGCTTAGCTGTGTAGGAATAAGGCATGCTACGGATTTTTGTATGACCTTCTCGGAACGGATAGTTGCACAAACTGTGTACACAACTGTGTACCTCATGCATCAAGTCTATTGTAGTTCGGCTATTTTGTGGCACAGTGTATGCTTTTTTGAATTCATCAATGAGCGGTGTGGAATTGCAGTCTAACAATCACTCCAAGTTGAATATTTACATAATTTCTTTCTCCACAGGAGAAATGCGCGGTCAGAAAAAGCGGACTTCAGTTGGGTTCAAAGCAACAGCAAGAGCAAGAGCAGCGCATATAAACGCAGTAAACGTCCTACCAGGTGACATACTGAACATGTTGGGTGTACAGGTATAGCACATTTGGATTTGGTTACCTAACCAACTCGCCGTGTCTTGTGGAATCAACCAATTGAGGCAGGAAAGTGGCCGTCTAAGGAGGATACCTTAAACCGCTCACTCTGGAATCTATCGCCGCTACACTTAAGCATTAAAAATTCAATCCTTGTTGGAGCCCTTCTTACACATTATGGAGAGCATAGGAAGTTGCAGGCTCAGAAACCAGAATGTTGGAAATTACTGTGCGTTATGTGTTACCGCTTAAAAAATGGAATTTGCTTTCTGAGTAACCTTATTTTAAAATTCAGTTTTAGATAGAAAAGTATCACAAAATGTCCTAAAATGTTCCAATCGCAGTTACTGCACAACAATCTAGATCTTTGAAAAAGATTATAGTTGAAACATTTCTTTCCGTTCATTCATTTAACACGGCTTTGAGTTGAGCATTTTCCAATCCTGCCTGTTTGTCTTAAGTATTTCGAGCTCTCATTCAATGAGGGCCTCTCGCATCACTCGAAGACGGAAGACAGAACTGTAAACTGTAACTCGACAGACAACATGGCAATAATTACGCATGTTGAAAGTAACGACTCTAACTACGGAGTCAAGGGGCATACTCCGTTACCTTTATGTCTAATTAAGCAGTGGACTAACTGCTAGAGCGGAATTGAAAAATATTCAAACTGGAATTCTAACTCCTTTAACTGATTTTGACTAATCTGCTCGTTTCATTCAGCGTTATTTTTTGGTGGGATAACATCGTGACGAATAAGTTATATACTCGCTAAGCGTACGGTTTAGCAGATGACAAGTTGGCTTACATGCAAACTTGACTCTGTTTAAGACTCAGCAAAAATGATCATTGTAAGTGATTTAACAAACAAGCGAACAATTGGCTGAAGAACAATTGCACAATTCCAACTCGTAATCTTGAAGAAAAGTCAGCGTCGGTGTCAGAAAGGTTGAGCGTTCAGATTCGATAATTTGGTCGTACCTAATGTAAGGTGAATGGCGCAGTGGTCAACACGGTTGCCTCATGATTGGAATGGCCACAGTTCAAATCCCGGCCGTGGCAAGGATGCGCACTAGTGACGAACTCTAATGAGAGCAAAACTCGAGTTTAGTGCTTTTTTTCGAAACAGGCCGGCTGAAAAGTCTATCTGAATGTGAAGGCTGTGATCAAATTTGAGTGATGGTCAACTTGAAAGTCAGAATTCAGGTTCTAACTTATCAGTGTTGCCTTTAAACCTTCATTTAGCTATCCTTTTCATGGCTAAAACGAGTGACTTTCTGCAAGGCGAAAAGATTACGAAATTTGGGCATTTGCGGATGGTTTCCAAAAGTTCCCGACACAGTTAATTGCTGTCTGACATGGATATGGATATTGATGTAACACAGTGACCGATATTTTCTTTGTCTAATCTACTATAACACAAGTTAGCAAAAGGGCTGATAAGTCTTCAACTAATAAAGCGGTAATATTAGTTCGCAAACCTAAAGTGTTTAATTTTAAGCTAATCCATTTGGTCGACCGCGTGAACAAGTATGGACACACCCTGGTTATTCACGGGTGTTCCCCTAAGGTGGACGTCCGGTTTAGCCTGCCAGTGTACTAGTTTAACCAAAACAAAGGTACGATTGCCAACTTCCAAGTTAAGGCGCCTTTTGTCGCTCTGCATAGTCAAATTTAAGTTTTATTTTCAAGGAATCAGTGATGCACAAGTTGACGGGGTTGCCATGAGCACTTTACTCGATCTTCCATTAGTTGATATTTTTGCTGCCCACCTGCAGCAGAACGCATATGCTTTCACCAGTCAAACCTAAGTCTATTGGCGGTATGTCGACGATGTTCTACTATCTACTAAAGCAAGGTAACATATGTAATTCACTTAATGAACTAGCTGAACTTCGAAAAAACCTTGATACCGGGCCCGGCCATTTCAAATCTTTGGAGCTTTAATACGTTTTCATGCAACGGAGTATTAACGGTCCTATACTATGGCCCTCTTACTAAAGAACAGCAGCACCTTAAATTTCACAGTTTCCACCAATTTCGTATAAGCCCGTTCCAGTGAGAACTCTCTGTTATTGTGCTAGACGAATCTGCTCAGGAGAAGCATTAAAGAAGTACCGTTTTTGAGAGCCACACTAGAAGAAGTGGCCAAAACACAACCTTTTTAAAATCAGTAAACAAAAGTCAACTACTGCAGTTGCTGAAAGAGTTCAGAAAATGAACGTTTACCACCATTATTACGATGACTACATTTCCACTTCGTTGGAAACCCACCTCACGCCAGCTGGGGAAGCGCGTTCAGATAAACTGGTCATGTTGTACATCACCACCGAAATTTCAACCCATTACTGAAAAATCCAACGACACTTAATATAAAACAAACATCGCTTATGAATTTGCATGTGTCAAGACATATCTGTAGACAGGACGGGACGGTAATTACATACTCGGATTAACGGGCAGATTACTGTTTGAATGCGTAAAACCATTGTGTACCGCAATCATTCAACTCAGCCAGATCACTTTACAGAGTTGTTACCATCAATCACTTGGCATCTGGTAATCTGTAGACCTTAGTATGACCACAAAACGCATTTTGGATAAGTTACACAGTACAAACCCGTAGATTTCTCTGGCTCACGAAGGCCGCAGTAAACAACTAGAAGCCACTTCCCTGGGTACAGAGAAAGATATTCATCGGTAACAAATTATCTTTGGAAGTGATGAACATTGATGTGCTTCGCTTGTCTGTCAGTGTTAACTCCCAGTGAATTGACAGACTGTCCAAACCCCCCTGTTGGTGGATAGGACTGATTTGGTTGCTTTCTCGTTGTCCAATTGTGACCACGTATTTTCTCACGCTTTAATCGATATCAATTACTTAACCTTTGGAAATGTAATGATCTGGTAATAAACTTCTCAAGAATTTATGTTCGTCACCTTGTTTTATTCTGAATAACTACGTGGTTATTTTGAGCCCATGACGCGGTCACAAAGATTCACGGGTGGTTGAGAGCTAAATAGTTATTCAGAAGTTTCTGGTAAAAGTTCGAACCCAGCAGAAAACGAGGCGTTTCGTGAGGGTCTTCCCCTGAGGTATACTAAACATTTCTGCCAATTCATAACTTAACCCAAATGACTGTGTGAATCATATCTCATATACTTCGGTACAATGATCAACAAACGAATCCCGACAAATACGTTCAGATGAGTATTAACTCTGGCCAGCTATTAATGACATAAGCAGAACGTTTGATTAAAAACTGACTGCCGCAATAATATTACCCGTTGCTGGGCGACACATTGAACAGAAATCACCGAGGTTCAAATCAAAACGTTGCTTGTATTCAAGTGTGAAATATTTACAATTTGTCTGCTGCGGAGAATGTCACAGCTTCTGAATAGTTACACACGCGTGCACGCACACGTCAAACCAAATTACGTGACAGATTAATGTCTACCAACCATCTGGATGTAACCATTCTTAGTATTCCTGTCCGATACTGGAAGGCAAATAAAGACCAATCACACGACATCCACGTCACAAACAAATTTTTGCAAATTTAACGCAAGGGGACATCTAAACCAGATAACGAAGGAAAGGCCCACGGTAAACGATACAACCCGGTTTTGAACTTGTTTTTGTACTCGATGCAGGACAGTACTTATGAAGAGTCAGGACCGCGTGTTTTGCTTCAGAGTGTGTTTTCCTGATCAGAAGCGCAATCTCAAATGTTGCAGCTTATTAACTTACGCACCATAAAAGCGGTAACTTAATGTCTGTCGATAAGCACCATAAATGTATGTAGGTTTTTGGGCTCAAAAACTGCCAACATTCTGTGGCAAACGTCGATTTATGATACAGTTCTAAAATGTAGCCAATTTCTCTTATTTTTTTATTGAAATATGTCAAGAGCTAAAAGTTTGTCATGATGCGTTATCCCTAAGTGTGAAAAAGTGGTATACGAATGCTTCTGTCCAGCGCAAGTGGTGTTAGTAGTCGGTGGACAATTAAAACCGTTTATAAATTGTCGCTATAGTCTATCGGAAACGGTGTGTGTAGGATATTAAAAAGTGAACTGCCGAAATTAAGAGGTGAACTGGGGGCCTCAGAAAATAAACCAAAATGAATTAAGTCGATGGATACGAATCTTTTTCAAGCATGTTTCATAAACGATGACACTAAACAGAAAAGAAGCAGCTTCATGTATTCTTTCAACGCCTCGATCTACGATTTACAACTAACGAATACCTTTTTAGGGGTTGAATGGCAGCTGTCTAAGGCGCGAACCACGTCAGCAAAAACTAACTGGTCATCAAAAACTTCGCTGACACATGAATCTATTTTTAGCCGATGGGTTTATCAGGTGTAAAAGTTTACTAAGAGCTTAGAGTACAAGGGTGAGTATAACAGACACCTTGTATTGCCATCCATTTCCACTAAGAAGGTTGATAAAATATGCTTGCGTTTGAATAACTGTTTGAGGGGGAGCCACAAAACTTTTGTGAGGCTACTGTCGCCTACTCCGTACAAATATATAGGTGTGCAGACTTATGCACACTGATATGTCTGTACATGTAGGTTCTAGAAGTCATTTTAAACTTTGTGATCGTGCTGGTTGTTTCGTCTACCTTCCGCTTCGCGCACGTCCTTAGAACATGGCAGTGCTCTGTGTCCTTTCGGACGCTGCCAACAGTTTGAACATACTTCATCACCAAGTATTCCAAACTCCAATTCCTTGACAGAACAAGGCAACGAGAAAAATTTTACCAACATTTAAAACACTCACTAAACTGATACGATCCGAAAGTTTGTGATATTTGATGTCATGTGTAGGCGAGAAATGCAAGCCAGATAAACACAGCTCGTATTTCTTTAGTGACAGGAGGTTTTTAATTGTTTTCCTGGTTTGCTTCACTGATAATCGGTTCACACCACCCCAAATACCCTACATTTTCAAGACGATAGATGGTGATTGGTCCATGTATGTATTGTGTTTTTTTAGTGTTCTGGGTGTCCAGCCTCTACGACAAGGACTCTGCAGAAGTCACTTTTAGACGACACTCGGTGTCTCGGCAGGTTTTAAGTAATGACAGTCAAAGGTGCCTGAAGGAATTTCCCACAGTGAGTCGTTTTTCTGTTATGCTTGGCAGGCGATATCGGTGAGCTGAGGTTCATTGGAGTAATGCCCCCAGCCTTTGCTTAAATTCGACTGAAGGGCCTTCGAGTTTCGTTTTTCCGATAGCTGCCTATCAATGCAATCTGGCTTATCTAATGCTGGCTGGCTCCCAATCCTTAGAACAAATCAAACGTTTTCCCTAATCACAACCGAGAATGTCTACGCGCATGTGTAGGATAATTCGGTGGTGTCATTTGTAAAATCAGTTATCTACTCGTTAACAAGGCCAACCAATCAGAGTTGCTGGAGTTAAATCCCCAGTCATGTGTCAGATGTGTACTAATGATCGGCTCTAATGAGGGCAAAACCTGCGTCCAGTGTATTTTTACGAAAGTTGGCCTGATGTTTCCAGAGAACGCACAATCCGAGCGTTGTTTTGAAAGTTGTTTAAGTTATATGAAAGTAATTTTATTCATAATTTTACCAAAATAGTTATGGTCGTAGCTTACGGGGAACAGCAGTTCTGAACTTGAACAAACGTGAGAGACTTAGGGGCTTTGAAGCAAGCACTGTCACTTACTAAGGCGAACAGTGATAGAATTTGATAGTATTTAATGGAGGAAAAATCACAAATTTATTGCCATGTCATCTGTCTCATACATTGCCTCCAGTTCTCTTTTGGGATCTTTTGTGTAAGAAGTATCTAAAATAAATGGTTCACAGATCCATATAAGTTTCATGCCGACAAACTGCAGATGATTAAGTGGATTTGAAGTTGAACATCGTAGCTTCTCATTCAGATAGCCCCCCGACAACCCCTTTTGGGAAGAAGCATTAAACTTGCGTCATTCTCTTCCCGAGGTACTACATATCGGTACGGCATATCATCGAAATGGGATTCAGACCACGCTCTCATGAGGCAACCGTGTTGACCACTGCAACGTTGACTTAAAACTAGGCAAGACCCATCAACCTTATCTGAACGTCCAACCGCTTTTGCTTGTGACTAACGATCAGATTACCTGACCATTATATACGATAATTTGGTTGTGCCTAGTGTAAGGTCAATGATGCAGTGTTGCACACGGTTGCCTCTTAAAAACGTGGTTTGAGTTCTGATTCTGGCCTTGGTAAGCATATGTGGTGGACTGACGTACGCTCCTGTCAACTTTTGCGGAAGCTAGAGGAAACTGTACACAGCCCAACCACCTGCATATATCACTCTATACCTGAAGGCGGACACAATGAAATCTACCTGCGTGGAACTTTCCGTTGAAGGTTGACGTATACGTTTGAAATTAGACACTGGTACTTCTTCAACAGCAAACATTGTAAGTACATCAAACATTCAGTGGCTATTATGTTGTCAGCCAGTTCTGAGTACCGACAAACGCAAACCCATTCGGTTGTCCGGCAAGCCTATGTTCGTTTTGCAATATGCTGGAAAGACGCACACGCTTCTGGCACACTCGATACTAGACAGCTTACCAAGTCCAGAAGTACGCTGGTGTAATAAACAGTGGAAATAAACTAGATTATCCTAGGACGTGATACTCTCGTTTAACAAGCGGATGACCGTTTACTAAGGAATGTAACATTCATGAATTGCTACTGTGCTGATCGGATTATCATGTCACATTATGAGTGGACAAGCATTGTGGCCTATAGATAGATGTTTACCCACGTTCGTGCGACTTCTGATCCATGGGACTAATTGGGCAGCTGATGCACGAGTATTATCTGGAGGACATCTCCACCGAGCAATATAGCCACATAAGCTTGAACCTGCAACTATTCAGTGGGGAGCCTGTCTGCAGTAAACAGCGCGTGGATATATATTTGGATGAATTCCTCTGATATACACATGTAGATAAATGTCCGTGCAAATCTCTCCCCAGCTCCAGCCTCTACGTCCGACCTGTTAAATTGCGCATCACCCCAGAGAGAAATTTTACTTGCAATGAAAATCAAGAACCGTTGTACTCACTAACCCCAATCAACGGGACAATTCCGGCGACCGAAGACAGCTGGGAACACTGGCATATGCACTGAGCTGTTGGCTAGGGCAAAGTACAAAGGGCAAGAAATGGTATGCCTTATGTTATTAAGTAGTAATATATGGGGATAGCAATGTACTCCACGAAGAACTTCCAGATACAACGCTTTCAGATAATCAATTCATTCGGCTTCGAATCTACGCAATGTTCGTACGCTGACCCGTAATTCAGTAAAGCTCGAACACTATGTCTTCCCTCTGCCACCAATGCCGGTCGAACTCACCTAAAATCCGTATCATTGTGTGCGATTCCGGCATGCATGGGCTGTCCACATATAGGCTGACTCCAATCGTTTTCGTGAGTGTAGACGACTGTCAAAATGCCACATGCACGCGGACGGTGACCAGTTTCATAAACGATGGATATTTTGTGGAACTTAAATAAGTAAACCGAAGAGACTTTTGAGCCATAAGTTTAGCGTACATCCACGTACATATAGATTTGAAAAACTTATATGTCGGCTATCGAATAAAAATGTACAGGAAATCGAAAACTTAGCTAAGAAAGTGACTAGAAATATCCCCCCAACCTTAAACAGTTCTTGCCTTGTCATTAAGTGTAAGCAACTGCTGCGCAGTTATCATTGAAGTATGAAAAACGGTCATTTCCATTGAAGTTACTGTGATACTCAGAATTAGGGACTTAGAATAGCCCTGGGAATCGTACTTGAATTGAAACCAAGTAAGTAATGATGCGAAGACCTGGTACTGGTAGCAGCAAGCAATTGCAATTCATGAGTTGAGACGCCGAATTTATGGAGGTACAGCAGTATCAAAGAAATCACAGTCTATCAATGGCTGACCTTATTAGCGAATAACGGAAGGCACAACACTTAGACCGTTCGTCTAATCCTGATGTTGTATTTTTACCGCGATATTTGGATTGGCAGTTCGTCGGATCTTCTGTTGTGTCGGTGCTTGGATAATCGGTGAATCGAGATTTCCACTACAATTACGTCATCATTTACCAATGTTCTAAAAAAGGAACTGTCATGACAAACTTCATTCAACCCTTTAAAAATCTTTCTGCACAATCATTGAGATTTGGGACGATGTCATATCTTTAAATCATTGAACTGACCCAGTTTCGTGTAACTCATTCATTTGACTACTGCTTACCGAATTTGGCTTACGGTTTTCTTACATCGTGCGCATTTTCTCCATCGAAGGCGTCCATGTAACCAACGCCACTTGGAGACAGGACTCAGAATTACACCAGGCGTAATTACCAATTGCATCCCATTACCTACCGGTGCTGAGAACGAGGATCTCGAAGATACAGTTAAGGAACGATCTGCTCCCACTTATTCACAATTTGTTGCCATGTCTACGTTGGTCACAGTCAGAATATTGAATAAAATATGAACTTCACTTAAAATAAAATTTGTTTTTCTTGACGAAAGTGTAGTTAAATGCATCAATGTTATCAGTAACAGTATTATCACTACAGTGAGTAGAAATATTTAATGCCTGGTGTTCGATACAACTACCAAGCAGGGAATTGTAACACGTACCTTATTTCCAGTCCATCGAAAATTTTTGTGTATTACCTCTCAAAACCTGTGGGATATCTTAAATATTTCGGAATATACTGTGATAGACCTGTTTTAAGCAGGCCGAATCTTGTTCACAACCGATTGCAGCTATCGTTTTTTTGTAGATATTCAGTCCAGTTTTCGAAAAGAGGCTCTAAACTGGAATTTCGCTTCTTCTGTAGCTTTTCAGTGGTGCATATCCTAACCACGGCCGGAACCAGAACTCCGACCGCGTTTACACGTGTTGGCCAATGAGCAGTTAACCTCATATTGGACACGAATGAATTATCAACTTCAAATGCTTAGTCATATTTGCTCATGAGTATTGTTCAGATTTCCTCATCGGCTGGAGAAGAGACAGTAACTGTCCTGCTAACTCCAGCCCATGACCGCATAACTAAGACTCCTTGTTGGGTTAAAATTTCAGAATTTGTCAACTTGATGAAAGGGAACTTGATTACTGATAACCTGTAGAGATGCTGATTAATAGGTTAAATAACTTTTGTTATTTAGATTTAAAAAGACATCCTTATCTTGGAGACATCGGCTGAAGTTAACAGAACACTTTAGACGTCTCCACTCGAAACGATGGGTGTTATTCACAAGCAAACACGGCTGTGCGTTTTGCATATGATAATTCGATTGTGCCAACTGTAAGGTCATGTGTTCGATGGTCACAACGTCTACCTTATGAAAACGCAGCCAGCTTTCTAGTTTCGACCCTTTCTAGGATATGCGCCACTGACCAGCCCTAGAAAGAGCAGAACTGGATTACCGTGATCAGTTTCAAAAGGATCTTGTCGAACACTGTCTGGTAATGCGGAGGTTGAAAACAGTTGTGACGGACGTTCAGCCTACATCAACCAAAATCACCTACTACTAGCCAGTCAATCTGATTCACTTAATCGACTTTTATACTACCATACACTGTCATATTCGCGTCACTTACACTAAAAGCAACGAGGCGTTTATTGACAACGGCAATGGGCTAGGGGACAAAACGGAAATAAGCATGGATTAGATGACAAAAATATCTGCAATCTTACTTATCAATTTATTTGTTTACAAACCGGAAAAATTACTTCCAACAACACGGACTATTCACAGAACCACAACCACGTTCACCTTCACTAAATGTTTTCTGTGTTCCATCAGTAACGCTGACATCCACGAGATCAAAGAAGACTGTTCGACTGTTGAAAAGATTTCGTCTAGAGAGGAGCTAACCACTTCTTCTGTAAGATGGTAAAATAACTTATGGACAATACTAACTTACACAACCATTTGCTCTAATTGCCTGTAAGGTATTCCCTCATCCTTAGTACTACCTGGAATCCTATTTCCTTCCCTTAGATCTCCTACCCATTGCATTTTAATAATGGGAGTAATTCACAACAAAGAAAAAAATGGGAAGCTGAAGTGAATAATCGTTGTTAAAACTGTTCCGTTAAGTCAGTACTGTTGTAACTATTTATCAGATTTGAAAGGCAAATTCGGAACTCAACTGTTCACATGTACAACATAACACTTACGGGTGTTCCACTGTCTCTGTTATTTCACCTATCAAGACTAGGACAGAAAGTTTTCAATACTCGATTGCTAAGTTTTGCGATGTTTACCATAAATCAACTTTAACTTGATAGATTTAACCAGCGTGACCAAACGGTTGTCCAAATTTTCCACTCATCGTAATTAATCATTCTCAACTTGAGTCGTGTGAACAGATCTAACTCACCACACAGAAAACGTGTCCCAGTAAGCTAACATGCTTCATCCATTCGCGAAGATCACTTACTTTCACACTGCACATCTTTATTAAATAAACGTCCTCAAGTACACTGATATGGGTGTGTCGTACTGTCAGACATATTAGTGAGTACCCAATCAATCAACCAGTTTTGCGAGTGTAGTCAAAATCACATTTGAAAGTGGCGTTCGTGCAAATACCTGCAGGCTGCTAATTCTTTGATCACTGAGTAGCCGAATCATAACTGGAACGAACACGCATCAAGTGACGTTAAACAGTGGGTGATTTAGCAAACGCCGATCGAATATTATTTAAAACTAACGTTAGATTTCCAGTAGTTGTCCACTCATCTTTTAGAGTGACTCTCAAAGGAAAGTGATAGACTCGAGAGCAGTTCATGTTACCACTAGTTACTGATACACATTTTCACCAGGACTGGATTTGAAGTCCACGTGATGATCACTACACCGGTGACTTTTCGCTATATATGAATGAATTGTTAATATATACATACTGAAGTATTGTTAAGATATCAAAAGCTCGACCCTATTCGCATTTGAGTAGTGCTCATGTTGCGATTTTGCATCCAGCGGAGACCCAGTAACTCTACTGTTAGCCCACCAAGGCCCATGTGAGCAAGACATCACATTTATGTTCAAAATAAGTTGGTTGGAATGTATGCGTTGTTTTATTTTGGTTTATGTTTGACTGTGCTCGACCACACCAGGAATAAAGCAAGCTTTGCTGATGCCTTCCTCAGTTTGTGTTGGTCAGAATATGAACCGTGTTGCGTAACTACAAAATGGACAGAAGTACAAATGGGTACAAATTGCAGGAAATGTTGTCAAACAGATTGGCGTGCAGACCTGTCAGTTGCAACCAGACCAAAGCAACCTTCTGATCCAGATCAGTATTGGATAGTTTGTGAGAGCACTTTGAAGAGATGGGTAAAAAAGTTAAAGCAAGAGGGAAATTATACGACGTTGTGAGCCTTCCAACAAGGAGTTACGCAGTGTTTCTAGTACTGGTGATGCTTGTCTGCGGCTTAGCTTTCCATCATAGCACATTCACAATTTGTTGCTCAACTTTCAGTGAATGACCGCCAGAAAATTTTACGTTATCTGGTAGGAGGAGATTTGCTAGTGAATGACTCAACATATATAGAAGTTAGTGAGCAGTAATACATTCCTGAAGTGTCTGTCATTTATTGATAAACCACCGGAGGTCAGGGGTTTTCCTATAGGCAACTTTTGTATCCGGTTGGCTTTTCTCATGTTTCATGTTTGTATACCCATTTGTGCGATGAAAATGGATGTGAACTGGACGGCTGATTCATGGAAACCAGAAGGTGAACTAAGGGAATCATGCTGAAACCGGATGGTATTCGGATGTGTTAATATCAAACAGGAGGCAACATTCCAACAGATATTGACGTCTGATGATCGATAGGGGTGAGTTAGAAAGACTGTTAGATGCCACATAGCAACGATAATCACGTGAGCTGATGCACGTATGCTGGAATTCGGAAGGGTCTCGACAGAGACATTCAAATGATCCAGCTGCTTAGACGTTTATAATATTTCTTTCATGTTGTGCTCTTCCTGTTGGGTCCGAATCGCTAAACTGCTGTAGGATGAATAGCCACGCAGATGTCTCTGTCGATGTACTTGTCCACAATTTCCAATATCCAAGGCACATCAAATAAATCCAACGGCAGCTTTACTCTCCCTGTTATCTCGCCTCACCGATACGACTGTACTGTGTTTCCAGATATGCCGGAAGGCTTGGGGGTCAAACTGGAGTGAAAGTGGCAAACTACCCATCAATTCTGCAACTAATGGCGTTTGCCAAAACAAAGTTGCTGTGATGAAGTGGTACGATGTTTGTGTATTCACTGGACGAATTCACGACAGTCGTATGATTGTGGACACGCGATCAACCCAGCGATTGTCAGCCAGCGTTCACAGTTAGTATTATCATTGGTCCTGCTGTCCATTCACGAATACACATGATACCACACGTATCGTATATAAACGACGTTCTGGATAGGGCAGTCTATAAAGTGTACAGTACGCGTAAATCAGTACAAATTTGTACTCCGGGGTAACGGAATACAAACAGAATGGACGCAGATAAATCGGTTCTCCAGCTGGTCCTAACTCTAGGTTCACTAGACGATAAGCTGACCCCGTTCTTAGTTTGAATAAGCATATGTTTCATACCAGCATCACATAAGCGTTGTATCATTATTGTAGCCGAGAACTGTACGAAGTTGTACTATTTTGTGATCCCTACTTCATGAAAGCCAGTTATCCATAGATCAGTCACTGGTCATCAACAACCAAGTTTGAACATGATGAGATAGACAGATTTTGATGCAGTGGTCTATTTGCGAATGCGGGGGGTGAACGTCGTTTACTGGTAACCATTGTCAGTCATCCAAATGTGCATCTGTATAAGCGATTTGGTTTGACATAAGAAGGGCCAGATACTGCGTCGAAGCAGTTGTCATCCAGGTGGGGGAAACAGACAAAACCGGTTGGAGGTGCGGACAAGTTTCATTATCAGGCTGCTAATAAGCCATATTTACTATCATTTCTGTGCCGCACTTGTGGATAGCACTTCATTATTGTATAGCCGAGAATTTTATTGTAATTTGTGTGTAGGTCATACATGTTCAAGTAAAACGTAAGATATCCACGTGATTGTAACAAAGCATTATTGTGTTCAGTACTTTTATTAAACAACCCTTTGAATAAATTTGTCTGGATATTCATAATAGTGATCGAACTAATTCCCGGTAACGTCTCAAGTGGTTTACAGTATATTGGAACTCGAATGTTTGCCACTGTTGTAAGCTACAAGTGGGAAACTGCTATCGGGTGTTCACCAGCATTTTCCGCCAAGCCCACAAATACAGTAACACTTCAGTAAAACACGCTGGCTTGAGGGTGACCACATTGTTTATAGAGCGTTAAGGACAAAACTACTGAGGCAAATCAGTTATAACTGTATCACCTCGTATATTGCTTTCAAAATAATGTATACATTTCACCACTGGTCCGGGTGCGCACAAGCGAAGTGACGTAAAGCTAGTTTTATCCAGCTAGGTATCCTGAGCACCGTATATCCAAAGGAATTGTGGCCTTCAGGGCCACGATTGGTACGTATTCGTTTTTGGGACAAAATAAATAGCTAATCGGTCTCAGCCTATAGGGGAATAAATTGCATTCACTAGGAAAGTTGATTCACGCGTCCCCATTGCATCTGCAATACATGTGACTTCGTAGTCCACTGGATAGACGTCCAGATTGTTATTTTTATGCTGATTCATAGATCACGCTTTAGCTTAACACAATTAGGTGGTGCCGATAAAATCCTCTCAGATCGAATCAGGAGGTTGTTAGACCATCGGCACCAAGCCATCTACAAGAGACTGAACAATTTCAACGAATGGTGACGGAAGTTGAAAGGATGAAGAAAATTCACCGCTCCTTATTACGATGAGATTTGGGTTGCTGCTTTTTCATACAGGTGGGAAACATATTAGTAACTACCGTAGAAATGGAGAACGAATCAGCCGAACAAATGAAAAACTTTTGCTCTGATCTCACTTGATGACCAACAAAAACTTCGAAGTTTCACCGCGCTGAGAATTACCCGGGGAAACAGATAGTGAAATGTCGGCTTTCAACCTTTGATTCTTTTATCAACGTTTGACGCCTGTTTTAAGGATGGTTTAATTGGTGCCAGCGGTCGGCCGGTTTTCGTGCTTGAGTTCAGGGGAATTTTGCGTTTCCAATCATGCGCGGCTTAAGTGGAGAAGATAAAAGGAACTAGCTGCATCGGGTATTAGACAGTACGAGGATTTTGAAGGGAGAATAAATCACAACTCAAGTGACTAGCATAAACGACTGATTTGTCTACCACACAATACGATGGGTTGATGTGTATGGTGACCTTGGTTGAATAAGGTGCTTCAAGGTTTTACCCGCACAAAGGAGGATAATTGAATGAACAGATGTTTATACGATACTAAATTCTTGCTCGCTCAAATGCATCGAGCATTGTAAAAAGACATGTGTCCCTTCGGTCCATCTATTTTTTCAGCAATATCCATACTCTGTTTTCACTCTCTCCATCCGAGCTCTCCAATCAATTAATACTGATGAGTTCGTTCAGCGTTAGATCGTTCTTTTTACTGAATCCCCCCTTCCTAATATTGGAAGGTCTACATACCATTTTCTCTATCGATTAAACTACGAATGTTCACGGAGGTCAGCAGTGTAAACGCATTCGTCTGAATCTCACATTTACAGATGGAAATGTGTTCCATCTTCACTTTGTTCTCAACTTTTTTGACACGAATTACCATAAGCACTTGTACGGGATGAGTTATATTAGTTTACTTATTTTTCAAATGACCATGCTTCGGTACCTATATGTCTGATGAGTCCAAGCAAGAGCCGATACCATTTACAGATAATTCAGAACAGCTGTTACCTTGGTTACGCTGCTGCTAGTATGTAAGCAAGAATATCGGTCCAACTGCTTACAAGTAACGAAATAGCTGTCACTGAGGAGAACGAAGCTCAAGAGACATCCTCGCTGACATTCTGTTAGGACTGTTTCTAAACAAATTGTGAGCCAAATAATCCAAAGCTAAACATTTCCTTATTTCGCGAGAGGAATCAAGTCAAAATCTGATCTATCAAACGCCCTCATTTGCGTTATAAAATAATTGATACATCTACTCATAACGTTGAATAGCCTCCAGAACAACACTGTTTGGGACTACTCATCTACAAGACCCACACCCCAGAGGGCATGGCACAATTTTCAGGTGGACAGCGGTTGGTAATGGTTCAACAAATGCAGCAGAATAGAGTCACACTGAAGGCTAAACAAAGCACTAGGTGCGTACAAAAACTTAATTATCAGTTCTGTCAAACCTCTGGATTTGTGAGTTCGCAGACATTTGTCTTTCCAGATGCTAACGTTCTAGTATGCTTAGCTGTTTCTCATGAGCAACCTGATTACTGCTCTTCGTTGGAACAACAGGATATATTGAACCTTGTAACAAAAAATCAGCTGCCGTGGCTGTTAACTTTTGCTGGCAGATATCTAATTGCAAACTGCTAGAAGTGCTACAGTAAAAATGATGGATAGGCTAGTTACAGATAGACCGACCGGGAACCAGTCAAGGGTGGAAAGCAAGTCAGCCGAATTAATTGGAAGCGGAACTGTTCAGAAAATTACTCTGTTGGAGGTACTGTTTCAGGCTAACTGGGAATTCACAATATTAGAACAAATTTGGAATCAGTTGGTGATTTTGTTTGTTCTGGACAATTACTCCCTAATACAAAGGCTTCTTCAGAAAAAAGCTAGACTAACTTTAGACTTGGGAGCACCTGGGCGAAAAAACAGTACGAATCTGAAGAGAAATTGTCGAGATCGGGTTTAGAAAATACACACCTTGCGCCCATGTGAAATATGCCCAGGGTCGCCGTAAGACCTGGTCAGACAACAGCCATCACATCTAGCTACATGCTGCTCAGGAGTATTGTGTTGTCAGTTTAAAAGAACCGCCTTTTTCAAGATTTTAAAAAGGCCACAACCGATGGTTTGATTTTCGCTGTACGCCATGGATCTTTCTGTCAATATTGGTGGTCTTCCATTTAATTGACCTAGTTAACAGCGCAAGTTCACACGCTCTATCAAGGACGATAAGCTCTTTCAAGTCCACTTTGTAGAAAATTTCACCTTCTTTCAAACTGTTTTCTCAAAAGGCTGCTCAGCAGTCTCTGTTTTGTCAGTCACAGCTCGCAGCTCTCGCTGTGCAGTGGTTGGAGGCAATAGGTTTCCTGTTTCCGCAAGTATAAGCAAACCTAAATTGATCTTTTCCGAAAAACGAAGGTTGCAGACGTCTCTGAAACAGTCAGGTGAGTTGAAAACCCAGCTTGCACATTTTTACCCTGCACCCGTTCGTGATGTTGAACTGAAAACGGATACACCTAGCATAAAGAACTGCAGGCCACAATGTTGGGACGTGTTTGCGAATAACTACCGTCGAGAACGTTGCTTAGCTGTTTACTGTCACCTCCAAGAATTATTGTAGGGTGTTTCTTGACGTTTGGCGACAGCATCACAGTTAAGAGATGCTCCGAGTTTCTAATCACACCCGTATTGCAAGAACCAAGTCAGTAACCGCGATATCCTTCCACAAGCATGACCTAATATTCGTTAGCGTGTTTGACTGATTGCACTGGTTTTGACTATCACAATTATATTTAACAAATGTGATATCAGAATAAGCAAGTAAAGCATACACGGAAGGCAAGTAACGTACCAAAGAGTCATAACGTATGCTCGTAGGCGGCATATTGGTGTCCATAAAACTAGGAAATAGCTTCGGAGTAAAAACCGCTGGTACTTGTGCTGTTTTGCACACTCCGCTGTTTCCCCAAAGCCCCTTGGTACACCGCCGTATATCGTAGCCTACCTACGCGTGACGAATCAATACACTAGCTCGGAGATTCACGATGTCCGTATTATTGCCGTTCTTAACAACCGTCCTTCTGTCATCTCTTTCAGTATTTCTGTTATTTTTTCGGTTATGAAACTTTAGATTATGCACGAACTGCCCAACTTCTATGAGTTTACCTTGTTAGAACTTATTCTGGATATTTGCCGAATTTTACCCCAAAGGATCACTGAATGTAGCTCAAGCGCCTTATCAATATAACTAAGCTTGAGAGTGACAGATATATAACAAAGGGGGAAGTACGCTTCGTTAAGTAAACTGAGCCGAATGGTAAGCGTTTTGGACAAAAGAAAAGGATAGCTGCGATCTTGAGGCAGATTTTTTGGTTCACTGAATCCATGAGTCCAACTGACCATCGATGCACGTCGGCCTCACTAATTAGTGAGTCACCACTAGGATAATTTAATACAATATAAGTGAACACTAATCGACTAGAGAAAACTGTTATTGAAGCTGTTTAAACGTATCCATCTAAGTTCAGTTCCCTTAAAACATTGTGGGCTCGGGCACAGTAATGTACAGAAATAAATGTCCTAATAATTTGTCAAACAAATATCCCAATCAGGAATCAGAACGTGAGAAATACGTTCCTCATCAGTATGTTGTTTCTCGTAGAACTAAGCCAAGAAGAATAAATGAATTAAGGTTAAGGGAAGATCCGATGCTCCACGTTTACCGGGAAATTGAAAATTGATTGCGTACTGCGAAGGCATATGTCCGTAGTTACACATCAGAAAAGAGATTGTTTGCCACATTCCAACTTCCGGTGATTTATTTGGATGAATTAAAAAAATTAACTCATTCATTCGTAGCAAACTGACGATAAATCAACACGAGTTATTAATGAGGAAAATACTGAGTTCACTGGGTTAAGTTGACATAACATAACCTGAACGCGCCTGTTTCAGGGAACAATTAACGAGTGCCACTAACTTTCATGCACTGAAGATTGCAATTAATTTGTAGCCAACATTATTGTATGCCACACAAAAATGCATAAAAGATCATTTTCTTCCGTAAGGCAAATAGACAGTTGCTGGAATAGGCACGTTTCAAGAAGATTTCTACACTGAGCCTAGGCCACTTAAATGTTTTAGTGTCTTAAAACCGTCGCACACCAAATTTGTTAGAATGACCAGCAGCATTTCCCTAAGCTGAGATTTCTCGATCCTTGAACTATCGTGAGGATCCAATACCTGTACCACGTTGGTATAAATGCGCATGTCGATTAGCCTAGAGATTAGCTCACTGACAGAAAGAAAGCAAAAAGCGTGTGAACATGTAACAATTCAACTGTGTGCATTAGCCCACACAATGGATGTGTTCTGGCATCTGCTGCCAGTGGTACAGCACTATATATATTGTTAATTAACTGTATACAAAACAATTTCATTTTCTGCCGTTGTTCCTCACTGTCAGTCTTTTGGAAAAAGGGGACTGTAGTTAGGTTCAGTACGCACATCGCTCTGTTCGAGTTATTACCTGCTGCTGTTTGACGCTGCTCATTAGCGCACATCTTCACATTCAGTTACAATAGTTTCTATCAGAAAACCGCGGCAAATACTCAGCAACTAAAGTACTATTACACATAAGGTTATAAAAATACCCCTTAATTAAGTTCACTTTTTGTTCTCGCAACACCCGCAAATTTATTACTGTGTGTTTGACAGTGATGATCCAGACGAAATGTTACCTTAGCAGGTATGACGCACGTGTACAGTGGAAGAACAGTTTTCTGTAATGACTGATTTGGACAAAGAGTTATGTAAAAGGATCACAATTCTGCAAATAGACTACCACATGACGATCTTTTATACACACAATGTCTGTTCGCGTTATACTACGTTAGGAGAAAAAATCTCAAGTAACTACTTACTTAAATAGCCATAAGTTTTTGAATAACATATTCCATGATATCCTCCTTAAGTTTTAGTCATGAACGAATTCTCAAGGTCTTTAAATCATAATAACAGTTAAACAGTTCTATTAACTGCCACTTACTGTCATCTTACTAGTGAAATCGAAAACCCAAAAGTACAACGTCGTTATAGTGTGGCATAAAAGCCCAAGGGTCTTGACGTGTGTGGAGTCACATGCAATCCATCGTTTAAACCAACTTCTTGTTAAAAACAATTATTTGCTGACGCTAAATTGTTTTGGACTCAACCCGGACCCTTTGCAGTTCTTCACAATCAGTGATGCCAACAACTTGCTTAGGTTTCCTGCCTCGCTTAATGTAAAATCGTGTGAATGACGTATTCATGTAACAAAACACGGTCGTTCGACAACGTTTGCACTTCAAAGTGCCTCGCTCCTACACTTATCACCGGTTGTTTTGACTTGTTCCTGAACGCCTCCAGGATTTCAGCGCTACTCTCATCAACATCCATATCCCGCCTGTTGATATCTGTTTAGTTATGCTAGTCTCCCATCTGTTCTAAAGCCAGTGGATATCCTAATGTGAAGCACTCTCCAGTAAATTCGGCAGACTTTCGTCGAGTGTGCGTGGCTCATAAAAAGCAAGCGTTGCTGCGCAAGACAAATCACTACTGACAAGCTCTCAATTTTCACTTGGTCCCACCGCACTGAGCAGGTCATTGAGCCGTTCCGTGGCTAGTCAACTATTGAAGGTTCTCACGCTGGCCTCAATTGTATCAAAGTGACTCTGTTCGTGCCCGGTCAGTCTTGGGAAATGTTTGCACCCGTCGATAAATACTGCACAGGATGACTGCATGAGTTGTGTGGGCGTGTGGATTGAAAATTTTCTTCGCTCAACAACTAGTAATAGCCTTTCTGATCAGTGACTCCTGGGTTGAACTTCACACATAAAAGGGTATTACGAAGCACAGCAAAGCGAGGGTGATCCCTATGATACTTTGTTGTAGAAAAAAGATCAACTTTTATGTGGATCGCTCTTTGTACGAACATACGAAGTAAAACTGTAAGCTTTGAAAAGAAGAACATTGATGTATCTGTAAACATGTTACAGGACTGCGAACTTTCAACGAATAAGTCCTATAGTACGCGAGAACAACAACAGTCTTCGCGAGCTAGGCTGGCTTCCTTAATGAGAAAATGCTAGGAGACTTCTGTTACGTTTTACCTCAGTTGGTGAAATGAGGTTGTAGAGCGCAAACCATGAATCTCAAACGATTTTACGAAACAAAATCCACAGGATTTTGGGGGGCTTTGTGACTGACCGATCTTTCCAGTACTTTGTCGTCTACTTACGCGTGCACACATTTAGCATGGTGGAAGATTACCGAATCCTTCTGAAAGTAGGTTCTCCTTAGTCGTTCGGGTTCAAGTGTTTATGGTTACTGGTGCAAATTTCTAAGATTCGGTTGGTGAAATTAGATCCAACGTGCCTAGTGTATAGCACTACGTAACATTTCTACGTTTACAGGTCAAGTCCGTGACACAACTCTGCCCGTATGCATGGGTTCTGATGCAATGAATACGCTGGGTTTTGCTCGTTTGAAAATAAAACACTTTTATTCATGAACATTATGTCCCTTATCAGCGTCAGTTGCAGGATAACAGTAACCTGGAACCCTTCACAAAACATACTAACAGTCACTTGTTCAACAATAACATTGTGATAAAATCCTAGTGGATGGAATCATGTACTAGTGAACACATGCTAAGTGGACTGTTTGTTTGTAGACACTCGTTCAGCCACCTTAGAAGTCTATGAATCTAAGTGTACAGCTAATGCAAGGTTTTCCTACGAATCTTTCTAACTGATTCTCCCCAGAGTTAAAGAATGCCATCTTACAAGCAACAACCTGCAAAAAGCACAGACCTTGCGCGGGTTGACCCAAAGACGCATTGGACCTGTTAACCTAATTTGGCAACCGCCTCATCGTGTTTGTCTGAACACAACAGGCAGCACAATCAGCAAAGTGAACTACTGCCAGTGGGCAGTTGTTTGCGAGTGTACATCTTCCGGTGCATCCGGTCCATCGGGAGATCCCTCATCTTGGTGATCAAAGTATTCACAAAGTTTGGTGGTACTTGAACTGGGCAACATTAAACGGTAAGAGTGATTCGAAGTGTTCTATGCAGCTATCCACTACACTCTATCAACTTTACATGCAATTTCGTCAGCAGATCGGCTGAGTGATTATTAACTCCGACTCCTGACACAGGGCTGGGCTGGCCGTTTGCTAGCTGCAACATATACATACGATCGGCCCACTCATTGGTTTGCAATATTCACCAAATTCAGCCCTCCACTCGTAATGTGGGCCAAGCAGTACATCGACTGATTAGTCCACGCAACCATATGGGACTGGCAAAGTCTAGCGGGAAAAATTATTGATTAAAGTTCAAAGTATGTTACTCTTCAGTAGTCCGTTGGATACGGTTGCTGAAAATTTATCACAAAACAAGTAGTTTTAATGAGCAGTCAAGCAAGAAGCGGTGTGTTCCACTCACTAACCTGCAGCTGGCATGTGTTCCACTTTTGGACTTTTATTACAGAAGAGTATAAATGTTTAGTAGTCATTGTTCACACGAAGCAGGAAATCCGAAAATAAGTTAGATTCGCAAACCGGTATTCCATACTAGGACAGAAAACCAAGACGGCGGGGAATCTTCACCAGTAACATGGAGACCGCGGTCTCTTTGATGTGGCCAAGCCCATGAATGACCGTTCTGGCGACGGTAATATGTTTAAACGCTAGGCGCAATTACGCTGAAGGCTAAAATCCTGGCAGAACTTGCCGTTCTAGTCATTTATCACGTCATTAGACAATTTTTTTCGGTTTTACTAACCGATGATAATTTATATCGCGTGCAAATTTCTTTCACCCTTACGTAGTTACGGTTGACTTGGACTATGATAATCTTGTAAGTAACCACTGACTGACTCCACTGATATGAAGACGCAGACATGAATATGGGCAGACTGCAGCAGAATAATGTTAACAAGTAGCAACCCGTAAATGCCGATAACCGAACCACTTTATTTAAAATATCCGAGATTCATTCATCACCAACAGAAATCCTTACGATTTACGTAAGTGCATCGAACACGCAATCCTCGCTGAACCAAAACAAGACTGATGGTCCGAGTCCAGAACGGTCGCACTGTAGCTGCGGCGAGAAGTTGAACGATAAATGCATGATATATCAAACTGAGACTTTTTTGAACGAGCAGATTAATTTTCACTTACCCCGTTTCGTTATTGTAGAACTGTAGACTGTATGGTATTATTGTCAGTAAAGCTGTGGCACTTCATACAGCAGAAAAATTCTTGTTTTAGATTTTTATACAAAATCAAATTCAAAATCTTAGGCAATTAGGATATACCACTGGAGAGAACACTGCGTGTTTGAACGAGATTCAGTTAGGAGACCAAAAACCTTATTTTCATTACGGCTATTGATGTTGAAAACTCCCGACGGTGATCTCAGTACAGTTATCCACAGAGATGATAGGAACGTCCATACAGGTGAGATAGAGCACGTGATAGTTACTTTCATATTGGTTAAAAACCCCAGTGTAGCGAAGCGAACAGGCCCTTTTTCGGTTGTTCATCATCAGGTCAATTACCTAAGCTTTATATGAAACAGAGTTTTCTGGACTAAGTGAACAAAGACAAGTGAGGTCAGGCACGCCAGAGGCGGACACGGAGACAGCGTTTTGATACGATTACATCATAATTATGACGCAAATGGAATCATGGCGTTTTGATCGGTCGTGGTGTGGGTGGTTGGCCATGGCAACTTCAACATCTGAACAAAACGTTTCTGTGCACACAAAAGTCGAATCACGATCGCTTCAGCCGTGGAGAAAATTCGGCATCTCACAGCTTTTGAGTGGCCGACACTGACTCTGTAAGTCAGACAAAAAGAGGAGGCCAGGTGTGATGTGTATCAACGAAGTGTGCAACAATTGCACCGGTATTGTCTTGGTGACTCCGCTAGTGAATCAGGCTAGATGGTGCTCACGGATACGTTTAGATGAGCGTCTGGTCCTGAAACCCAAGCAACTAGTTCCACAGGTACAAGTATTGAACATACACAAAAAGAAACCGCAGAACTGAACACTTTATCCTTTAACCACAAACGAAAGCCTGGGGTAGATTTGGAACGGACACGCAATTTGGCAGTATAGAATGTACTGACGATATCAGTGCTGAATCTCCTAGTGATTATTGCAACAACCGTATCCCCTTTAAATGTTAATAAAATAAATACTGCCTTCTTTTCCGCTAGGTTAGTCTTATCCTATTTCTCGCGAAACTGTATAGTCTTGTCTACAAAGCGTTCTGGATAGTCACTTTCTAATAACAGTGTGCGTATGAATGATAGTTCGTCGGAGACCGTATCCGATGTACATATTCTCATGGCTGTATTAGTCAAGCAGTTTATGAGTTTTCCTTTCTGCCGTAGAGAGATAAAGCTGCTGAATTAGATATACTGCCTATTCCAGGTCTCTTTCTCACAGACAATGTGTCGAACCGATCCATCAGCACGTCGCTGGTCGAGTACGCCCAGGAAAGCCAGTTGACCGTCAAGTTCAATTTTTAGTGTATTTTACGTTCGTAGGGGCGGGTTGAAAGTGGCTAAGATATCCACTGGGTTAGCCTTTCCGCAAGCTATACGTTTGATATCATTCACCAATAGGTCTAAAACAGCTACTGTACTTTTGTACTTATAGCGCACATTTTAAATTCAATGGAGAAGTATTATGATAAATGGATGGCGGGGCAATGGGATCCTCCTGGGGCCGTTGTTTGCAGACGCCTCCATGGAGAAGTTTGAGAATGATCAGTTAGAAGGAATTAGAAGGAGAGGGTTTAATGTTTATAAGGGATATGCAGATTATTGTCACTGACATTAAACTTATTAGGAGCTCCCTGATGGTAGGACTATTAGCCAAATTTGGTTGGATAAATAGGATGTTTTTCAAGCAATATAAGACAACGTAAATTCCAAGTTGCATGCACTGATTCCTCAGCACAGTGAAGTGCTCCTCTGATGCTATAAGGATGAGATCTTTTAAACCGCATGCGACTGGTTGCAATCTGTGCCGAGAATAATGTCGAAATTACGACTTTTGTTTGCGTTCCCCTGAAGCACGACTTTCCACATTCTATCTGTAGTAGATGTAGTAACATTAATTTTTGACAGAATTATCCGTAGGAGTTTTCCATCCCTTTGCGCACTTCACATCAGTTGCACTTCTTCGGCAAGTCTTGAGAGCAGTCGGACAGTGGAGATGATAGGCTTTAGCGAAATGCATTTAGGTACACAAACATTATTAAATTCTGCAATCACCGGCATGTACTGGTGGTAACAGTCGAACTCGAAGCTCGGCTATCAATACAGAGCTGTCTCCGTATATTTCAACTGTTGGCAAATTCCCGAAATTTTCAGTAACTCATCAAACCGTCAAACTTGAACAAAGAGATGTCTCATCCTAATTTTACCCTCTTGCAAACAATCCCCACTAAACACAGATCAACCCCATTGTCAACGATGTTTATTCATCTACGACTCTTGAAGTTCACATGTAATGGGAAACATTAGTCAATATGTAAGTCCAACCTGAAATAACGAGAAAACCTGTGTACACAAGCGACTTCCTATTACTTTCGTACGATTCTGTAGAGAGCATTCTTTATTTAGAATGCTTGTCTCGCCAAAGTAATGCGACTTCGGTTAAATAATTAACTATTTTTCTGCGGTAACTAAGTCACCTCTATCGTATTCTAGCTAGTAATGATTCATTTGTCATTCATTGTTTGTGTTGTCAGTGGTTGACCGATTCTAGCCGGAGATTACTATTCACCTGACACCTCGAAAGGGAACAAATATGCAATTAGATTGTTTTGCATTCCAATCTAACTGGCGAAAGTGGGTGATTTCGTCGTATAAATTATTTGAACGTATACAAGCACTTTTTTGTTATGCAGGCTTGTTTGTCTTCTTCTGGTTCTGAGTGGTGATTTTTACAACGTTTAGCTGAGCGTTAATTTATCCAGAGGGACAAACTTATAGGCCGTTTGAGTAAGATTAACTCACTAGCCAATACGCAAAGTTTGTCTGCTAGTTGGCAGTTACAAAGGTTACTGGACAAACTGTATCCTCACTTGCTAAAAAACGAATAGTACGAATTGAAAAAAATTCGGGGAAGATAGGGTTACGGAAGAAACATTGGAAAGTTGAACATTGGATACTGTATACTGACAGCTGTTTACAGTTTGCATCTTTGCCTCATTAACTTTGTGGCCTCTCATACTAAATTGGCTCAGTCATACCAAATACTTTGTTGTACAGTGTCGAAATTAAGATGCCCTAATCTTTTTGATTTCGAATGTGGTCACGTGTTTCATCATGACCCGCTTACGGTTTGAAGGTGTGAGTAATATTATGTGAACACTTATGCGAATTCAAACGAAATTTCTGACTGACCTACATCAATGGAATGCAATTGGATAGTGTCGTCCGTGTTAACAGGTCAGCTCTATTACTGGACGTGACTTTGAACTCGACTGTTCGTGCACGAGAAACCATTGCGTTATTGATATTACTAGTGTTAGATACGACCCCAAGTCTGCCACAGTTTACTAGAATCTGCCAAGTGGAGGATTTATACAGACCAGAACCAAAGTGAAATGAAAAAACCTCCAGCTAGTCTTTACTTATGTTGTGTGAACGCCATCTGAAATATATTCACAACGATAAACAACAAAGGAGCCCATCAACCTGCTTCGGCGAACCTGTATTACCCAATTAACCATCCATGTTGGCATTGATGGGAGAACAACTTAGTTAGCACGTGTGACTGCCACACGCCCACCCACCTGAGGATGTGTTCTAGCCACATCCACTACAAAAGGGATAAAAACAAAAAGCGATCTGGCTTATCTGATAGTTTACAAATCCCACGTTAAAACAGGAAAATTTATACCGGAAACAGGCCGGAGGCAGTCGTTTTGGTTCTATGTACACGCTTGCCGCAGTGGATTTCTTGTGGAGTTGAAGCAGGTAGTACTGATGATCAAGCCAAAGAAACGGTTGATACTTAGTAGGGTGAATGAAGTGGCACACCATAATATTACACTAAACAGAAACATTTGTTTGCATGACAGTATCTTCAAAACAAAAGATGCGCCAGTTGCAGCTTTGTAGGTGGAAAAAATATTTTTATTCTGCCACCTACTCCAATTGTCGGATATTTACCTTCGCGTGACGGCTGATGATTAGTTCGTTTTAATCGGTCATTATTTGCCCTCCCTTTACCTCAAAGTCTGTCCCTGGTGCAACAAATGTTACTCAGGTTTTTTAGATGGCACGCTTATCGAAGCGATGTCTCTGAATTGTCATGCGGGTGTATATTGCTGCTTGTAAAATTGGGCCTCTCGTGTAGACGACTCCCGCACCTGATGTTAATGACTCCCAGTCCTGATCGGACAAGCTGAGATAAAATATTCTTCCACTTCATGTGGTCGTGTTGAGTACCGAAGAACTTCCTGTGTTCCAATCTTGATGAACCAAAGCTCGGCCGGACTTTGTTCTCAACTTCCGGCCAGCTTGTGTTTAACCGTCGACCGCCCGTGCCACTGTGAGTCAGTAGTTAGCAAATCGTCTCACCTTCCTTGATTCTTGCCTATAAACTCAACGGTAGTTCAGAATATTTGCTGACACACTAAGTGTACCAACAGTTTCATCTGGGTTCTCTCTCTATGACTTGCGTCTGTTATCAATCTACACGTGGGAGAAGCTGCTCACCAATATAGCCTTTATTTTTCCTAAGTTCATACTAACACCAGTTCCATTCTCCGTTTGAACGGCTGAGTTCAGCAGATGTTCAAGCCTAATTGGCAAATTGTACGATTTCTTCCACTTGCTTCAGAAAGTCCCAAACTTCAGATGCTTCTGTTATCTATTATGACGATGAAACTCTGTCCAGCGACTGGCAACTTCCAAAACTGGTTATTCCATCTTAATCGGCCGTTGGCTGTTCAAATAAAACTGGCCATTTTTCCTTGCTAGTTCCCGCAAGGAGGTAGTCGCATTGTTGAAAATTTTGGCTAGACAGTTATAAGTTTAAAATTGACCAGAGGCGGTGAACCAGCTTTGGTCATCATTATCATCCCTGATATAACTATCAACCTTGTTGTTACCAATGTTTTTACTTAACTTCTAACTTTAAACAGTCAGTTCGTAAGTAGTAACATTTTATCATTCGCAGTTATATTGAGGTAGCGAATAAGCTCGTTCTCGGTTGTTCATCCTCAGGCCGATTACCTAACCTTTATATGAAACAGAGTTGTCTGGACTAAGTGAACAAAATCAAGTAGCAAGTTCAAGTGAGGTCAGACACATCGGAGACGGACACGGAGACAATGTTTTGATACGATTGCAATTTTGGTTGCACCGAACAGAACTGTTTTCGTTAAACTCTCGTCGTAGGCTGGTTCAATCATATATCAAGTAACAAAAAGAAGTTATTGTTCACAACTGGTACGAACGTTAGTCGATTGCGTGAAACACAAACATGACTTCGTTGTGAAAATGCTCAGAAGGTTTTAGGAAGTCAGTGTTAATTGGGGTGAGCTGGGGGCAACGTATATGTTTGGCCACGGTAACATCAAAGAGTGAACGAAATGTTTTTGAACACAAATCCGACTGAGGCAATCGGATTGCAACCGCCTCCGCTACAGACAGGATGCTCCACTTGATCTTTTGTTACGGGGCTGCCGGGGCACGGTAGACGATGTGAAACGCCCTATCCGTGTCTGTGTGTTGGTCACAGTCAAATAGATGGGCCAAAATGGATGAGTTAATCTTCATCGTTATTCCTGATCGAGGCCAGGCGCTGCTCACGAATTCTTTTTGGTAAACGTCTAGTGGTGCGACCAGTGTATGCTGAACCACGGGAACCGTCAAATGAACTGATCATAAATGAGACAGCACTGTTAGGCATATTGTCTTTCAGACTGAGCAGCACCGTTTGCTTTGAGTGGAACGTTACGACGGGAATTGCAGAATAGTAGTAGGTAGTAGTAGTGGTAGGTACTGCCAATGGCATCAGTTAGTTGACGCGTTATCAGCTCGGCTACTGCGTCACCTTTGAACGGCAAAGTCAAATAGATTCTTTTCTTATCATATGTGTTTACTGGAGCATGCATTGGTTCCTTTTGCAGACTTCTGATAATCAATTTCTTAGGGTAGGATGTCTTGAATCATGCCTAGCTCCCATTCTATTGTATCTTCCGAACAGATTCTTTTTGCCTTGTTTTTCAAACAGCGTACAAGGCCCAGTTTCAGACTAATCGGTATATAGGTGTGGAAATGTATACACTGCTCACTCCAGGTTTTCTTTCCATATATACTTCGTTTTAACAATTCACCCGATCCGCACGTTAGTGCTACGTCAAAAATAGCATACGGTCATCAGTTTTCTGTTCGAAGGTCAACATGATGTTCTTACGCGCCTTGTTACAAACGATCAAAAGCTTCTGTAAATCTTCTGTTTCATCCACTACGCAAAAAACATCGTTTACATATCACCCATAATAACTGTTTGTTCTAACATTGAGTAACGGAAAATTTCCATGGAGAACTTGTTACTGTTATACGTTCATTGTTTACTGTACAGATGCACATATTACATGATTGTTCCCGAGTAGTCCGATCGGTCCCTGGTTCCGAACAAGTATTTCGACTGCATTGGACGAAAGGCATTGCAGACCTGCATAATGCAGGCAATGACCGATTGTCTTTTACAGCTGCTAAAGACAGCTAAGAATATGGCATATAACAACCTGTATGTATATCTGCATGACAATAGTATTAATGAATTTTGTAAAAGTAGAAAAATTGCACAAGATTTTTGTTGTAGAAATGTTTGGCATATTAGGTCATTGGTAGAAAAATAAACGTCATGTAAATTTTAAACAAACGCTTTTAAACCGAGCATAACTTTTTACGAAATACGGAAGGCTCACTTAAGTTTGGTTCATGAGATTGTCTCTGTTCAATCGTTTGATTTCAAGAAAAAAGGCATCGAGCATTGTCTGATGTTCACAAACAATGTGGTTAATAATGGGTTACGTGTTACACTGAGTATGTTACCAGACACGATAGCCAGACTACTCGGGTCGTCGCATCTGTATGAAAAATAGTACAGGCAAGACCGTAACATTAGTAAGGGATACCGTTGGGAATGCCAACTGTGTTATGTTTGGTTAGTGTACCGGCCATTTTGGAAGCTCAATAATCTATACAAAAGTGCGATATTTTCCTGTTCTCAGAATACTTTAAAAATGACGAGCTTATTGTAGGAACTTTGCTCATTTCGACGATTTCGAATCTTTAATTATTCTAAGAATGAGACCAAAGACAGATGCTCACAATCGCTGGAGCACAGTTTGTATGATAGAATCAGTTGAACCAATAAATGGTCAAGGGTTACAAAAGGTTTTGGAGATTGGGTGGAATATTCAACAATATCGAGGCATGAAGTTAGTCTGTTTGGGAGTACTCTCGATATCCTTTGTACATTTCGGTTAAAACAGAATCAAACAGACTGTCGAAATACCATACGGAAAGGCCATCCTCAAAGCATGGGCGTGTGACAAGAAAAACTCATGACAGTCAGCAAGATAGAGACATTGTCTCGTCAACTTTGGAAGCACTGTTTTTACTAACAAAACCCGTGGATACAAAAAACACCCATATACCTTTAGCCTTGGCAGTATTTCATATTTCTTGTAGAGAAATAAGGCAATAGCTTTCATTTTTGGGTGTTGGATTGCATCAAACCTTTTGTAAAAAGCCGAGATAACACCATTCAGTAAGTGATACCAGTCGAATGCTGAATGACTAGGCAAAAAGTAACACCCAGTGAATAACCTCATAATTAAACTAACCGACCACTTTCTTGACAATTTCTTCTCTTGATTATGTCGACAAAATCTACTTTTCGCATCAAATAAATTTTCCAAGGAAACAGTAGTCTGAGTTATGTGCTTTTAGCCTTCGTAGGAAAAGTTTTATTCACCAAAAAAGATGAAAACAATCGGGAAAAACTTATATCATCATCTTGAGAATGGTACGTCAAAAAGTGGTTGTTCAGTAAGTTTTAGAATTTTGATTCAACAACTTCGATGAGAGGTGCTAATACGTTGGAATTGATGCCCACCAATACATCTGTCACAATTCCACAAATTTTGGACCATCCTCTTTTCGAGAAAACTACCATACTTGAGTTTCGCTCTTGATAACGTTCATTATTAGTGTATATGCTTGCCATGACCACGACTTGTACTCCATCCACACTTTCGTGATGACCACTGCGCTACTATCCTCATATTGCGCCGGATCGAATGGATAAATTCCAACGCTCAGCCACATTTGCTTTTGAGCATTGTTGAGGTTGCTTGATCATCCCGAGAGGAGACACAATAACTGTTCCGTTAACTTCCATTGAAAACCTCACGATTAAACATTTTCTTCGGATTGAAGTCAGGAACCGCTAACTTATCAAGCGATATTTCGACCGGTGTTAAATAGCAAGCAATTTTGGTTTCATAAGTTGAGTATAAAACAGAAATCGCCACAGCCGTCGCAATTTCTTAGATTTTCCGGCTAGGAACTTTCAAAACTAAATACCTTACTCCAGTTTTATGTTAGAGAGAGTTCAAAAGTATTCCGAATCTTTGCATTTGCATACCATTGACAAGTTAATAAACTACATACAAATTATATTGAGCTTGCAACAGAAAAAAACCAAACAGTCCGAATCTTCTATTTCTGGAGGGAGTACAAAAGTCCTCGCACTGTGCATTATTTATGGGTTAATGCCTTGTTTATCTGAAACTTTCTGCTCTTTACGAAGCTGATTAAACGAAGAGCAACAGAAAAGATTCCGAATTTTGAACATTAAGGTCAACTTGGCAGTTGTTATCCAGTGTGAACAATTCGTTTAACCTCGTAAATAAAGCAGTCCTTTCATATTAAGATGAGACGCAACTGTGAAAAGTCAGGGTTTCGGCTGGATTCGAACCAGCGACAGACACAGCATGCCTCAGCGTGGCAAGCGCTCCACCAGCTGAGCTACGAAGCCACACCGGGAGCTTGGAAATTTCACGTTTGGAGTCTGTAACCCACCCGTCCCACTGTCTCATATGGAATCCACCAAATGATTCAGGGTATCGACTGCCCCGTCAGGATTTCTCAAACAGTTCACGCTGGAATCCACCAACGCCACTGCTGAGCACAGAAATTGTATTACTAACGAGTAGTATGGCAGATTTATGAATTTAGATGAAATGCAACTTGTTAGTAATAAAATTTCTATGCTCAGCAGTGGCGTTGGTGGATTCCAGCGTGAACTGTTTGAGAAATCCTGCCGGGGCAGTCGATCCCCTGAATCATTTGGTGGATTCCATATGAGACAGTGGGACGGGTGGGTAACAGAGTCCGAATGTGAAATTTCCGAGCTCCTGGTGTGGCTTCGTAGCTCAGCTGGTGGAGCGCTTGCCGCGCTGAGGCATGCTGTGTTTGTCGCTGGTTCGAATCCAGCTGAAGCCCTGACTTTTCACAGTTGCGTCTCATCTAAATTCATAAATCTGCCACACTACTTGTTTGTAATGCAACCTTTTGTATTAAAAAAGTTCCTGCTGTCAGTTTGCGGACTGGGGAGAATCTTTTCCTTTTGTAGATAATACTAGTGCGCTTTGTATGTTTCAGGCCTGATTAGACTGGTTTCATCACACCTGGTGCAATAGGAGTGTACATGCAAGTTTGAAGAAAATGTTGTATGTCGATCAGTGGTTCGGTGGAATGCTACTATTGAAATTCTTACACTGCAACCACGACGTTTAATTCAAAGTCCATGATACGATTCAGACGAGGACAGTGAATTGAAATGCTGACGTAAACCCTGCAACACCTTTCGTCACACTGAAACCCATGGTAATGGTGGTTGCTTACCTCGCCTCGTACCATTTACCTACCTGATGTTCTCAACTTAAAATCAACCGAAGCCATCCTTCACATGCCCAAGTGCTTCTGTTACAACAATAATATATTCCGCCATTCCAGTTTGAAAGCAATTTAGACAGAGGGGATCTAATAGGAAATAGCTTTATTCAGCTGGTTACCTGAGAGTGAAATCACAGAGAAAACATTCAGCGTATGTACATAAACAAAGGCAGTCAGTGCCTGAACCTCAGAAGTCCAGCAACACAAACAACTTATTTCTAACAGTTTGATGTTGAGAAGTGGAGATCAGTAAGCCTTGTAGAAGTGTGGTTAGCCGCTCATTTGTAGTGCATTTTATTGTCTCAGTAGATGACTTCCAGTGAGTGCGATGGAAGAACGCTAACGAGTGAGCTGATAAGGAGGCTTTGCAATTTTTGCGGACGACTGATATCAAAACGTCGACATAGATTTGAAACCATGCTAACTTATAGTGATTTAAAGGTAGCTTTTCAGTTCTATTTATTCTGCCTAGTTCAAAAACACTAATCGAAACCATATTATACACGACAGAAAGAAAATATGGGAATGCATCTTTTTATTTGACAATAATAATCTGGTGTTTTCAGTTCACCGTCAACTAATCGGTTTTGGTAATTGCTTATTCTTGTCGCTGGACTGCCCAGGGTTGTACACTGCCTCCCCTCTAAAGGTTCAGAAATATGCCCATCTTTGGTACAGCTCTTAATGAATTTGTCTGCTTACTTTTTTCCGTGTTCGTGTGCTTTCATTCGGTTGCATTTTTTGACATGTTCGTGTTCGGCCACCGAGTCCAATCGTCCTAGCTGGTCTTCCTCATCTCGATCTAGGCCGAGGCAATAATGGGGTGCGAAATACTCTAAGCAACTATTGTGCACTTTGCAACTCCAAATTTGGTCCCAACTATTGATAACACTGACTGATGCTTAAGAAAAGTGGAAGGTCTTCGGTTGTCTAGTTCACAGTTTGTGTAGAACATGTGGATAACACTGGCAGCTTAACAGTTTGTGATAAATAAATGATTAACAAAATCATGTACTGACAAGAAATTCATGTGACCGCTGCACACACTGTCTGTAGACAAACATTAACATTCTTCAACAAGGGCACTTCTCAACTAAAGGGATTTCTTTAGCAAAATGTCGAAAATATTACAATTATTTTCACACGCTATTCTTCTAGCTTAGCCCGTTAATCGCTCGTAGATTCTTGACACTTTTGTGTTCAGCAGTAAATAAACCGAGCAGCAGAAAGCGCTCTTTTTCTATGGTCCTTACTGTGACCAGCTCGTGACTGAATTATATACCGTAATTGTCGGTAACCCAATTATCTTCCCCTTCGAAAGTGACAAAGACATCGCTAGCAACATTTGAACATGCTTCAATAAAATTGTCCCTGCATCATTGATTTTTCTGCGAGCAGTCTCACTCCCACAATATTTCATATCGAGCGGACAAAAACTGGGGAATTTCCCCGCAGAGTTTCCAGCTATCATTCAAAGTAAACTTATAATCATTATTGTACAGTTGAGTAATGTGTTAAATCCAATCGTGAAAAACCTGAACTTCGGCTGGATTCAAACCACCGATATAGAAACCATGTTTCATCAGGTGAACTGCGAAGCCACATCGAGTCCGGATTGTTCGTGAGTGAATCCGTGATAATTTATAACCACTAATCGACTACGAGTAGTTAAGTGTTTTACCTTGTAGTGTCGTGGGAACGGACACATCCATCGGGCTGCGAAATTTCTCTTCACTAGTGAATACTGCAAGTCCTATAACTACCAAACGACCTGTTGAACCTTTTTGGTGAAATATTTTGTGCCAAAACTCCACAGTAAAATACGGAACCTCCTTCCTCACTTACGAATTGAAATGATAAAATCAGAAGACTGGTTTTGTAGGACGGTAGTACCATTCTGTATGCTCTCATCAGGTGATACATATAACACCGGTGAAAGTAGAACTAATTAGACGAAATGAGCTTATAAATCAAGCCACACGCTAGACTATAGTTGGTCAAAACTATGGCGGAGAGATGCCCAAAGCCACCAACTTTTGCACATAGATGACTGACTTTTTACGCATGGATAGCAGCGTGTTGAGTGGCTGTAAGATGATGGGCCTGCAATGGCGCATCCACACACGGTAAGCGGTTGCCGGATCGACCAAACGGTTGGTCGCCACCACGTATCTGGCAATCGAGGAAGCCGGCTTGCGTTCTTTGGGGGGTCGCGTCAAGTCCCACTACACATTAAGTCCTCGGTATATTTAGTGACGTGTTCCCTCATCCAAAGGTGCAAGGATCGACTAGTGCTGCGTGTGTAAGCATCACCGCAGTTGCAGATGTTGCGTTGGTTTTCACCAATGACACACCAGTGTATGGAGTGACTTGATCTATGGGCTTAATTCGCTTAATTGTTTTTGACTTACACCGCTGTTATTTGTAGCAACTGACGTTGCGTCGAAGATGCTTTGGGCCATGACAGACTGAAATGTTCTTTTATTTGTGTCTAGTACCACAAACGCATATTTGGTAGGCGTTGAAAATGCGAAATACAGTGGATGAAGAGAACGTCTGCCCATTTGAAGGTTTAAGCAAATACAGGTATGAAGCAAGTTGCATGGACGTAATGCGGATTTCACGAGGCACGTGACCAATGGATATATGAAGGAGACGTTCAGGACATCTTTTTATATTTAATTAGTGTGAAGCAAGACATCTCCGGGAATGTCTGCAAATCATGCCAGGATGGAATCAAGTTGCGCATCGTAACACGCCCTAGCTGGTGTAAGCGCCTTTGTAATTCACCAATATGCTTGTCGCCACTGAGAAGAAAGTTATCAGGAACCTTAGCCGCCAGTACAGGTATATCGTCATTCTGGCCAAATTATTTGTTAGGTTTGGGCAAGCTAATATGACCTTAGTTATTTTGAAACAAACTCGTGATTAACTTTCAAGCAGCTTTCAAGACCGTTGTTGAATAGTTTAGCCCCTAACTGAAAGGAAGTGAAACCCCACGGTACCTGACTATCCTTGAAACTGTCAATAAAAAAACGTATTAGAAGTCACGCAGTTCCGAAATGTCGAGAGTAAATCTGAGGGGCTCGACGCTAAAACGTCTGTAACGATCAGAAATACCGATAAAAGCAAAGAACGCTCAAACACTCTCGCTTGTGAGCAATGATCAGATTGCCCGATCGTCTCCAGAGGAGACACAGTTACTGCCTGTTAACTCCAATCGATAACCCCGCGATGAGGACTTCGATATTTTAGATTACTGATGATTACCGACTACTCATCAGTGATCTAAAATATCGCCTTGCAGGTTTAATGAGTTCTGTGATCTCGACCTGTCTCGGAAGTCCTAATCGCGGGGTTATCGATTGGAGTTAACAGGCAGTAAATGTGTCTCCTCTCGAGACGATCGGGCAACCTGATCATTGCTCACAGGCGAGAGTGTTTGAGCGTTCAGATTTGATCATTCGGTCGTGCCTAATGTGAGGTGAATGGCGCAGTGGTGAACACGGTTGCCCCATGTTTGGAATGGCCGGAGTTCAAATACCGGCCTTGGCAAGGATATGCACTAGTGATCAGCTCTAATGAGAGCGAAACTCGAGCGTAGCGCTTATTTTTGAAAGAGGCTGGTTGGAAAGTCTATCTGAATGCGAACGCTGCGATCGAATGTGAGTAATGGTCAAATTGAAACGCAAAGAAGTTGATGACATTATTTTTGTTTGATATATGTTCGATCATTCTCAAACATAAGAAAAATAAGAAGGAAATGAAGGAATAACTTAAGGTGAAGACCACAAACAGAACAGAAAGAAGCATTATCCGCGGGAGTTGGAAAAAGGTGGGGTGCTGATGAAACCAATTATAACAGAACCATAGTGGATTTGTCCAGGTTTGAAACGAATGTTCCGCAAACGGAAGTCTACATTCCAAGAACAACAGGCAAGAGAACCACTTAATCTACCCACGGGAAAATGAAAAATAACAGGTATGATAAAATAAGGCGTTCGTCAACCACGCCTGAGTGTGGCATTTTAGGTGTCAGTTGCCAATATTCTAAACAACATTGATCAACCTTAGCAAACAAATCAGTGGAAGCGTTCAGCTGGTCGATAGAGGGATCGTTTCCATTCTCACTGTCATCACCCATCAAATTTGTGATTTATTACTGTGGGTGGTGGACGACTGTTTACCTCACGACTTTCGTTTATGGTTCACACAAGTGGTAATCATCAGTTCGCGTGTTACTGGACTGTAATTGGTAATCATGACAAATTAGCGAATAGGGTTGGTCAACTAAATATTGCAGGCAACAAATGGACTCAAAGAAATAAAGCTGACTGCAATGGTAATAACCGCGGCTTATCACAGCAATGACAGAACACCCTTCCAATTCAGTGAAAAATGCAGACCTTTGTATAGTAAACCCCCATACCTTATTCCTTATAACAGGGGAATGTAAATGCCTATCGTTAACGTACAATAATACATAGTAAAATGTTAACTGTAAGCATTCACTTACAGCTGGATGAAATAAATTCCGTCCAGTGTTGTACTGGCTCAACGGATGAGGTTGGAACGCACTCTACTATCCTGAGTGTTATCCATGAGTCGTTGTGGCTAATCGTTTTGCTCGGACAAAGTAACCACGCCTGGTTTCAAGTCAGTTGTACAGTGTCCAACAAGGTTGATTCCGGCGAACGTGGACTAGGCTGATGAGAATACAACTGCCTCCAGTCAGCTTACTAATATTGAAAGAAAAATGTGCCAATTGTAAACACGTTGTAGTACACAGTATGTGGTTGTGTAAAGAAATAGCGACTGACAGCAACGGGTGGGAACTCATCGGCAACTTGAAACTAAGACACTTGTGTTTAATGTTATGCTGATGGTTGAAAACAAATGGTCGATCCATACTGTATGAAAAGAGGGGACAAAGATAACTTCATGGACAAGGCTGTGCATAGGTGGCCAGCTGATATGAATCTGGCCTTGCTGTCACTGTGTCTAATCGCGTCTGGCTGCTCGTGATTCTGAGACGAGTTAAAAGAGTATGCACGTGTGGTGGCAAGAATGTGGGATAACAAGCTTGAATACCACGTTCTTGGTTGAATGGACGGGTGGGTGTAACTATGATCAAGAGTAACTTTAGCATCAATTGCCTGTGACTGATACACTTCGACTCGTGCAAAAGTGGACGCTACAGGATCCTTTTGGGCAACTCTGTTGCGATTTTTGACTCCAGCGGCTAATGTTGAAAGCAGACTACCGACTCACTGTTTCTGGAATTGTGAAAGCAGAACTTCAGAAGGCACATGCTTTTACAATCTAGTGTCAAGTTATATTACTGTCATGTACACATCAGTGCTTCAAACACGGTCAATACGTCAGGAAATGTCATGGAGTCAGTGTCATACTCCTCTTGGAACTTGATGACAACCTGGCCCCAGTGAAATCTGTAACAGGCCTTTGGAATATATTACATATGGAATATACCATAAGCATTTCTGGTTCGGCACGGCAATAGACCCCGTAGTTGGACATTTTGCAGCTAGCTTCTGGTATCAAAGTGTTAAACTACACCTTGCTCGTTCACATACAAAATGGTGTCTTGAAAGCTGAAATGCGTTGGTGTACTCGTTTCTAATTTTTGTCGCTTTGCTCTCCATTTATTTTCACTCTGCTCAATATTCGAACAGTCGACTCGAAGATGAGCGTCTTCGAAGTGTCTTTGAAGTGCCGAAAAATTTTACTGGTTAAAAAGTTTTCCCTGAAGCAGTTTGCTTATGGATGGTTGAAAACAGGTAAGCAATACTCCGATAGCAAAAGGTTGCTATACTAGAACGTTTTTCAGTTCTTTCCATTTTCACTGTAGATCATGAAGGGACTCAACCTTGGGCCTGACAACATGTACGGTCATTATCCTAACCGGAGCCCAAACCTTCAACGGGCGACACCTCAGGGGCTGCTGTAAAGACACCATGTGTACCACCCACGCCTTCAGTCCTGATGAGAAGCCGACGATTTTTACAGATAAATAAATAAATAAATGGAATCTCATTAACCATATCACCTGTTCTGCTATTTCAGGTAACTGTGAACGGTGTTAAAGTCTCTACTACTCATTTTTTCAGTCTGGGCCCGCTGATGTACCGCATCTGAATTATATTCTTTGAAACTCCCGTTTACTCATATCTGACAATGCTCGTTGTATGATACCGATGATCGCGTACATTAAAAGGCTGGTTTGGAAAAACCACTGCTAATAGTGTTGAAAATCGCTACCTTCCGGAACGAAAGCAAAAGTTAGCCTTCGTGGCACAAAGCAGATCTCGGTTTATTGAGTTTCTATTGGTTATTTTATAGACAAGACGCATCAGTAAAATGGAGAATTATAAGTGGTGTTGACGCTTTCTCTTTTTCATTGGTCGGCTCGAATCCGCTTGTAGCTCGTTTGTTTTAACGCGTGACGCACTTGAACAAATGTTTTACTCCGGTGCTCGTTATAATAAATCCGATGCTGGAGCAGCATGCCATCTTGATCGGTCCCCACGCTGCCACCATTCTGTTCGCGTTTTCGACATTGATTGGCTGTAGCCTTCTGCGAATCACTGTTTGACTTCGTATCATTGAGTTTGTCCAATCCAATCTCTTTACACTAGGATCGCCGTGTTTCTTCTTTTTATAGTTAATCGCCACAGTTTTCAGCGTTTCCGAAGAACGCAACGAACACACCCCACGGAAGACCGTTCTTGTGTGCCTGGGCCGTCCACCAGACGCTTCACTTTGTTCTCTCTACTCTCCTCCCGTTCACGACCCAACAAGATGATGAGCCTGTAGCATACTGAATCTTTAAACTGGAGAAGGTTGTTTACATATAGAATGAAAAAATAACAACTTTAATGCATCTTTTACCTAATGCTGCTAGGCGATGTTTGAATAGTGAGTATTTCGACTAAGTCGTCAATTTCACTAAGGATTTAGATCCGTCGGACCACTTCTATACTAAGTGGAATAGTCTTCCGATTCAACTTTACCATAACATTCGCAGCGTTTGACAATGGTTCACAGAAATCAGTCAGTGCTTTATAACAAATGGAATCGTCATGACAGTAAACACAAAACTCAGCAACATAAGTACCTGTAGCTTTTTACTGTTATTTTCGAATAAATATCAGTTGAACTCAATGCAACACAAATCAAACTGATAATGGTTGCGGTGTGAAAGAATCTATTTGTGGCGAGCAATAATCATATGAAACCACTGAAGGTCCAAACTTTCGGTTACTCTTGGCGGTAAGTGAGAAGAGATCGATAAAGTTAGTGTTTAATGAAGCTGGTTTTCACAATTTCACTTAAAAGTAATGACCAGATGGTTTTGGTTGGTGTGAACAGGGCATTTGCTGCCTTCTTTCCAGACCACCAAACAACTTTCGAGAGATTATGGCTGAACTGTTGGAGGTGATAACTGGCCATGCTTGATTTGGTGCTAATGGAAGACTACTGTTTGCCTAATGTGGTAATACGAAATGCGTGTTTCAAGGTTGACTGGTTCAAATCGGACGGTAAGACCGGAAAACCCCTACTTATGTAAAAAAAAAATACTTAAAATTCGATGGTTTCCGTCCGTTGGATGCTTACTAGCAAGCTGTAGAATCAGCACATCTTCACTACCGGTTAATTTCGTAACCTCGGGTGAGTAAGGAATGGCAAAGTAGATTCAGCATTTTAGGCCACAAAACCAGGCGAACAGAAACAGTCATCGAGTTTCCATGACAAAATTACCCTGTGACCAAGTATCTACATTAGTTGGCCCCAGTGAATCGTAAAGTTTCGCTCATCTCATCAAAATGGGGTATTATTAGGGGGTCAGCGAAATACCGTTTAACCGAGCAAGTCGCGCTATCTCCAAGTAAATCTGTGCTATGTTGCTCTAGTGATTTTTGCATCAGTTTGAATTCATAGCGATATGTATCACTCAATCATTAGCTAACAGTGGGATGTTCACCCTCAAACCGCCATCTAACTGCCTGTCTAGCCATTGTCTGAACTCACTTGGTAAAAACTGAGGGAGAAAGAATAGAACCAGCAGCGATTTATACTACACGTTGAGCTCTTTTACAAAAGATCTCATGCAAATAGTCTCTACCTGTTGAGTTCAAATAGGGTTCGTGGATGTCGGTTCCAGAAAGTGCACCGTGAAAGCAATTTAGGGACAAAATCACAGGCCCATCGAAAATATTCAGTTTTTCGAGGTCATCAATTTTTTCAAAATGGTAGGTTACAAATGTGATATATAATTTTACATTCGGTTACCCTTAGCAAACTAATAAAGCAAAGTGGCTACCACAGAATCATGTGGCCATCCATGAAAGTATACCGCTTCCATCTTCCAGTCAAATATGAACAGGTCAACCTTCATTCATTCATTTGCAGAATCTTGAGTCTGATCAGAAGTTACTGTGGCTCGAGCTGCCGCACATCTCAAAAGCGATGGGCGATAATCCAAACAAAAACCTTTGTAAAAACGAACAAAAATTGATAGGGCACGCCTAAACGAAAGAACCGGAAGTGGTATGAATGCATGCACGCCATCAGTTAACGCCCCCTGCAATCTCAGAGGGCAGTGACTTAAATGGTCAGGAGGACCTAAAGCGGACAGACAAGTCCAACCTACTTTACCCTACGAGCACTCAGGGTTTTCATATTTACGTGACCAAATAGCTACTTAATTACTGAGCGATTTTACCCAACTGTTATTGGCTTCAGTATATAATTTCTGATTAGTTTCCACGTGGAGTACGTGACCTGGTCATTTCAGCCTCAGCGGTGATTAGCTGACCAATTGATTGCCCAGCCCGAACGTTCTGAAATATGCGCTGGCGAACGACCGTATTGTCCATGCAATCACATCACTTGATGTGGACTGATTGGTGGAAATAATGGCAGTCAGCCCTACCACGTTTAATGCCATCTTCGTCGGGAACAGGCTGTTTCAGAATCATCGGGCAGTACGGAACGCATGCAACCACTATAAACACTTCCTCCAACGACAACCAGGCGAATATTCGGAGTCACAGAGGATGCCGGTCGCTAAAAGCAATTCTCGTCTTCACTACACTCACTGATATCTCAGCAGCAGTATTACAAGTTGGCGAGACAGTTCTAACTATGGAAAACCGTCCACAATCCCAAGTGGATTGTCTGCAACAATAAACCTAAGAGTGGGAATGATCCAACCTTGAAGTGACACTGCGCTTTCAGGGTGCTTAGTGTATGTCACACGGACCAGATATGTCAGCTTGGGAGCTGTGAACGTCGTGTGAGTGGATCGATAAGCCGAGGATTAGTGAACGGTCGCCGTGATTTTGCACGGAACTAGTCACTGGAGGCAGGTGACTTCTAATTCGGATGTGCCAGTAAAAGTGACTTCCGATGAGCCTGGACTAAACGTCATTTTGGCTTCTATGCATACACGGCGCAGGGTATCGAGGGACGCCAAATAAATTCTTAGTCCAATATATTTTTATCGGTTCCTTTTAGAAAGTTCTACCAGCATTCAGGAACCGAAATAACAGGACAACATTTAGTCATAGCTAAGGTCCAAAATAGCAAGAGATATATCGGAGTAGATGTCCATCCTGCCACAAGGGACCTCCATAAGACCAATAATATGTGTTGTAAGAAAACCTCTGATCGAACTGTCGAAAGATGAAACTGTCAGTTGTACGCAACTATGAATTTGCTCGTTCTTCAAAGTGAGCACATACCCACAGTTTGGGCCGTTTAGTTGGACTCAAGACTTTAGTAGCAAGACTAAACTGAAACTGTATGGTTCTCATAAGGAATGATGCACTGAAACAACTCTCAAAATGACGGGGTAGGCTTTATTGAGACGTTCAGAGGCAGGGGGCTGTTGATGGCTCGGAGCAATTAATTAGGCTGTCTATCAAACAAAATAGCGGTATTTGCTACTACAGAAAATAGAATTCTAATATTATTCAACAGCCAAAACACGTTCTAATGCAACCTCCTTGTGATACAAAAGTACCAACTATTTAGGTAGTTCAGTTTAGACCCAGCCGAACACGAACGAGGCCTACTTAGTTGACAGCTGTACACTGTTGTTGGATCTACCACTCCCGAGAGATTGATCACTTTATGGTGAGAATCGAATGATTTGAGTTAAACTCATCTTCACTCGTTGAGAATAACAGATCGGAATTTGAACAGGGGGAGCACTTCTTGACAAACTCCGGTCGGTAGGCCACGTATCGAAAGGATCTTGCAGATTTCATAGTCTTTGTGGGATTTTTTATTGATTCACCCAGATCGATTGACTGACCGTTAGTTTTCCCTTTCAAGACACGCAGTGTATTTAAGCACAATGACTTCCACTTAATTTGTTTCATACTTAGGTTATTAAAAAGGTGGTGGAGAAAATTCTCGTTTCCCGCTAAACTCGCAGTTCGTTCACCCTGCAAATTGATAAAAGTCATTGAGTTATATAAGATTTGTAAGCCTCTTCGTGATCTGACGTGTTCATTGGAGTATTTGCTTAAGTCTGCGTTTGAAATGTGCTGGGAAAACGATCCTGAGATCAATTGAATATCTTATCTGCTTAAGGTGTTTTGCTGCAGCATGGGTTGTAGAATCAGTCTTCGATTTCAGGAGCCACTTCAGTAAATTCTTGTTGAAACATGTACAGAGGTGCCTTTTAATTCTGTCCACGTTCCTACAAACACGGATAAAACCAGCTCCATGAACAACATTGGTAGGGGCATTAAGTCCTTACTAGATGCAGTTGTAATATACGTATTACCTTCCTAATAGAACGGTTAGTCCTCATTGTATGTGTGTTAGATTTATGTATCTAAAAGTTGTTTGAGTGAGGGCTGAAACACCGTTACTTTTAAAAGATAGAATGTTTCAGAAAGATTTATGAAGTGTGGAGTTAGCAAATTGCGCAGATGGGCATTTGGAATATTTTTCATCAAACTTTGTCGGGTATCCGTTTTCCAACATTCTAGTGTATTGCCGTCAGCTCATTTTCTCACTGGTCGAAACCTGTGAACCAGATTCTTTCTAAGCCCACATTCACCTGCATTCGGTGCGCAGCAGTCAGAGAGCAGATACTCTTATGTACTTATACATTCGCGATACAGATGTCCACTCCATCCTCACATTCTTCCAACAAAACGTCTGGAAATGTTAGTCACTCGTTTTGTTCAGTTTGAAAGATAAACGTTAACTTACTACCCAGACAGTCTGGTAACTGGTGAAACTTTGTTGAAAGCAGCCAGAACATCGCCTACTTATCGCTTGTGAAATAACGCGTTCTGAGTGTCATCTGTATGTCATAATTTACCCATACCTATGTATATTAACACCCGTCCCCGTGGACCTTCCATTACAACTCCACCTTTTCCTCTTCAAGTGTTCCCAAACAGAAATTGCATCCTACTCATTCACTGGAGTGCAGATGTGTGTGTTGCTTGTGTGTCGTGCGACACGACTGCTAACGAGCTGATGTACACCGTAAGTGGGCGTATGAGTGGTTACGTCGGAGCAAGTGAAGTGAGTTCTTCCCAAATGCTGCTAACGAATGCATTCGAAGTTGCCTATGGGTGGTAGGAATTTAGCGGATACAACACCAGCGCAACCAAAAAATGAACCGCAGGTTCGGCATTTCTGAAGACACCTCAGCTACTTCTTCTCAAGAACAAGTACCAAAGTCGAGTTTCACTCCTGTCAAAGCAAATCCTTACCACGAGTGGGATGTAAACTCTAACTCCAACTTCGTGAATTAATCTTTCTGTTCACCACTAGTTTTAATCACCATGAATGTGTTGAGTTGTGATGAGGCTGATAACTGATTTCTGTTCTTGATTATACGTAGAGAAAAGGGTTTGAAACTCTACGCCAAGACAATACACATGAAAAGTAGCGGGTGCATTCATTGTGAACCACCATGTTGAGCCGAGAAGTCTATCTTTCAAGATGAGAGTCAGGTTGACAAGGAAAATGAAATCTAGTGGTACGAAGCTGTCTTGTGGGTAACATACTAGTTCCGGTTGACAAATAGTGGCTAGATTGGGGGACAGGCAAAGATGTCACAAATTCTGGAAAAATTAGTGAGATTGTTTTATGATTCTAGCTCCTGATCACGTTACCAGGTCTGAGTACATGTAAACCTTAAAAGTGATGACATGTGGAGAAAAAGTCAAGAACGTAAAAGATATTTTAGTGTCAAACACTCAGGACGTTATTCAACCTATTATTGATTTATTCCTAACTGTTCATTTGGCAGCACACCAGAATTTAGACAATTCTCAACAGTTTCCGAAGCAGACAACACTGAGTTGAACTAGATACAGTTGTCATCCGCTATCCACACAACGGTATTACCTTACCTACAGTAAATATATCTACCCACGCTCGACCCCGTTTTTAGGCTGTGATTGCATTTCTTATAAGAAATGCAATGCCGCAAAACACCGGCTGGGAAAAGAAGTCAGGTTAACTGTCTTGAACAGAGTACTATGGTTCTGGTAATAAAAACGTTTATCTACCAGAAATGGTGCCTAATTATTATAATTGTTGACAACGATTATAGTCCCTTTAAAAAACCTGAGTTACTGCAACAGACGGTGAGCAAACTGCGCCACTGGTTCCCCTTGCATAAGTTTGTATTACTTATTGACAAAGCTGGGAAACAGATTTTTGTCGACTTGGCTCTTAGTGCAACACAAGGTTTTGCGGTCATCTCAGTCGGTGAATTAATAGCAATCACCGTATTTGCAAATGGAACGTGAGCAGTCTGCACCGTACGGTGACGAAATTACCTGGAAAACAATGCGTACTACAGAATCACAATATCATGTTCATGTGGTCATTGGTGATCTGAAGCTGATTGCGTAATCCACACAGTAAACACCTCATGGGCAGTACTAGAAAAAATAGCATTCCACCATTAACCAACGTAGAAAATTTAACCAAGTTCATGGATATCCTGAAAAACCTTCCATAGAACATTTATATATTGACAAATAAAAACAAAACTGTCGGCATTCTCAGGCCATTTAATAAAAGTTTAAAGAGTTCACGGTACTTGCTGAGTACATGTTGAACCATAATGAAGATAATTACCATCTAATTAAGAATCGGGATGAACGTAAAACGAAGACAAATAACCTGAAACGTACAAATCTTAATTAACATTAATGTGTTCAATCTCTGCCACTGAAATAAAGTCCAAAATTGCCATCTAATCGACGCAGATCCTCCAGTTTGGGAACACCGTACGGTTTCTCGTAAGTTCCCGGACCTGGAGTAAGCTGGAATCGAATTGCAGGGTTTCAAATGAAGGGGAAATTAACGAACAGCCAGCAATCAGCAGAGGGCGATTTAATACAATCTAGCATTCAAGTGAATTTGGCTGACAAATGGTTTTCCTGATGGGCTACACTCCAGTAGCCATTTATACTTAACCTGCAAACTATTCACCATACACTAAAGGCTGGGATAGGTTTTCAAATCGGCCATTTACAGTGTAGACCAGTGAATGAGTAGATGGCTATTTCAACTTTGTTGTATCTCATCTACGCGAGGCACATCAAGACATTAGACTCAGCACAAGTAAGCGGTATTAGAATAACGGTCCAGAACCTTGGACCTAAACAATGGCAATGAGTAGTTTATTGATTAAAACATGCGAGAAAAGGACGCGTTACGGTTGATCAAGGAAACTCACAGGACATTCTATACCTGCGATTCCATATTTCACCTGAAAAGTGACTCTGATAGTGTCTCACAGACCATGCGTTCTAAACTCGGGAGAGGTTGGTGCAGCTGGGACCAAGCTACGTCAAAACAGTCCACCACCACCACTTCGCAGGGATGTCACTAGAAACATTTTAATTCACTAGTTAGGAATTGCACCTATTCATAAACTGATTTGTAGTTTGTGTACTCGACATTTGATTACCTTGAATCAAAACGGTGATTTACTTATCCGGCTGTTGCGTCGTGAAGGATGCAGAATGTTGGCGTGGAAATCACCATTCAGCGATGTTTGAAAGTACACCCACCAAACTATATCCAGTGGAACCTCCGTACAGCAGAAGTAGTATTAGTAGTTGGCAAGCTGAACCATCTCCTCGTGGTGCTGACTGGGCAGTCTCATTGCAAACCTTAAGCGGCTAAACGTTAAGCAACTCCACACAGAGCTAACCACTCTATCTGGTTTCAACGTACTGGTTACTTTCGATCAGGAAAATGATAAAACCACCAGCGCCTTCTCGCCGGCATCTACCCGTGCAGAGAACAGGCCAGCGGAGTAAATCTGTTCAGAATGTGGCCAAAAATGTAAACCAAAAGCTGGTTTGTCGGCTCATGCTCATATGCGTCGATGCTGAGATGGTGCAAAGCGGGAATTAGGTGCTCAGCCTCCTCCACTCTTTGACTGCGCCGACTGTAGCCGCGGTGTTCCTACCACAGTCGGTCTCAGTCAACATAGGGTGTATATGTACACTGTCGAATGAAGTCACGAGAAGCAAAGGTGTACGAAAGCTGCAGGATCAAGTTCTCTTGTCGGATTTGCTAACGAGCTGACGCCGTCATGCTCTACTCAATACGAACTTCATCACCGGCTCTTGTCACATTTCTCTTGTCTTACTCTGGAGAGCATCATGATGCGCCTGTATGCCATGAATTGCTAGCTCACTGCTAACCCATCTAAAATCTCACAGTCATAAATGACGTTGGATATTGAGTTCCAAGCTGTTGAACACTCAGAGTGGTTTGCCTGGTGGACCCAAACAGCAATAACCCAACTGGAGTTCAATAGCGAGGCTTTATTCCATAGCGATGAACTGCTAGTTATTGCTCACTGCCTTCATGCAGGTATTTTCTTAACCGCACAGGCAAATTCACTGCTAGATATACACGCCTCACAAGCCTTTCCGTACACGCGGCGACTGGTAACTCGATGGCATACTAGTGTCTCGGTGGGGACCTATACGACCATGAAACAGATACGGCAAGTTTACTAGGCTGCGATCCAAACTCCATATTATCAGCGTAAAATGGTGTTTCAGAAATCTTTTCTGATGAGTGGGTAACTGCTTACTGGACAAGCTGTGACCTCTCGGACACTTCCAACGAGTACTGGACCGAGGTATTATCGGCTCCTTCTGACCCTGATGAGCCTCCATCATGTAGGATTCTGCCTCCGGAGTGGTCTTTGGTCAACTTGATCGCTGCAGAGGAAGTCTCATGCACTCTGAAGAGCAAGAAGTACACCGCCGCAGGTTTCAGTAAACTGTCGCCTAAGTATGTGAAGGTGCATGCCTTGACCGGATATTTCAACCTCTTTGTGCTAACTAAAGGTTTCTCAATTCATCTGTGCTGCACCCCATATCATGCTTGCTCCCATAGTGAATAACCACTTCCCCCTCACCGAATTGATAGCTATCGCCTTGCCTTCAACATCAATGCGCTCATTTCACAATGTATTGCGTGATCGTTAGAATACTTGTTTGCAACTGTCCACCCTTCAGATCGCGTTCCAACAACGTGACTGTTGTCTTGGGGCGACCTCACTACTCCATGCGCTCTTGCGGAACTGATGCACCACGTTTTCCAGGCTGCGTACGGCTTTTATTGACATGATTACCAGATCGGTCCAGAATTTTGGTGCTCCGCCACCTTTAACACATTGAATTGCTGATTCCTATCAATACGCTTTCGCCGCTGTCGGAGGCTTCGTCCTCCAGGCTTAGTGTGGTGTTTGCCAGGGTGACTCACTGTCGCCACTGCTATCTATCATGGCAGTGGATGAAGAGTTGGCTGTATCCCGACCGGAGCCTGGCTATCAGTCCCACAACACGCTGGTCAACGATTTCGCGTACGTTGATGACCTCGTCCTCCTGGTCGAGAATCCTAAATGTTTTCATTCGCCGCTAGTTCCTCGGAGTTATCCGGACTGAAGATCAACATGCACAAGACTGAAACTATGAACAACTCTGGCGATCGTGGCCACGACACAACATCTATCGTTGATAAGTCTGTTCAGTTCGGCTCGGACATTATCTATTCACTAAGTGTCTCTCACACAGTGACCTATCTGACCATCCCTTTCAACCGGTAAGGCAAAACATGCACCACTTAGCGACTGCGACCTGTGTGATGCTGAAAAGAACAGCCAATGTGCCTCTGAAGCCTCGTCCGCGACTTCACCTTCTGAGACAGCATTTGAGCCAAATCCATAAAACACGCCTAAGGCTGTAAACTGTACATTTTGCCGGTTTTTCCGGCAGTGGCTCCTCCCTCTCAGATATATAACAACCAGTTACATCCATACTCCCATTCGGTTTGGCGGTCCGGACACCTCGATTCCACCTCGATTCCTATCTCATGCAAATCACGAATGGAGAGACTGCCTTCCATTTAGTGTTTATTTATAAGAAACGTGGACAAAGGTGATCCGTTTGGCCCTTTCCTAAGGGATGTCGCTGTCGCGGTACGCATTCAGGCATGGTAGTGACAAACAAGGAAGAAGCCCGTTTGGCGTGGATGGATAAACCATATCATATGTTAGATGACCGTAGTCCTCAAAAAGTCTTTCACTCTTCACTCTCCAATCGTTGGCCGCTGTATCCAGACCGCATTTCTCTCAGGATCTTTATATCTACCATCCAGCTCCGATGTGGTCTTCCGTGGACTAAGAGCCGGAATTCTGGAGATTCCTGAACTGACCTCTGAGTTCTCTGACGTGACAACCGTGGTCAATAAGAAAGCCTCGTTGATTGTCTCCAATCGTGTTAGATCACCCATGGTGTGTGTTTTGCTCAGCACATCCGCATGGCCAAGGACCTGGCGAAATGGCTACGCAGTCCTCCAGGAGCTACGAGCATCAACGACAACCTAGTTCATCAAGCCCGACTTTATACGGGTTCGTAACGGTGTTGCTGTTGTACTGGGTGTCAGTATAGTGGCTGACTACTGAAGCTAATCTGCCTAGACAGACAAGGTTGTGGAATATGTGACCGACTCCCATAATGCTGCAAGTCAGTCGGTCCCCAATACCATGGACCTCAATGTGGACTCTGTTTCTTTTTGTGCTGTAATCAACTCACTTCGTGGTATCATGTGTTCCTTCTCTTGCAATGCTATTCTTCGACTTAGACTTCTCTTCTACGCAGTCTGTGATCTATGCCTACTGATTGTTCTTGTTCCCCTGGAAAACTACGACACTCTAATGCAGGGAACCTGATTAACTGATTCTGGCCACCTTCTCACAGTTGTCTTACCATGAGGGAAGTTCCCCTTGTCCTGACGCGCCAGCGTTGTTTGTGGTAGCACCCATGTGCCCTGAAGAGCTTTTGATATTGAGAGACTATTTTATTCCCGTCCTTTCATTTTGTTGATGAATCAAACGAGTAATTTTCATTGGACTACTGAATTATTAGGGTCTGCTTCTCTCATGGAAGTATCTGCTAATTGTTCGGCGCTATTATCCACGCGGTACCCCATAGTTAACAGAAAACTTGCTTTGAATTTCCCTTCTTCACATTTTTATTGCTTAAAATTTTAGTGTCAATGGATGTCCTCATTTCCAATGAAAACCGTGTGACATTGTTCTCCAAAATGAACAATAATAGTGGCATTAGCAGTAGTATGAACAATAAACATATGGCGTTTTCAGACTGGAATCCCACTATCAGCTACCAAGTTCTGGTTTGATAGAAGGTGTGTATGACTGTACTAAATTAGTGCACTTTGCAATCTATCAGTTGATTTTAAATTTAAATTTCTATCTAAAATGGCAAGTTCACTTAAAGCAGTCCGCGCAATTACAACTCAAACTGTTGTTAATTGTCAACCACTGAATCGTTTGTACAAATAGAGCCCACTTTTTCCAGAGCCCTGTCAAGGTAATCTCCTTGCAGCCAATCCATCTAGATTACATTACCTCTTTTCACTAAACGTCGCAGCACCTCGCCAACAAGTTTTGAACACAAGTTTAGATAAGCCACTGAAGACGTTTTCTATAGCTTTGCAATGTAACCTCAGTCGAAACTTGCAATCCAAATGCTGTTTCGACTTCTACATTATTCACCGTCTCATTACAATGCCAGTCGAATAATTCTACATCGATATTGATCAGGAAAGAATGTGTAGGTTGTTCCCCATTACTTGAGACGGAGCTCTGTCGTTCACATTGGTGAGCGGCAGCCATTGATCTTCGTCGTAACACCGAGAGCTGTCATTTATCTGAGCGCAGTTACCTGAATATTGGAATTTGTATCTGGTCGTATCTGTTTACTCACAAACAGCGTTACACGAAGGAGAAGGAGTTTAATTTTTCGTCTCTGTATGGCATGCCTGTCAAGCACTGACTGATAGCAGCAACGGTAATTCATGAGTTCGATCAAGCCACATGCATTCCTACTAAGTATCCTTTCATGATTTAAGCGAGCCGTAAACACATGTGACGTCCTGATAGCTTCACGGCCACCACCTATATAAATATAGGGAATATTTCCGGATAATCTGACGTGTCTCCGGACACTGAGGTAGGCATAACTGTCGCCCTCGACAGCATTATTAGAAAAACAATACATAAAAAGAGGAGATCGTTTTGGCTTCGTCGTAAGATATTCAAACCTCTAAAAAGGAAACTCCCACAATTCCCTTCAAATAATTGTTTCTGTGCAGCACAAAACTTTTCATTCACTACATACATCTTGTGGAGAAAGTTTTCCGATGGACAAAGTAATTCCATTTCCATTCAGGAATCAGGAAATTACAATATTTCAAGGTAAGAAAAACATGGTGTTTAGACCATCAGAGCGAGTATAAGTTTGGTGACTGTATTAATTTCGATTGTTTAAGTCAATATATTGCAGCCATATTGATCAGACTCCATGAGACGAACGTGTATCAGGAAGGAACGTCTTCCTCAGAGAAATACCTCTGTGCTCGTCAGAAGGTGCTTCACTGCGTGAATTGCTGTACAGTACTTATGAACCCTCTGTGAGAATTCATTTTTTATCTAAGTATTTCTATTGCAATAACAGACTGACAGGAACGTTATGGGAAATTTGTGGGGCGGGACGCTTCAGCCACCCCGGGTGGACTTACTCAAGAGCGCTGTGATCGAAATCCCGTTAATAAAATTATGGAAGTTGCATGTGGTCTTCCGTGGTGTGGTTGGCTGGTGAACGTCTCATAAATTTCACACTACTAGCAATTAGTTGCAGTAGCCCCAACTTGAAAACAAACTTTCATTTACGTCTAGCTGGCAAGCAGTGTTCAGTCAAGATGAACTCACAGATTTGATTTTTCGGAATCTCGGGACCGTGGAAAAGAAGGGTGCAGATACAGCTCGTTTTGATAAAGTTGTCGGAACCTCATAGGTGTTGGGAGCTGGTCCGTGTGACTAGACAAGAAAAAGTTGTAAATGTTGCTAATCACGAGAACACAACCGAATAGGGTAACCCAGATAGGGAAGTCAAATTGATGATTGATTATATTCAAGCTAGTAGAGCTACAATAACTACTGGACACCACCCAGCAGGCACAGTTGGTGGATGGGATAGATATATTTCATTCATTGATTATGCCTGCTTATTTAAAAGGCAGTTAGGCAAGCGGAGTGATCTACGATCAAGTAGAAATAAGCCGACGTGCGTCTGGTTTTTCATAGTCAGCAGCACAGAAATTACCGACAGTAAGATATGAACATTGAACCACACAATCGTATGCCTGGCATGTATACAGGTGCACATGAGTAACTGGATGTGTATTTTGAAAAACTTCCACCAAAAAACCTTATTCAGGTTCTCCATGTGTATATTTAATGAACGGATTTCGGCTCGTTGAACTGATCAAAGTTAACCATACAGCAGTTAACTGCCCGTGTGCACTGAACACCAGATGCATTAGTCACGATTTAGAAAGTTAATGAAAACAGGTATCAGCTGTTATTCGGTGGAATTGAGTTTGCAGTAACTGAGAGAAAGCACACACGCTGGTTATCCAATACGACCTCAAACCATAACAAAACTGTCTACAGTTGGACGAAACTGAACCAGCTAGTCAGAAAAGTTCCCGATACACTTAAGCGGCTGATTTAAATGACAGTGGAAACTTACCATGTGTCCATAAGTAGTGTTGCTGTAATCCTAACCTAGTCATTACCAAGTATAAAACTGTGCGTTGGTCGATATCGATTTCAGATAGTGATAATCTGACACTTGGAAAATGCCTCCGTCTGATAGCTGAAAATAAACAACTTCAGTGACAAAAATTGATGTCAACCCATATGCCTTACATTAAGTTTGTTTCAGCGGTCACTATATCCATCGATTTGCCCCGTGACCGTTCTGTGTCATTATGTCACTGCTCACTCACCTGAGTAATTGACGTAGGCTTGTTACCTGAAAACCTATCAGTAAGTTACTGATCACCTCCCTAATACTGTCATTGAGACGAAGCCAATGTCAGCTAACCGATATCATTTGGAATACCAAGTATCTCCTTGTAATCAGTGACATCTCTTCCGTTGGATGGGCGCAATGGGACCAGCATGATGCATGCACAAACAGGTGCACAATTTAGTCGGTTGGTCGTCTACTCCTGGTTGAAACACACACACACACACACACGCACACCAGTACGCAGGTATAACTTCATCTTGCTAGCTAGCGTTGGCGCCATGATTGAAATTCCTGTTTTTTTGGTCTGACCTACCAAGCGCGCCATGCTTGTTTTATGGACAGTGAGAAGAGTGGGTAAGTATGTTCTTCCTGATTAATTAAGCAGTGCTTCGTTTTGGTAGCCCACTGACATGAAAACTGATACAAACATGACACATTGATTAATAAGCCAAAAGTTGTGACTGCGCATTGATCCAACGGAATAAAAAATCTACTTATCTGTGAGCTGGTTTATGCGTGTGCATCATTTTATTCTAATTTGGAGCACACGTTAGCAAGCGTCCAACTAGGGTGACAGACGCGCACACTGTAAGACAAACGGTTCTACAATTCTATTCCGTATCTCGACGTATCTTCAAAGACACGCAGACAACCATAGTGCTTTTTATACCATTTACAGCGCATCGGTCACAAGTGAAGTTAAATGGTATACCGACCTGACTGACATCAAGATAAAGAAAGTACTATACAGGATATTATATGTACTGCCACTTGGATATGTAGGTTAGCCATTTTGTTGTTAGTTACTTTCGTTAGACATCCGCTTTCTTGTTTGGTGTAATGAAAAGATATAACCGGTTTTTTCTGACATTCCCAAGTAATACTTTATACTGTTAAAGTATATTTGAACTAAATGAAAAACATGATATTGATAGGGCTATTCACTTCCTCATAGACTAACCTGGTTTTCTTTGTGGAAACCTCTTATCGATAACGATTTAAACGCCGCATGGTGGACGGCTTTTTTGCCATTTATTACCAATGAACACGTGTTATACTGCCCCGGGGCCAAGTTCAGTGTCTGAAATGGAGATATCAGCGGTAACATCATTAAAATCGTTAGCTGAGCCGAAGAGATACTCGATTGTGAAGTAATGATTGAGAGCTTCTGCAATGATGTTTGTTGATCACTGGTTACTATGACCAAGCGAAAGGACTCACAAAAACAGCGAAACTCAGCAATTACATTTTGTGTGTGAAACGGCCGCATAGTGTACAGAACAGCTTATTCTGCGTTGAATGGCGAACAGATAAAAACATTTGTATGAATGACATCGTAGAAGCAAAATTGAAAAATTCGTGAGGAAATCTTCATATTGATGTCTCTCTTGAGGGTTTGTGGACAATAGTGGGCAATGCTGACATGAAGAATATCTACTTAGCCTTACCGTTCAACGAGAGCTCAGAGACGAGGTTGATAGTACGCAAAATAACTGACTTGATCAACACGAAATAATGTGTTGCAAGTTACGCTGTCACCTTCCAATGCACGCTGTCGACATTCCTCTAATTGAAAGATAACGTGTTTGCTAATGTTCCATGGTCTACTGTTTTATCAGTTCCTGTGGTTTAGCGTGCATGGATTGCAAGATTTACCAAGAAGAATTTCTGAACAGTACCTCTGAATAACAAAAATATCGGATCATCAGTCATGGTCTGCTTGGTCGAATGCGACAGACAAGCAGATAGGTGAACAGAGTGTTACACCGTCCACCCGGTTCGTGCCACCTCTTTGTAAGAGGTCAGGTGTCTGCAGTCCTCTCGATAGATCAGAAATTCGCAATCTGATCGCTTTACCCGGTCTACATGGCCAAAAACGATTTTTTGAAACGATGACCTGTGATGCACACTGACTCACCTCACTAGACTGTCTACCTAAGGTCTAGCTTGTTTGTGTTCATAACCAAAGTGAGACGATGCTCTTCCTTCGTTTAATCACCTCATCCCTCCTTATTATACACAGATATAACAGTGGAACATATAAATTTGTCAGAAACAGTTCTGATGGCTGAGCTTCATTTTACTCATACAGAATACTGAACGTATAAAAAGTGGACTCCAAGTGTAATCTGTGGAAGAACATGATAACATGCCTAATCCACAATACAGGATTAATAACATGACCTACATCGCTAACTGGACAGACGTGTCTCCCGACTTACGTTCCGGATTAATCTCAATTTTCGCATGAGAGTACATTTGTTACTATGAATTACTTAGTCACACGTGATCTGAACTCGAGATATTAACCATATGATTAGCAGTCGCTTATCTTGAGATCACTGGGTACTCAACGACACCAGCAATCTTCACTTTGGTCCACGGATATCCGGTTCCAACACCCGGAACGTAAATGGTTTCCTACTCATTCAATACACTTGAATTTATCTATCTCAAACTCGTCTAATATTGTTTCTGATCTCTATCACAGCTGGAAACTGTTCATAGTCACACACCACACACCTTTGTTTGTAGCCTCAAAATCAAGGTAACAAATACGACTGTTATAAAAAAAATCAACTGAAATCTCGCTCACAAGTGATAGTTCGACAATAGTGTGCACCCCCGGTCAAGCTGAGAATCAAGCACCAGCCACTGCGCTTGTTAGGTAAGTACTCTGATAACTGACCTGTGAATAACCAAATTACAGTATACAAGCAGTCAAAACTGCTTATGATTAATGCTTCGGTAGTTTCATCTTCTCAGCAGGATACTTGGCAACTCTTCCATTATCATCACCATCGCCATCACCCTCAATTATTTTTTCGAGCCATAACCCTGAGTACTGTGGCTGCCGTTGTTAATTACAGTGCTCCACAAAGTTACAGAACATCAAATAGGTTCAGGTGTATTGAAAATGGTAGAAAAGAGAACAAAACGGAGGAAAGAAAAACAAAACATTGGGCTTGATCAAAGCCAGGAAGAATAGTCGACAAACTCGGGGATAAATGCGTGTATTTGTCTGCGACGCATTACCATGTCGGAGTGCTTCCAACCAGCTGTGTGCGTGATCGTAAACTCCTCAGCCAGGTGGACAGCACGCAGCAACTTTGCTCATTGGATGGTCAAGGCCTCCGTAACCCGTAACCACGTTATCACATGACCTCCTTAAATTTTATTCCAACCATCAGCAGCCACCTTGAACAATGCGAAGTACAATCTGGGCCAGTGTCGATACTCAGCATCATTCATTGGTCTGTATGATCTGAGCAGAGCTGAAGTAAATAGTCTGTTCCGGTCGGTTTATCGATAACTATTCCTCGACTCCTGATAATAACCTTCTTAAAAGATGTGACGAAACAATTGCATGTAGGCTGGCCCGCACTCCACACACAGTTGCCTGCTGGGATCAGGTACTATGCTGGTCGATCAAGAAATGTCAGATCCGAGTCCATAAGGCTGTATACTACCACAAACTCCAGTGCTATTATTAAAGATGACTCCCATACATATGTCAAATCCCGTTCACGAGTACGGAAGAACCCCGGCTGGCCGCAATTTCAGTAGGAGATGCTGGTCCCGAAGTACACTACAACAAACCGACAAAGTACCTTGCACTCAATGAGTCAACTTGAATAGATTCAACTGCTGTGCATACTATATGCAGCAAAAATGCCTCCTGGTACTGGTTCAACATCAACGTGGCCTCATTCTTTAATAAACTGGACGAGATTCGCAGCTTCTTTTCATGGTGAAACCCAATCCCAGTAGTCATCAGGGACATCTGGCGTAAGCAAGTTTGGGACGGCGAACTGTCCATCCCCGGCATGGGAATATTTCGTAGAGATAAGAAAATCGGTAAAGGATGAGATTGCTGATGAGTTGTCGGTGATTTGGCTTATTTTCAAGTTGAACATTACAGATATTTCGATCGCAGCCTTCGCACTCCGATAGACTTTCCAGCCAGCCTCTTTCAAGAAGAAGCATTAGACCCGAGTTTTGCTCCCATGAACTCTAATAACGTTCAATTTGAAAAGGATGTGACGTAGCTCTTTATTCAGGGTCGCGCCTAAATACCTCAAGTATCCGTCACAGGGTGGTTATGGACCTTCCAGGACCAGTCAAGCAAGTAGGTAACGTCACTCGGAGCTTCACTTATTTGATTATTGTGACTTACAACTCGCCTTCTGCGCACAATGATACCTTACATGACGCTCTGCTTAGAACTTCATCCTTAGTTTTGTGTTGCGACGTTGACAGTGTAGATTTTAACTGGACTTCACCAACCATTCAATCAATGCTCTAGCGACTTCCTCTTCTGGGGACTTATTTGAGGAATTAATGGAAGCTGGACCATTTCAGCGTGTCCAAGACCATAAGAGATGATGAGTGGGTCATGTGCCGTCTTGTCTTGATTGAATTCTCACTAAGGAAAATATAAGCATCACAGCTCTGTTTGACTGCAATGATCAAGTGATAATTGAATTCAGCTATTTGCATGGAACTAGTTAAAACAATCCCCAAAATACGGGTCTAAAGGCCCATCATAAGACAAATTTTGCAGGAGTGAAGGAAAATCTTAGCAAGATTGAATGGCCAGATTTCTTCGCTCTACTCGGCCTGGAATATTACTGGCAACTAGCTCACAGCTGAGAAAATCTCTGTTGCTGTTAACAACTGTATTCCAATAGTGTCCCAGGCCTAGTAGAGAACCTAGTCACCTACGGAGTGAACCCAAGCTTTTGGTTGTATTCTAATGTTCAGCCTGGAACCCATACCAACTAGAACAAACTGAAATTGTACTTAGTGAGCACATCCTGTGAGTAATCATACCACGGCTGCCATCAAAAAAGACCGATTTTGTTGTCAACGCGTCGTTGTCCAAAAACTGAAGGTGAATCTGGAACTTCATTACGGCGAGGCCGTAGCACAAACAAAAAGTAAGAATGGCATTTCACAGCTGCAGACCTCTGTCGAATTCATCAATACGGAAAAAGAGGTGAACAACACTCTGAGTAACAAGCCTGTAACCGTCCATAACTGCAAATCGCGATCGAATTTTAAGCATACAAGCAGCAACTTAACTGGAGTAACCCAAATTTCAATGTCAGAAGTGAACTTCAAATTATCGAACCTATTAGTACACAGATCACCCTGCCCAAACTTGATATCCCCTGTCTTCGTGAAAAGTCACTCCGCGGAATTTTCAGAACCGCTTGCAGTACTGTTCGATCGCTCCTTACCAACCGACCGTCCACCGAAGGTCCGGAAGCAGTTCATAATCGCACCCATCCTCGAAGATGGGTACAGGGATGACCCATCAGACTACTGACTAACAGTTTTGCTTTCAGTTGGCTCTCCGAGCCAGGAGTGAACACCTCGATCTCATCACCAAGGAGAAACATGGTTTCCGTAGAGGATACTCATGCGCCATGAACTTGCTGAATGCCCTTGATGTTTGGACGTAGACTGTCGATGCAGGACTAGCCATAGGCTTGGTTTATTTTTACTTTTCCAAAGCCTTTATCAGGGACGATCATTCCGTCTTGCTACAGAAATTGAACAGTTGGGATCTTGACCAGCGCTTGCTGACGTGGCTTGAGCAGTATCTGATTGAAGGTGGGTTCAACGTCAAGGTGAATAAACAGCTGTCAGAGTGGTTTCCAGTCAACAAGGCATTCCCTAAGGATAAACTTCAAGACCGCTCATATCCTTTCTTTCTGTTCTTGAACTATCCAGCATAGTCAAATCATCGGTGTTGCTCTACGCCGATCACCTGAAACCCCAGCGAGCTCCAAATCCAATAAAGTCACGAGACGATTTAAATTGTCTAATCCAGTGGTCCATAAAAAATAAGTTGTCGTTCAACGTCAAGAAATGTAAATTCATGTATATTCGTCATCAAAATCATGCTGAACATTACCTTGACGACAAAAAGCTACCTGTACCAGTATCCGAACAACATCAAGGGAACACATTGACAGAGTTTAAGTCTGTCTACAAATTGTGCAGCCACTGCTACAAAAGCGCATTCAACACTGTTCCTTTTAGGAAGAATATGTGAAACATTTCTCCTCCAAGTGTGTCTCATTATGTTCTCTCCCTAATTCGCCACACCTGGAAACGAACACAGGGCCTGTTGTTCTTATCATAGAAAAGATTTAGCCCATACTGAAAGTCCATAGAGACAGACCACTATAAGAGTAATTAGGATCACAAAATTCCCCTATCAATAGGGAGTGGCAGAAGTAGGTCACTTCTCAGTCAATTATAGACAACTCTGGTAAAACTAATTGCTACGAACAGAACATTACAAACTCCAGGTCACCTATTGGCAAATCCCCTCCCGTTACACAAAGTTGAACGTTTAAGAGGTTACTCACTGAAACTGGGTAATGGAACAGGCAGCTTGTTCTGTAGACAGAATTACTTCACAACTAGGATCTGTTTAGGTTGGAACGCACTGCCAATCTCTATAGTCAAGTTTGGATCGATTGACAGTTTCAAAACATTACTCTACTGCCATGTATACGGTAGACAAGCGACGCTGCAAGTTTCTTGACCGCCCAGTGTCTCAGGTCATTAGTTGCACGTGTCTGTATGAATTTTGTTCTATTGCGTTTCAATTATTGACATTATTGTAACCGAAAGGTTCATTGAATTTAACTTCCATTTAATTCCACTCACCTTCTCTTCATACATGTAAACCATTCAGAACGTTTTTCCTGGGAACACAGAAACAGGAATGCACAAGCAAAGATCTATTTCCCTCCTGTATTAGCCCATGAACTTACACTCCACCGACAAACGGAGTATGTGATCCGACTAGCAAAGATTGTGTTTTTATTATGCTGGTTATCTAGCACGAACCTGTGTATTACATACAAACGTGCAAACGAAATTTCCTGCTGCTCATACGATCAGCCCATCTTATACAGGTTAATTGGCAGAGATAACGACGGTCTTGTACCGAAAGTGTAGATGTATCTTTCATATGAACAAGCAAGGTCGATGATTGGCAGAATATAACTAAGCGCGCACACATTATAAACTCCGCCGTTAAACGGCAACCGGATGTCTTTGTGACGCCACAAATTTCAAAGGTTGAATGATATATCAAGTGCCTTCGTTATCTTCCTGCACACCTCTTCAACTGTATTACAAGAGGTTGAAATACCAGTTACCAGGCAGTTGAAAGGATTGACAACCGCAGGTATTTCGCTTGCAATAACAGCAAAACCTTGTAACCATAATTTGTCATTTAAATATAGAAAGTGCACAACATGAAGGCCGTTCAGTCGTTTCAGCGAGACATGCACGATGTTTGCAGAAGAACCAAGTAAAACATACTCTCTATTATCAGCTACCATACTAATTAACAGAAGCTAAGCTCCGAGGTCCTCGAAACCTTTGAGTGCTCCTTTCAGAATATTGCCCATAACATTGGTGAAGAGTAGGGAGAAGATCGGATAGCCTTAACAAAAGCTACTTAAAACACAGAACATTCGAGACAGCTCTCTGTAAATGCACACAGTGCATTCAGAGTGGGCATATCACGACCACAATAGAATAAAACGATTCACTGGAACTTATCTGCGAAAAAAGTAGCCCACAAAACGTGCCCGGCAACTGAGTCAGAAGCAGCTTTTAGAACCAAAAATACAGACCCTTGACTGCAGCTAGGTGAACGTACGGTCGTCACACTGGCGATCGAACTGTAAATCTGCTTGTTTCTCTATCGTTCAGCTCTCTGTGTTTCAGCAACCGCTGTATTGTGCGACCCGTGAACATCCTGGAGGTGGTAGAGATAAGGGTATTACCCTTGTTATCAACATATGATGCCATGGTACCGTTGGTGAAAGTAGGAATGAAGGTTGATAAGCCTCAATCACTAGACACTTCTTCAACCCGTCATATGGGATGACGGAGTATGGTCAGTTCAGACGACAGTCTCTCACCCCCATCTTAGAAACGGGCGGGAGAACGAAGGTTTAGACCAGAAGCTTTGGTAATTTTTATTAATTTGAATTCTTAAGCCAACTGAGTTCTTGACAAAGGATCGTCGGAAATGTCACAACTAAGCACAATATCTCCGTCAACCACAGTTGAGTGGGCTGACCAGTAGAACTGGTTCTTAGTCAAGTCAGCGCAACAGGCCGTAATTTTGCAGACCATCATTTTCAAGCAGCAGAAACTGAGCTATTCTCCGTTAAGAATGTCTTCTCCGTTTCTTTGGCTCCCTCCGACAAACAAAATCCAGGTCCCTTAAACAGACTCTTCGTGAGTTTGCGTTTCGTTTTCCGGTAGTCCCTGTGGTATCGAGAGCCAAAAGAATTAATGGACGTTTGATCATAATTTTTGTGGAGTCGACAGAACTCCACTGTGGTTTCTGTTCAGTACTTGGTTGAAGTGCTCCAATACTGTAGCCCAGACAGTTCAACTGTCAGCAAGGTATGGTAAGTGCCTCGCATATAACCGTCACACAGTATTATAATGAGTACTTTGTCTGCAAAAAGTTTACCTCTGAACAAACAATAAAACAAAGGGGGCGTGGACAACTTCGTGATCTGAGTCCTGCTTGGTTACTCCAAAATGAACTACAGTCGTAAGTAAAATGGCGCCATCAATGGCTGACTGCGACATGATTAAAATATGTCCACCATTGAGTTGTAGAGAAGGGCCTCCACTTGACGCATTGCCATCGTTTGTGATGGTATACGATGTTCGACAGATCCAGGCAGTGAGACGAGCCTAATTAGACTAGTCAATCGACAATTTCACTCAATCACATCTGGATAACAAATATACCGCCCAATCGTCCCTCATTTGAAGCACACCGATCAGCAATTGCATACATATCATCGCTACCCATAGTGATGTCTGAGTAACGTGATAACTATCACCAATACCCGCAAGCATTTACTGTCAACATTCAATTATTCAATTGTAAATGTTATGATCCGGCTGACCTAGGAGACATTCGGGTGGAGCCATAACGCTTTTAACCATGAACTCGTGCGCAAACTTATCTAAGAAGTAGTTCGACAAATTCTCAAAGGTTAAGGATATGAATCACTTCATCTTTTGGGTGTAAAAGATGGTCACATTCATAGAACACCGAGTGGTGGAACTCAATCTGTCCGGGTGCATCTGACGATGTGTGGAACGGTCCATGAAAAATAGTGGAGGGAAAGTTTAATAGTTTTGACAAACCATGAGCGGAAAGTCAACTGCTTCAAAACTGTGAATACGAAACCTAGTTCCGGGGAGACAAAATCATGAGGAATGAGGGAAAGTGTGAACCAAATAACAAGCACGCTTCTACAAGTAGCAAACTGCAACAAGTAGAAGTAGCTGTGAAGAATTGAACATAGCCTTACATTACCGAAATGATTTCGGAGAATTCATTTGGTTTCTTGAAAGTTTCCGTCAGGCTTACGTCTTAAATCTTTTGATGCTGTGGCCACTACAACAAACTATATTTTGGTGCTCAAGTTGAGACACACCTGGCTATTATGTACTTCGTAAAATCTTAAAAGGGCAATGTAAGCTAGTCTTCCATTAACTGTCTGTCGAAGTAGACTGGTACAGCATGATACACCTCATCGGAGGTCGTGCTGATTACAAGTCAACAGTGTGGATATTCACTTAACCGGTTATCACTCAAAGTATCCATGACATTGGAACTAGCTCACAGATTTTTCTGTGCGTACAGTCATCTCATTTTGATTATACGTTGGCTGTACGCATAGGGGCACTTGGCTGAAGAAGTGTTATTACGTCGTGATGCTCACTCTGCTGTAGCGATAATTTCACGTTCATCTTACAACTAAACCCACATAAGCTTACGGATTCAAACAAAGACAAAGTCGGCCGTCATTTGGTATGAGTTTTAGAATGAGTGACACATAGCAGTACATTTGTGCCCTCCCACATGGAAGTTACTTTCAGTGAATAACTCTGTATAATGACCATGTTTAAAGTTTCTGACTTGCTTCCCGATGAAAATAACCACCAGTATTTCTATTAGCTATGCACCTGAATTAAATCCCTAAAATGAAAAGTATAGCGCAATCGCAAAGCGCGTTTGAAGCAGCCAGTAATTTAGAAAAAAGACATACGTTTTAGGCTGTCCCTTTTCTGCACATGGACAACACTTACCTGTGGTGTTCACGGCCCGCCCATCACTCTTCCCCATGGTAGGTTATCCTGGTACCTCATCTATTTGACTCGTTATTACACCTAGTAGCTAACGTATTGACCTTACGCAGGACTCTTGTTCACAGTTCTCATCGGCATTATTGTGGCTGCTATATCCTTCCGCGTATGCTTAGTGGGTTCCTAAATTCAAACTTTACTTTACCTAGTCACTCCTTGTTTCTGGCATTTCTCCTACTTTTGGAGAATGCTCACTTCGAGAAACGATGAATATGAAATTAGTTCACTTAAGTTGTAGCCATGGCTACTGTAAAGAAATGATTTCTTGTAAACACTGCTCATTCAAACCAGTGGGAGTGGTAGATCACCGCAATCTTTATACGTGCATTTCTTTCGAGAGCTTGGCTATTCATTTGGGAAGCACGAGTGGATTGCCTCTGTAGCCGAACGAATCTAAAACAAAACAAAAACGTTCCCCGCGAAGTTTGACTCTAAGATTGTGCACTGGCATCGTTACCATCCTTTTTCACCAATAACCCGAGTTAACGCGAATAAATCAGAAGTTGGCCGAATGCATCCACATGGAAGAAAGAGGTATAACGTTGTCAGTTTTGATTTGATGGTTCCATTTTAACTGATTATTGATGTGCTTAAGGGATTGCCCTCTGATGTCACAATCGGCCTCAATATTTTATAACACAGACTAACTGAATTAAAGTTTAATAACTGAGGATGCTTTTGGCGCCCACTACCCGCACTTTACTTCTGTGCCCAACAACACAGGACCATATTCACTGTGATTCTTTCATCAGCAATAACACACACTTGACCGGGCCATCAATCGTGCACATCAGCGTATCCTACGGTCCCAATAAAATTTATTTCGAGAAATCGCTGATTTACAACACATTTCCATGAAAATATAAATTAACGTTCAATCTGTATGACCTATTAATGTCAACATGCGGCCTAAAGCAATTCATTTTCGGAGTATACAATGTGATGCTACGTATTTTCGAAAAGCCTAGAAACATTCTGTTATAAACTTATTATAACTATTTTCATCAGTTGTGTGGGAAATGTTTTTTAACAAAACTATAAGGACACATAATGTATGGTAGATGGTCACATTAGTGACACTCCAACCACGCCGGCCAGAAAACTCCTCTGACTGGTCATGGTACTCATTACTAAGAAACATCCAGTTTACACGTTCATGCTGCCAACATGGCCTAGAAAAAATTGTTTTAATATCGTTAATCCAATTGCACACTCTGGACCTGCGTCCTCAAGATACCTCGTAGTAAATGCAAGCCTCGGTGACACAGTCATACACGTTCATTTGATTCCTTATGACACACATTCGTTTAACAAAGGTTACGGCTTTAGATCCAGAGGCGAATCACTCGACTCTGGCACAAATCAATTTGAACCCCGCTCCGTTGACTAAAAACTGATAAGCCACCAACTATGAAGGTAGTTTTCACGGAAAGATCAATAAATCCATGTGAACCAAAACAGGGTGCTAGGAATCCAGACGTCCTTTGAGCGTTATAATATTGATGGGGAGTGAATGAAAGTTTTTTTAAAATGTTGGGCACTACCTCGGGAAAATATCCGACAAAGAAGGAAACCCGGATAACTTACATAAGTTGGATGAACGTAAACAACTCCGGTCACACCTAACACACGTTTAACTATGGAATAGGTAAGGGCACGAAACCCTTCAGACCGATCAGAACAAGAGAAGGACGCTGGCTATAGGTTAAGTTTCTACGGTCGACCAGCAGAAAGTTTTGAAATACAGCAAAGAGGAAGATGTCACTGTAGATGAACACGCTCAATGGAAACGCTATCGGCATGTTTCCCACTAGATGAATCATTTTACAGCCAGCGACGATTTGGAATGATTCTAGTGGAACATTCGGCTCTATTGACATTCTTAGAGAAAGTTCAGAATTTCGGCAAACTACAATACTCGACTCGACCACATAATATTGTTACACATTGCTTCCCAGTTGTACTGGATTACCTGGAATAACGTATGCTCAGAACCAGTGCTCGAATATGATTTATTCCACTGTATTCCAATGACTGGCTGAGGGTATGCACAGATGACGTGCCGAGGTATCCACACGACTCCTTCCAAATAAATACCACTATAAATATTGGCGTATTGCTGTGCCAACCACCCCTGTTTGGCTATGATTAAAACCTATGATAAATATCACCGCATAGTTTGGTGTACGTCCGCACGAAATCCAATCGTAATAAATCCGTTATTTACAAAAACTAGCTCTCACAAACGGTGTGTCCTCACACTTTCGACTTGAGGTGCCTATGCATTTCTGAAGACTTTATGGCGCGAACGATTATTGATATCACGGTGTTGATACCTGCCCCCCACGAAGTATTCACGGTTGATGCGGATATGGATTAAATTTGCTGTATAGTACAATATTACGTTCGGAAGCTACAAACGAATCCAGTGTGTGTCGGACTCACAATGATTAACTGTGTTAACCTGAACGGTATTGATACGCACCTAATGTTGCTTTAGCATCTACCACTTTATCACATAAGTGCATTAGAAGCTGTTTCTTGTGCTCTTTTGTCAATGATTAATTAGCAGATTTCGAGTGACTCTAGTCCTTAACGAGTTATTACAACCCTGCTTCAGCAATATCACAGACTTATAATAGTTACAGGCTGTACCAAACCATCACATACGCTTCGACAAAAAATTGACAGACGGTTTGCAGCGCTTAGTCCACATGGAGCCGACTACACTGCCTCCATCCAGAGTTGCCTAGTGAACACTTGCTCAGAATCTTTTCATTGTAGCCGTTCCAGCTGACGATGTTCACGTGTATCTTGTTGAGTATCGATCGTTCACCCAATAGCAACAGCTGCGCGTTAATTGCATTAGTTCATCCAATCTAGAAAACCTCAACAGTTCATTATTTGTAGTGAACGTTTCTGTATTGCGTCTCTTTGACTGAAAAAAATTGACAATATTACCAAAGAAGACCGACTTACAGTTTTTCATAGTCATCAGACGGCACCCTATACATAGACCCATGCACCTTCATTTGTGTTGTGAGAAGGACCGTGTCATCCAAGCGAATTTTTTAAATGAACTTCTCCCTCTGTCGTTGGTTCGCTTTCTACCTTACAAAGTATCACCAACTGCTTTGCTGTTTGTCGACCAGCATACTGAATTTGGTGGCGATGCACTGAACGAAGGAAGATGGCAAATTTTGGCCTGAAGACTGATCGATACGTGTCAAGATTCACAGGAATGATGTCAACGGAGAAGTCCACCGTAAAAACAACCTGTTTCACACATTATGGACAAGTGGACACCCGGCTAATTCTGGCATGTAAAAGTGTAGCAAGGCCTTAAGAGGACAGTGTAATTTAGTTAAAATATTTCTTTTGGGTCATTGCAGGGTGAGCGCTGCATATCACCAAAACCGAAACTCACTAGACTGTGGGTTGACTGATACCTGTGCCGTTAGACAGACGTTCCGTGTATTCTCATCGATCAGCTACATAAAACGTATGATTATGTAGGGTTAAGGAAGAACGAAATATGAAGAGCAAAGAGACGAGTAGCATTACAAAACACCCAAAGCTCATCAGGTCACTTGACATGTATTATACGTGTTTGGTAATCTCCAAAGTGGGTCCAGCGTGCACGATCAAGAAAGGGGGCGAAACGAGACTAATATATGGAAGTGTGTTGGTGAAGTGGCACGATATATCGGCGCAGCGAACCAGGACAAAATCAGTGAGCCGGGAGGCACCATTACATCGGTTGGGGAGAGTTCGTCAACAAGTACAACGCAGCCAATAAACCTTAGAGGGGGGAGGAGTGCTGTAAAGCAGGCACGTTCAGTTGTGAGTAGTATATTGAGTATGGGGATGTGTAACTAAGACGAATGGCAATGCGTACGGATATATTTCAGTCAGTGCGTGCGTTCGCTTTTCTATGTTTTACACGACTTGCAAACGATTCCATGCAATACACGACTTCGCAGGCCAGGCGTCCCTCGCGGTCACAACAGATGCCACGAGAACCGTGACCAGGTCGAAGCGGAAGAGAAACTCCACTCGAAAATTGATTTAATAGCTGCAGAACTGTTCTTCTTAACATTAACTAAGGTGAAAAGTATGCCAACAGTACTCAGCTTGCAGCTGGAACGGTCCAGCCTGGTTCTCACTCACCAAGCATTCAGGCGATCTGCAGAGTGGAAACGTCTACTCCAACGTACCGGGTCACGCATCTTCTTTGCCAGTCCATGGAGGCCATATAAAGCGAATCCTCTTTCCAGGTCAACTATGTAAACAACGTAGTCATGGACATCACCAGTGCAAAATTATTCCGGTGGCCACACACCTAGGACATTTCTGACGATTATACATTTGCAATTCGACAACAAGCCCCTTACCTAGACTTCTGTTGCTGCGTAGCATTTTCTGCTTAGCTTTCCAGTATGGCGTGAATTCCTCACGCAAAAGTCAGTCCGAAACGTACAGAGTGCAGTAATGAGGCTCTCGTTTTTCAGCGACTGAGTAATGAAGGGTGGTAAGAAGTTTGCTAAAGTGCTTGGTTTTCTACGGCTTCTGGAGTACAAGTTGCTCCATTGTTCATGTGATTGTGTGGATTTTCCATAACACAAAATACGGCACACGTCCACAAGTTATTGGAAGATGAGCGTGATAGAACATGTTCAAATGTTGACCTCGCAGTACCAATTATAAATAAGTTATAAGGAGAAAAGTGTGACTACAGTTTTACCACAAAGACCTTTCCAACCTTGGTTTGTAAAGTTTTAATCACTAAGTTTTACAGTCAGAGTGTTCACCTTCGGCAATATACAGAACACAAGTAACTAAATGTTAAGCACTAAACACGTGTGTGGTTGTCTTCTGTGTCTCATAAGAACGGTTGAATGAATATCAAGAGACTCATTAATTTTGTTTCTATACACTCCATAGTCTTTTACTGACACACTGCACGAAGTTTGATAATCTTGTCAGAAACGCACTACGGATCACAAGAGCCTGGACTTAACTTAGACTTTTAGGTGGTTTGACTCGTTCCGATGAACAGTACGTAATTTCCATGAATTTTTTAAAGTCTGTACAGAACTTATCATCAACTCAGTGTATGCGAGCACTACTGGAGGTATCTTACCTTGGGCTGAAATTCGAAGTTCTCCTAACAGATTTAACCGGTTACAAACACAAGTGCATTTTGGGGATTAGTACGATTGAATGAGTGAAAGCACTCCAACTTTGTGGCATAATAGGGGATAATTGTACAAAACTCATTGACAACTCGGACTATGTCCTGACATACTTAATGCATCAGCAGTGCTGCTCAATATTAACAAACTCACAAGTAACCGTAATAGATGAAGGGCGCAAATATCCCAAATTTCGCTACAGTTATCATGAGAAGGGTTGAGAAAAGGTCTAAAATACGAACACTCTTCGAGGACGTATATAACATCTATGACAACAATATCTTCCAGGAGAAAAACAACCATCATCGGGGCTCCATTTTTTTTCTTTCGGCTACCTTTGGATAATAAAGCCATTTGAAACTCATTTAAGAGGTGCTGTCGATAGTTCGTAAGAACAGTACCCAGGAGAGAACAGTTTTGTTCCTGAACAATCAGGCACAACACAAAGTAGCCAGGTGGATTGTAGATACTCTCCAAACTATCCGTCAGATGTTTACCTTCATTCTTTTCAACTGACCCACACTGGTAATTTTTCGAAACTTATACTCTGTCTTTGGAGACTAGTAACTGATAAATGTTCTTCTTTGAAATCTATGCTAACTATTATGTAATTTTATCTACTATCGTAATTTATCCCTGGTTAACTCGGTTAATTATCTATGGAAACTTTTGTAAGCAAAGGGGTGCCCTACAAACATTCTGACTATGAAGCTACAGGCAATTTAATGAATACGTATTTTGGGAATGACTGAATTGTAATTAACGGATGATATTGTTGGTGCCAGCCTACTCACGCGACATGCTGACGATATCTTATTAATGATTTCCAAGTTCGGACTTGCTGGAGGTCGTTTGGTACGTTTGCCGTTTCATGTTCGGTACAATGCGAAATGGTAAATTAGTTGAAACACGTTTGGTTAGTTTGTGAAAAGTTGGTCCCAAATTTCCTCTCATGTCGCATTTTGTTGTGTGCAGCGGACAATCATGAACTTTATACCATTATTGTTTTCTTCTTTTTTTAGGATTATCATTCGTGATCTACCAAGACGTTTTCGTCCCGTTCTCTCTGACACGGTTTCATCTCCACCCACAACCGATTGTTTTAATGAATTAATTTCCCCTTGACTGTTGGCCGCTTGAAAACGCGTTCCTGGTAGTGTAGGAACCTCACGCATTTCAACCACTTTTTCTGACTTCTTTTGCACTTAGAAAATGGTCCCAGTAAACTGACCTTCCAAATAAGCGTTACTGGAATCACTTATGAGTAGTCGGGAATTTTGTTAATTTCAGGTTGAACATCACTCATATTTCGATCGCAGCCTTCGCATTCAGACGGACTTTCCAACCAGCCTCTTTCGAAAAGAAGCAGTAGACTCGAGTTTCGCTCTCATGAGCTCTCATGAAAGCGAAACTCGAGTCTAGGACTTCTTTTCGAACGAGGGTGGTTGGAAAGCCTATCTGAGTGCGAAGGCTGCGATCAAAATGTGAGTGATGTTCAACTTGAAGTTATTGGAATTATCCATGACATGTCACTGGGGAGACTATCCAAAATTGGCAGAAGCAATTCAACAGTTAGCAGCCATTCCGTTTCAACCAAACCGTTTTGAATTTCACGGACCTTAAACTCTCTGTTTCCATTTCTCCTTTCTAAACATTTCGCCCCCTAGTTGGTTGAATGTTTCTCTGCAGCGTCCATTACACAGCAGGGTCACTTGGAGTGAATAGTGTTTGCATTTTTGTCTTTTTTAGAGACCGCGTACAAGCAAGGCCCGGTGCCAATACTGTTTAGCAAGGTCATACGGGTCTTCACCGGTGACTACCTACAGTGAATAGCCCGAGAATTTCGTCCACATTCAGCTAAAGGAAAGTCAAGCCCAAACCGCTGTGCGTGTGGTTTCAAAGAAGCAGGTCTTTTAGAACCAACACTTTACAGTTGACCTAATTTGAAAACAGTCCTACTTGCATCCACTGTCAGTACACTTGCACCCTCTGTCGCCTGAACAGATAGCTGACCATTACAACAAATTAATGAACATATGAATAAGGCGTCGCACACGTGCGATGACATGGCAGATGATAGCGGCAGTAGGGGTAAACTGAAATCCTATTTCGTTCATTTTGTGGGAGATCATAAAAACAAGTCAATTGGTTCACCCATACAACTCGTTTGACGTCACTTTTCGCGTCAGCTGTGCTCAAAAAGCTTATAACCTCGAAACAACGTTAATCAACACGCGCCACCGAGCCCTGCATGTGTGTATGTGTGTGCATAACACTTGATAAAGGGAGCCAATCTGTTGTGGAATTAATGAGCATTCTTTCTCTAATGTAAAGACCAGTCGTGATTGGTTACATTGATGTTGCTATCCCCATGTTCAATGTATCCTCTACTTTTATGTTGGTCACTAAAGGGAGTAAACGACGTGGACTCTTGTTGCTGGTGAAATTGTTCAAGGTGACCCGTATACGTATTTATCCTTGATGTGTAGCCGAAAACCATTCTTTTAAGGTCAGCTGATAATTCACTTGTTGATAATACACTCCCCTAACATGCTCGGGAGTGATAAATATTACTCATCCTTATATAAGTTAAGAGTGTTAACAACATTTTGTAAGTAGGGACAAAGTCAGAGCTAGGAATGTCTACAATTCAACACGTTCTAGTCTTGTGAACGACTACTATGATTTTATTGATGTTAGGTAAATAATAAGCATCAGACAGTAGCACTTGATTAATCACCTAAAGTACAGTAATCTCTCCCGGAACACAGTGTCATCAGGAAATTTTCCGAATTGACTGCAAAGTTTGCTGCGGTATCGAATCACTCCTTTTTCGTCTTTGATAGTGCTATCAGTAACTAAGTAAAAGATATGCATGCACCATTAAAGGCAAAGTGCGAAATCCGCCGGAAGGTATTTAGATTCCCTCACATCCCTCTTGAACAACATTTGTGACGCCGGTGAATGTATGCGCATAGTTAAGGATATCTGTCGGAAGGTGTGTTATTACAAAATCTACAACAAAACGCGCATACTTTACGAATAAATTCATTGAACAACCAGTTAAGTATTTTCCACCAACCATTTGTTCACTGATTACTCATGTGGCGTTTCATCAATCTTTAAGAGTTTCGAAGAGTAATTTATCACTTCAGTTGTTCAAGCTTAAAACACTGTATCCGGTGTCCCAATTCGCTGATCATCCAATATCCCATAACCCCTCATTACTTTACTCCGTATGTGCCCTTCATCCACCACTCAGTTCACTCGTTGTTTGTTGTTAGGAAGTTCTTACTTTTGTTAGCCGTTCGACGCTTTTCTTACTTTGTAGTGGAATGCGTTTTGGACACTGAATTGGTCTTACAACTGCTCTTCAGTTAGTTGTGCACAGTAAAACTCCATGCAAGATTTCACCTTGCCCACATCTGTTTTGTAATTTGAACCCTTCCTTCCGTAATCCCACCAAGAGCTATTTATTTGTTCGTACCCTGTACTACGAATCATCAGTTATTCCTTGCATAGTTAAATTTTCACATAAACCTAACGGATTAATGAAGAAACCAGAGTATGAATTGATTTTTTGCTGACACTAGCCCTTTCGTAAACCGTACACCAAATTCAGCAAATCCATCGACTTACTGGCTTCACAACTGTCAAGAGCACGCGTAAGTAGAAAGCTGACCAGACTTAATTTGAATAAAATTTAGAGAAAGCATCGAACTTGTTTTTTTGTGCATCAAACCATTACCATGCTGCAACAAAGTAATGGGGTTTGCATGTTGTCATTGGAATTCTCACGCACAGGACTTGAAAAGAGACAACGGCAGTACGTAAGGTGCTCTGAACAACGACGCATGGACCTAATCTCGCCGGCTGTTTTTGTGAAATCGACAATTTAGGGCAGAAGACCAAGTAGCAAAGCAACCGTAGTCCAGCCATACCCGAAACAGCCAGTTAGGCGACGAAAGCTGAATTATCTAGACGCATCTGAAGCATAGTCAGTGGTAAAAGACATGAAAATGACATGTACCCTGTACGTTGGTAAGTGACTCGTTTGTTGCAATCGCATTGTGAATGCGGGGTTGGGGTACAGCTAGGCGGCAGTGGCACGAGATAGCATAGAGGACAAGTGTGTTGTGAAAACCGGAGTGAACTATTAGGCACGACTGCAATGATAAAACGTAGACGTAGGCGGGTCAAATTTCACAAGTCCCATCAGGAAGGTCACATGACCCAACACAGTCAGATATAGACAGGCGAAAAGGTGCGCTGCCCTGACATGGTGAATCAAACAAGCGTACCGTCGCACAGACGCACACGTCTGCGTGCGCGCAACTGACAACACGTGACGAAACGCAAGCAGGCGTAAAAGGTTAGACGAGCCTAGGCGGAATGATAATTATACGGTACGGTCAGTAAGTTCAAGGAATTGAAAGGAGTAAAATAATGTTCACCGAAGGAATTCGGTTGCAATAGTAACACAAAATGAGTGCAGATAAACAGGGTAGTGCAATCACAGTCAGCCTTTCTTATTGGTGGTAATTCCGCCTAAAAATTGGGTTCACATGACCAACCTAAGAGACGACCGGAAGTCCTTGTGCAAGTAAACTTACGTCCCGTTTATCGCTTTTTTCACGTTCATGGATGGGAACCAAAACTTATAGATTCACCGCTGCCCGATAAGTGCTCCGCAACTGGTTACTGCTTACCTTGTCCTTAAGACCAAATAAAATATCTTCGAATTTTCTTGGGGTGTTCTTGAAGGAATATGTATAGTGACAGCGGTTCCTTCTATTGATTCAAATGAAAACAGTGGAAAAAAACAGAGAGCAACTTTCAGCGACGGTCTGGAAGGAAATCAGAGAAAATAGAACACGACAAACAGCTGACTAAAACAATTTCATGAAAAACGGAAATGAATTAGCAGTGAACAGCACTCGCAATCTAATGTTTGATCTGAGAGTCTTCCACTGGGTTGTTGCCGGAAACACCTGTCTCAGAATATTCTAACAAGTTTAACCAATAACTGCTCCTTACAGAATGTGACACAACTGCATCATCGTTTGACTTTCAGGCTGGGGTTCCGATCCGAGTTAAATGATGTTCCTTGGTCCTCCCGAATAAAAATCTAGTCTATGTGGAGAAATCCTCAGTCTGAAAACTCTGGGGTTAAGCTGACCCAAATGTGTTACTTAATCGAGTCCAACCGATGGCGAGATTTGCGTAATTTGTTATTTTCTAACTCACCGAATCTGCTACATTGCTTACCAGTTAGACAGCGAATCGTAAGTAGATGCGCTGCTGTACATTATGAACAAGTGGAGGAATAGTTGAACGATGGCTTGTGACAGATAGGCAGCTGGTCTTCAAGGCTAGCTCCGTATATGGAGTGAATCACCTTCCCCATACTATAGATTGAAAGATAATAACATCGGCTGCCGCATATGCAATGCGATTTGGACAGTCTACCCACGGATTATTTATAACTGTTACAGTTGGCAACCGTTGTTAAGCTTACTAACACTCCGTATGTATATGTTAATCATTCTGTGAATGTCTAGTTCTATGAATGCAAATTTTCAAAGAATTATTTGCTAAAAAAGGTACCTTCGTTTGGGAACACTGAATGCATTCCAGCGTCATACATTCAACACACTGAAACAGCCTGCCGATACAACCATCAGACATATAAACATCACTTTGAACCACGCACACAAGCAAGCCCCTGGTGACCTGTGGCGACGCGTTAGATAGACGGCCAGGAGAAATTAAACAATTACCACAACTAGCACATGTATCGACCGAGTAGTATAAACATTTCAACTGGGTCAGCTGTGACCAATGGGTTGAACAGTGCACTTCAGAACAAATAGGGATAAAAACTTATCTACGCAACACCCTGTCCAGTTGGAACTGAAGTGTAAGAGAACTACCCTTAAACTGTTTACTCTGGTTGATAGGGGAATGTCTGTTATCGGATGACTGGGTGTTTGAGAGATTTTTGTCGTCAAGCTTATTACTGACTTGACTTGAGCTTCCCCAAGTTGTCTGTAATCAGCTGAGAATAACCCAAGGGCTGCCAGATTTCGTGAATACGTGGTAATTCTGAACCCAGCGACTGTTTGAGTAGCTCGTTTTTTTACAGGTTTCGTTTCTATGCAAAAATGCACAAGAGGTTTGAACATTGTGCATAAGGCTATGGAGTGACTTCCTCCTAATGACATCTACTGTTATCTCGGCTTTCTCGTTAGAATTTTACAACTTGTAGACAGACCTTACTTGTCTGTCATTGATGTCCTCATGTCTCGGCGGTACACGGACATTCTGCCTTTGTGATCACCACTACGGTAATCAACGTAATGCAGATGGCTTTACAGTTAACGACGTTGTACATTAATACCTATAGTAATAAGCTAGTTATGGAGGAAACTAGGTGAGATTAAAGTGTATCTATGCCTAAATATTTGAACCTGTCATTCGGCCGAATAAACCTAAAAGGCGTAAGATAACGTTTCGGCGTTCAGTACGACACCCTACATAGCACATCGATGAACAGTTTATCAATATAGAGGGGAAAATTGATGTTGCAAGCAGCTGGCACTAATGAACATTGGTACATTAGTAGGTATCGATGCCAGTCTCGTTTGGTCTCATCAGCACCACTTGCGTCGTAGAATCCGAACAACGACTTGTGAATAGGTATCAGGATGGCATTTTTGACACATATCCACGTGATCGTGATTGTTGTGGTTGTAGGCTACTTCCCCCCTCTTGGGGCCACAGTGATTTCTTTCTAGTTTGCCGGCTAACCGAGAGTTACTGATCGATTTTGACATAGAAAATACAACACCTAAGATAAGTTTCGAATGTATTACTCAGTGTCGAACAATAAACGACCTTTGGTTATGACACGCATACCTGAAGACTAACCATCTGTATATTCTGGTACGAAGTCTAACAAAATGAATTATATAAATGTGTCTGTATGCACAAATGTTGTCCGAAAGTCACCATTAATCTGCGTAACAAGCTATGTAATTAGCAGCTTCGCAATGGTTACCGGAATTCTATATAAATTGCCTGCATCCTTATCATTTTTGATAACCGACTTCGTCTAATCTTTCTTTTCAGGAATGTGTGTATTGGTCATCTCACTGGAACTGATGATATTCGGTGCAAGGATCTAGAACCATAAATTCTCGTGCGAAAATACAATAAGTAGCCCCATCATTGCCAGTCTCACAATTATTTTTCGTATCTGTGAGTAGTGACTGTCTTAATTGACAACAGCTTACAAAACGACGCTTGTCTTACTTTTCTTCGGCTGCCTGCAAATCGTACGCCCCCGGGAGCAACCACATTCCTTGGGAACTCAGCATCGAAAAGTTCGTACGACGACCAACATTATTAAAACCGTATGTCTGCTTGACTGGATGATATTTCGTGCTTTCCAGTACGTCCCATTTCGGGGAGTACCTTGTCGACGGCGGACTGCACTGAAGGATGAATTGCGAATGTTTCAGAGTAGTACCGCTGTGAAAACTGAAAACATTTTCTGCGAAAAACCTGCTTTACGGATGTAGATGGTCACGCGCGACCTGAGCATTATTCCGAAAACTTGACCAAATCAATAAAGATAGTCCAGAAAACGTTATAAACTTCAATCAGTGTTAAAATGACCTCCGTTACCAGCAGTCGGTTGGCAAACGGATCAGTTAACACAGATGAGTGTCTGTGCGATGAACAATCGAAATCATGTAACCAGTTAAACAAGTTATTATCATCAATCAAACTCCTCACCGAATAAGCTGATGCTGCAGTTTGGTAGCTCATTGCTTGATCGATACAGTTTGCAACAATCAGGTTGTGAATGCCGCACTGACGAAAGCGGACCTGATAGCTTATAAACGATCGTTCATAAAGAACGCGCCAATCTCTAATCGAGTGATTCACTTAGTCTCTCAGATAACACAAAGTTATTCATTGTCTGAGGACGACACGCATAACACCAATTCTTAAGAAATGAGCGACCAAATTTCGTCCGTTTTCACGTATATTAGCAGCAGTAGAATGTTTCGAAAAACTCATCCTTGTTGCTCACGCTCAACGTTAGATGCTGTCGCTCATCTAGTTCATTTCATTTTGTCACCGCTTAATGAAGAACCAAGAGCCGTCTGCATATGTTTCTCCAAATTCGGCGATGCTTTTAGACACGTTGATATGGAGACACCGTTTCAAGTTCTCAAGTAGTCTGGGATTCGAACTCCAATTTCCGAGCTGACAGGTGATTGTCTTACAACTCGAAGTCCATTTACCGAATTCGGTGACCTATTTTCATCACCATTCGTCAGTGGCTCCGTTGTTTCGCAGAAAGCAATCCTCCCTTCTTTCCTATTTTTAATTTTTATTGCATCCATGCCAGTAGACAACCATGTTTATAATCAAATATTCAGAAAATCTAGCCTCAGGCATAAAACACTCATGGTGGACAGTCTGTGAGAGCTAGTAAGTTGGTCATAATAGTGAAGTTTGTCTCTTAACACATTCAAGTGTGTTGACGTTTTGATTTTGCTGATGAGGAACCTGTACAAGAAACCCTTTAACGCCTGATCCACTCTTTACAAAACAATGAACCTTCATCTCAATTGCTTTCTGCCACGTTGTGTGACAACATGACATGGTCACTTTATTTTACCGATGTTTTCTTCAAAGTCCAAAAGCTTTCGTTATGTTTCCGGAGCCTAACTTCTCTCTCCATTCCCCACCACTCTGTCACTCGTCTTGTTATGACTTGTGTGCTCGCCCATTGGAAGTGTTGTTCATCTGCTGCTTGTATGGTACTCTGTCAAAGGACTTTGCACTTTTGTTAGGTCCTTAATACATCTGTCCCGCCGAAGTAGCTTTCTGTGTAGACAATGCGTAGAGTGTATTGGTTCCCAGCATTTCAAAGTATACGAACAACTGTTAGCAAAAACCCTATCGGACATAACCCATTCTTGCATTCGCATCTCTCTAAGAGTGTTTCCACATCTCCCACTGAATCCCTGTATAGACGTTTGTTCGCACATACTCGGTCTTTTTCGCTTATTCCCTGTTTGGTTCGACTTCCACACAAACTCAAACTCATCACTTACGAATTAACCTCAAAACTGAATTGATAGACATTTTTCACAGATGTCGGTCCCTTCAACTTATCCTTCAATTTCACTGCTGTACCAACAATTTTGTGACCTGGACACAATGATCTGAACGTCCTCCGTTTGTTAAAAAATTACGTGCCTAAAAGAACTGAAAATTTACTTCTCGCGATGCACAGAGCATTCTATTGGCAGAGTCGACCTAACCTGAACTACCGTTCAGAGCGCTTGTTCGCACTTTCACTCACGCACTGACAGGTACTAGCATGAGTGTATGCATACTGATGCATGCTATGTAAATCGATAACGCTCGCTGAGCAGCCATATTAACTTTCACCTACTGTGACTTGAAGTGTGCTTCTCGCAACCGTGGCATATCACCCATTCTACCTGGCAACCTTCTACTAATAGATTTGTAGAACTTTTACGTTACGACCATTTTACAAGTGTGTCTGCGTATTTCATCGTTATTAGCTGACTGTCATTGCCAGTCTACACTGAATCAAACTTTCATAAGCTTTTTATGTAATGTTATCGTCCTTTGATAATGTATTTAGATAAACAACACAATGTTAGGCATTGTGTGCTTCCTTATATCCTGAGCCAAGCAAGATAAACTTCCAGTTCTGTGAGGAACTTGCCTATGAGGAACCTTAAAGTCAAAAGTGTTGTGGAAGATTTATTTAGCTGAAAGACTTGGTTGCAAAATATCCGGGTTTCGGCTGGTTGAGAATCAAAGGCAGAAACGACATGCCCAAAGGTGGCAAGCGCTCTACCAGCTGAGCTACGAAACCACGTCGGGAGCTCAAAACTTCTTGCAGTCTCAAATTATCAAGTCTGCCAAACTACTAGCAAATAACAGTTTCAATGCTGAACAGTGACGTTGGTAGATTTCAGCGTGAACTGTTGAGAAAGCCCACTTTGATATTTAATCCGCTGGAGCATCTGATGGATTCCATGTGACAGTAGATTGGAGGGGCAACTGAGTCCAGATATAAACATTTATGATCTCCCAGTGTGGCTTCGCTGTTCAGCTGGTACAGCGGTTGCTACGTCTGCATGTGTTGTTTTAGTCACCACGTCAAATCCAGCAGAAGACCAGATTTTTCGCAACTGCATCTCTTATAACTGCCAGAGTCAGTTTAACATGTGGCTGGAAATAATGCGCCCCTCTATGTTTTCTCTAATGTGTTAAACGACTTACAGTATATAACGTTATATCTCGTAGTTGGTGTTGGTTTTGAATCGGTGATAAATGTAGGTATCATCCATACATAAGTGGAGTTTTCGAACCATGAATGCTAGGAATGAGCTGCACTGTAATATTGAAGACCGAATAAAGTCATGGATAATGATTACGGAACTAGAAACCACCGCTTTTAGACAGGCACATTGTGCTACCAACCATCCAACCATAACAGAGGTTATGTTCGTCTGTTTTCACAGTCATGTGGTCAATTCGTACTTTCGTATATGTCCGGTGAACAATGAACTACGGAAGATCAACCGTTTTCGGTAATCTACAATCAGCGTAGACAGCTGCAAACGTTCAAACCATATTGGGGGTAATGCAACACACTACAGATTTTTCACTTTAAATTTGTTTGGCTTCACTGATTTTTGGCCAATGGTTATCACTTTTAAACTGTGGTCAACATTTTTAACTCTCTCTCAGTGCCATCGGACAGCACTTATCCGGCAAGCCCACTCTGCACCCACTTAGATGGCTCTAAATTCCGCACATTTTTCGCAGTCACCGAACAGCGCAAAATAGGTTTGTAGACTGTGGGAATTCAATTGCTTATATGTGCATACTTACATCCAGCGTGAAGCGATCGGTGCTTTGTATTCAGTGTATGTGTTCCTGCCAGGTTGAGCACGGTGCTAACCACACGCACTGCGTGCGTTCACGTTCTTTGTGAGTCTGTGGGATAGCCAGCGTGTTCAGAAATGTTAGGGTTACGATAGGAAAACTCGTAGAAATTACAAAACCCAGTGAGCACGAAAAACTATCTCACTTGCCTGGTTAGCGCTAATGAGGACAGAGAGTAATTGCGTGACAACAGTTAAGATACTCCCGTTTTGATATTCCCCTAACGAGTCATGAATTAAGTGGTTAGTTCTTCTCAAAATTCGTGGTATACTTAGGCTTTGGACTCCAAGCCACTCAGTATCTCTACTGGTGATTCACTGTCCAAATAGTTTGCCCAGTTTTGCTTAGTTTTATAAATATTGTGTATTTTCGTCTTAATATTACTGTTTCTGAAAGCATTACCGCATAGGAGAAGGGTCACCTAAGGAGCATGTCTGTGTGGGATACAGATACATACGTGTCAATATTCCCTCTCGTATGCGAAACTATCTAGCCATATATCATAAAAACAACAGCTGACTAGGTTTTAGAATAGTTAAAACAATTAGCTTATGCTCGTCAGAGTGAATTCTGTACTAACAGGTGGTGGTAGAATCTTCGCTTATCGAATATTCACCAACTAGAAATGACAAGAAATGGCTAACACAAAAATGTTATGAGCTAAAAAACAAACAGAAAAAAGCTGAGTGGTGGTATGATAGCCCACAGTAGATATGGTCCACAATTTACATGACAGTTGCTTGTTGGAACCTCACTACTGCTGTTGCTATCCGATATTTTTGAACAATGACAAAACACATGTGGGGCGTTGAGGTGAGGGTAGAAACTGAGAGATGTCAGCTTCTGACCCTTTCAAACTGTACAAAAGCTAACGAACAACTAGGCTGGCTATAGTTGATCAGTTAATAAGATGAGTCTTAACGAACGCAAAACGGCAAAAATTGTGATGCACATAACACACAAGTGTTTTCTTTCAAAGATGATAAGATGGACTTACAGAAAGTGAAGTAAATCAACCTGTTCAGACTTATTAGAACTATTGAAAAAATGATGCATGCGCTTCAAAAATGACGTTCACGCTAGAAAACTGATTAGGTCCACGACGTTAAAAAGTAGAGTAAAGCAAGGACTACATACCACTAAGCTACAGGTGAGTGGTATTAAATTTTGGTTTATAAAAATTGGACATCACTCACAAGTGTTCGCAGGTGCCCTCTGTGAAAGATATAGTTTCCCCTTCAGGACGATCTGGCGGCCTGACCATTGCTCACAAGTGGACGTAGCTGAGCGTTTGGATATGGTAATTCCACCATGCCTAATGTCAATTCAGTTGAACGGTAGTCGCTAAGGTTGCTTCATGAGAGTGCGGCTGGTCCTCATCTTTCGGTTTTGACACGCATACACACTACAGACGAGCTCCAACAAACGAAAGGGGCTCACTGGAAGAACTATGAGAATGCGTACGTAAAAATCAACTCATCTATCACTAAATTTTAATATGCCTATTGAATTTATTAAATACGAGGTGGAAACAGTCAACTGCTTGTAAACCGACAGCGTTGTGTATAGGATTCTCGATGGTCGTCCACCTATGAGCCGGCTTTCCAAAGGTTATCACATCATGAATCACACTCATTAAAGATCACACTGTGTGTGCTTGCGTGAACGTAGACAGATGGATTGAATTTGCCACATTCGACTCGAATTATTACGAAGCTTGCTCAAAAATACTGCCTTAGCGACGCGCTTTATTGCTTACGCAAACCAGCTCAATTAAAGCGCAACTGAATATTTTATAAGCAGAGCAGATCAGTGCTTAGAACAAGGTATGGTTGATGACCGGAGCAAAGCAACGTGCAATGTCAACACAGCGAGAGAGTCCAAACCCAACTCTTCCCACTATAAGATAAACAATGGAACCAAGTAATTTTGTTGATCCAGCCCTTCCGTTTGAAGTATGAGTGTATATTCGAGACCTAAGGTAGTGTTCGTTGATAATGAATGTTCGACTCTGAAGTTGGCAGACAGTTTGATTATGACCACTTTTTCAACAAAAGCTCAGTTGTGGTAATTCGCATCGTTTACGTTGTTCACGAGTAGTTAAATATTTCAAGTTAATGATTGCGGAAAGCAAACAAAATGTTTACACCTTGTAACATATCGACGTTCTTTAACGATATTTCCATTAGTGAATACCATAAAAAGGTGTTTCTAGCATTACTCACCGACATTACTGACTTGCACCATCCCGATCGATCAGTAATAGCGTATCTGTCCCAGTCAGCCAGTCGCTTTCGTTCTTTTAACTACAAATGAAGTTACATGATGAAGCAAGGTTTGAGTAAGCAATAGATGAGTGTGTTTCAAAGCTCGAAAACCCTATAAGTAAACCACAAACATTTTAAACTGTGCGACTCGGTGATAAGAGCGATATCTTAAACTATTCGCATGATTTTCGCGTAAACCACAACTGTTACCCAGAATGGCGATTGCTACGGAATGTTGATCTTGAAAGTATGGACTTCGAAGCAAGGCTCACGAACCTGATCTTCTCATCAATTGAATTCATTCTGCAGAGTAGCATATGTTGTTTTTCACCGTGTCTGATTCAGAAATTCACTTGCGAACTTCGTCAGAAAGATGGGTTCATCATTTTCGCCGAAATCATTGTTATCAGAGTGACGGAACACGGTTATTAGAAATACAAGAGTTATACGATCAACGAATAAACAATCAATAAAATGGAAATCAGTTTCTGAAACTGAAGAGACGAGTAAATTATTTCTCTGCCATATATATATCTTTCTCAAAACTGAGTCGTATCAAAACCTGAGGCAACGTTTCATGTGCAGTTTTCATAAGTATGTTTAGTGTAACAAATTACCTCACATAACTAGATTACAAGAGCAAACTGTTAGTCAGTTTTTGTTTATGTTATATCATCACAACACACTTTTTTCCTCTAATTTATACCCCTGATAAATTTGAATGAGACAGTGATGAAACACAAATCGTGTGGTGCTCACCGAAAAAATCTTCGTACATTTTGACCACACATGAACATAAATAATTTTAAAATAATTTTGTATGATCAGAATGTACGAAGTGCTACTCAAGAGAACGGCACACGATTTGTGCTTTCTTATCTTCCTCAAGTTCAAAATCGAAAAGTGACCTTCGACCGGACCCCATGCCCACATTCAGACTTAAAATATCACCAGATTGATGGGTTCCAAACGGGAACTAAATCAATCAGTCACCAGTAGCAACTAATGAATTACACACACAACTAGGGTCCAAACACTAGAGTTTATGAATACTTACCATACAAGAAGCAAACATAAGAACATTAAGTTTTGGCCATTTATGCACCTTGTACTTCTCCCCCCAACTGCTGAAGCCGCGACAGCCTCCGTATCTTTCACAGTCTTATAAACTCTCATGGCTGAGGTTCTGGACACTAATGACTGGTCGGTCGATGTGGGGTAGATCTGTTAGGTCACGAATCTGACCATGCCATACTCATTACAGTAGTGCTAGATCAGCTCCAGGGGTGTTCAAAGAAGACTCATTTCGACTATTGCTTACGCCTTTGGCAACCAACCTATCCCCCACATTGAGAGAAGTTATCAATCAAATCTGCAAGACACAATTTTCCGTCACACTGAGACCGTCAAAGCGCCGATGCCGGATCATGAGTAACATGAACAGCCGCCACTTGCGGCAAGTCCAATTTGAAAATAAACGAACACTCCACAAACACAGGAGGGAGGCAGCAGTAACAGTAGCTGACGATCAATGAAGAAACGCCTTTGTGTACAACAGACAGAAATTTCCCAGATTTACGAGCTACTGGAGTACGGTCCAAGACCAACCAGAAGCCTGTGATAACCACTCTCGACGGGGTGCGGCTTAAGTTGACCGTAACCTTGTCGACTCAACTCCAGTAGCTGAGGTCATCAAGGCAACCCGTCTCCCGGAAGAATCTGCGCCCGAACCAAACAGCTCACACCCATCCACGTAGCGTACTTTTAAGTAAAATCATTACCAGTGTTTTCCAAATTGCCACTTCCTCCACAGGTGAACACTGTTTGCATAGCATTCGTACTTAATATCTCCCCCTTGTTGATACCAACAAAATTTCTCCTAACTTTTACTTGTCTGGTGGTCATAAGTTGCCTCCATAAAATCCTATGCAGTCGTTAACCCAACTGCACCACCCAGGCTAGAAGCAATTTAGAATGCAACAGTAAAATGGGATTCCTAATATGAAAACCATCCTCCACACCTTACTTCGACATTCCTGAGCAACACATCATCACTGTTTGCTCGCAAACAATAACATATCTGAAGTTCTGGACCATCTATTTAATGGCTATCTAACAAGGTCAGTTACTATCAACGGTTCACTCATCACTTTAAACAACCTCAATTTAAACATCATTAACAGTTTTTCGCGATCTTCGCATTCAGTTAGACTTTCCAGACAGCTTTTTTTCTAAGAAGACTGACGAGAAAGTTCACTCTAATGTGAATGCTGTGATGAAATGACAGTACTATTCAACCCTAAAATGGCCAAGCCCCCGACTACTCATAGTGATGAGTTAAGTTTACAAATATGACAGATCTTATTTCAAAAACCCTAAGCTTCCTCAGAAATGAGATTTTCGTCAAGAGGACCCTCTGTCATCCTTATTGCCCTAGACAAATCCGGCATCAACCTGGAGTATACGTTGTGTGCGGAGGGTTACGTTTTGTCGGCTCACTCGAGAGAACATGGTGACAATCACATCGGAACCTCCGCAGAATAGTTTTTGTGAAGTCATTTTGACCGCTAACCATCTGAAGACTCAATGCATCCACTTGAAAGCAAGAAGAAAAAGGTGCACCAACTTTCTTGACGGCCGATCCTTGAAAGTAGTCGAAACCACCGTGAAATCCGCTTTTTATAACATTTAATGCTCTAATTACACCATTTAATTAGTGGGGAATCTTGCCAAAAACCACAGCTGATTATCTATCAAAAATTCTAGAAAGTAACCGCGATGCCACCAAAACCCTAGCAAACAACCGAAATTCAGCTGACTCAACCACTACCAAGATTAACTTCAGCACAGTCCACAAAATGACGCCGAAGTCTTAATACTCTACGTTCCAATCACCTCGGGTGGCCTTCTTCAGGAGTGGTGTAATCGATTACAACACTCCTGAGGAAGGCTGCCGGAGGTAATTGAAACATAGAGTATCATTACTTGCTCGCAACGTTGTGTTACTCCCAATCTGTTTATCAATAACATGTTAAACACGACGCCCAAACTGTTTCCAACTTTATTCATACTAAATTTGGTGCGGATGTCTTATGACGCCGAAGTCCTTAGAAAGAGTATTGACAGTAAATATTAGGAAGTGTCTCCGGTTGCCCAAAGATACACCCAGCGTATTAGTTAACCCCGGTATCAACTTTGACAACCTCGGGATACTCTATCCTTAAACTCCTGCGCCACTTACGGAAAAATAGTGGTCGTCAAGAAATGTAATTTCACAATAGGCCGTATGCGACCAATCAACCTGGCCACTTCGTTGCCTTTCTCTCACGTCGATGTCAGTGGTCGAAGTAAGTAAAATAGCCGAAGAAGAAAACTAAGTCTAATTACAGACCCTCTACAATTCACACCATGATGTCTGCATGCGACAATTTTCAACGACGGCGACGTCAAATAGCTGGTTAAGCAGCTATTCCACGTAGGAGACACAGCTGGTATGTGGCCCATAAAGACGCACCACTCCTGTGGCCGTCTTTAATCAACAGAGAAGTTAAGTTCCCAATGTAGTACCAATCATGAAGGTTTGTTTCGCACGTTCTAACCATGTCCTTCTACCCTTCTGACAAATGTAGACAACACAGTATCAAAGCTGCATAGTTATTCGTAAATTTGGAAACAATGGAATTTCGAAGATCCAGAAACCCCACATTGTCAAGTTCGATTCACTTCTCAAGCCCGTCATTCTTATATTCAAAGACGATACAACGTTTGTTACCGATGCGACTATATGTGACTCATACAGAAAATAAGACATTCAAACTGAAGAAGGATAAATACATTTTTCAAGAAGCTCGATGCATCTTTGTTTCTCTCCATTTCCGGAACAGGCCGTTCCTCAAAATATCACAATGTCACATTCGTCCTCATCAACATCCATCTTTCTAAAAACTCTTTCAGCAGATTAGTTTGTCAAAATTTGATATCCCCGAAATTTGTATAGAATCTACTTAAGGATTTCTGAAACTATTCCATTCACGTAACCGGTATGCCTATGACAAAACATCACTTCCAAGAAACTAATTTCTGGTACGTTGACGCAAATATACGCTGTGTAATATGTGATTCATAATACTGAATCATGTAACTCACTTATGCAGCAAATCATGTCCCATTTTGGCGAATTGTGTGTATCCAAAATCTGGTAGATGCGTTTTTCATTAACAATAATTGGTCAACATTACTCCTCCTACCAATTTCTGGCTAGATTGAGTTTTCTTTAAGAGGTGAAGCTTAGCCAAATTGATGTACTTCTCACGATATACTGATTTTCACCGTATGCTTTTCTGACGAATGACCGGCTGAACATTTAGACATTGTCCTGTTTCTCGTGCGATGTAAATACAATAAATGTTCAGTGATGACGTGAAGGACAGGCCGAGGGTCATTTCTTGGACACATGACGACAGGAATGTTGTTGCCATCACAACAGCACACATGAAAACCAAAAGCACTGAAGTAAAGTTGGAGTTTTGGCTTGCTCGTAAAGAAATCAGGCAAAACTAAGCTTGGGCGTGATCACAATCCCCCCATCAAACTCGCTGTTGAACATTGGCTGTGTAGAAGCGGATGTGACCATGTCAGACAACACCAGGTAAGGAAGTTTTGGTAAATATGTAAAAGATGGAATTTGAAAGAATTGGCCAAATTTGTGCAAAGAAACCAAACAGGTTTCAGTGAATTGGTCACTGGGCATTGCAATAAACAGAACGAAGAAACAAATTGCAAAAAACCAACGCCGAACATCCCCTCACAGCTAGCCCATAAAGGTTACCAGACTATGGGGGTAACGGGAATCCTAAGACAGCTGTTTATCTGTCAGCATTAACTTCTAACCAGTGACTTTCTAGAAAACCCAACGATCTGACATCTCACCTTACACCACCTTGTGTTGTTTCAACAACCATCTTTCCCAAGTTACTATCCGACCGCATTGGGCAGTGAACTGCATATGACATGCCTGCAATTCACATGGGTTCCAGTGTCACCAATGTTTCCAAAACATGCAAGCCAAAGGTTGAGCTTTGCTCCAACCCTTTGTGTAACGCTCCAACAATGCTACCTCGTTGTTAGAAACACTAATTCATTACCCCCCGAGATTTTGAAGATATCCTCTGAATTCGCCAAACCTCTACACCGTAAGCGAAGGGTGCCTTCTAGCTTCTACCCATCTGGTGGTGTCCGTCTTATATTTCCGATCAAGCCTCTCCACACCCGACTAGATGGCTAGTTCTGGGTGGGCTGAAGTACAACTCATTTTTAACAGAAAACGGTCAGTAATATTCCTATGGTTTAAACCTTGTTGCTTTATCTCCACCTCCGATTCTGCTTCTACCAACCTAATGTCGTTGTCGATATCTATGTAACACCTCTGGATCACCTCGTCTACTCACAAACATCGTGTCATCATGAAAGAGTCAGCCGACACTCTATAGACGGGCGCAAAGTGGACAGCACCAGTTCATTTTTTAAACCCTCGAAAAGGTGCGTCGGATCTTCAACGGAATAGAAATGCGCTTGACAGAAACTGAATTTCCCACTTTGAAATGAGGCGAATGAAAAACTTTGGCTCCCAGAATAACGTCATTGTCTTCGATAATTGTTCCCCAGTCAAATGAAAAGACAAATGCAAGAAGCCCCTCTACTCCTCTCCAAACGTAACAGAGAGGTGAATACAGGATAATTATGCGGTGCTTGGCGACACGCAAATACCTTCAAATCATAAACTTGAAGGACAATTACTGACGTCATCAGGCCACCAATAAACATGGTAGAATAAAGGTCGAACAGGTAGCGAAACAACGAAGGTTACCCCTGGATCTTTCCGGGAATTTCCGTTCATTCTGATCGGACATAATTGTCCTCTATTGGAAGGAGGTAGATTCGACAGTCTAGAAGCATACAGCCTTAATGCATGTGTTTGTCTTCGCTTGGTTGCACCTAGAACGGCGAAAGCAACCCATCCCCGTAAGTGGAAGTAAGGCCAACAGCTGTTCACAATATTTAGGAAATTGTAACTCACGCCTGTGACACTGATCACGCTGTTGACAGTCAACATCCTTTTTAGCACTTAATAGGTCGTCAGGAAAAGTGTGTGTGTGTGTGTAGCACCTACGTAACCTTCTGTCGCGTGGTAGAACTTAACGCTAAGTTCTGTGAAGGTGTCGCACGACACCTTCCTATTAACTATGTTAATATCATCACTTGATACTTCTCCGAGACAGGATAAGCCGATCGCATACGATACAGTTGTTATATCGGTCTGTTGTCAACGGAGTTGTCCTTGAGTGACCGCAAGCGATTTGAAAACGGTAAATTAACTTCCGCCTTAGCACAAACTCAAGTGTCCTCCATTGACAGAACTTATTTTCATGGATCCCTGCGGAACGAATTCGAATGTTACTCGGAACTCACCTAAAAACACCATCAGTGCACCTCCGTGGTTCATACACTTGGGCGCTGCAGATGCAATACAAGCTTCACCCTTGATATTCCAGCAAAGAACTGCTCTCACAATATACCGTTTCTTTTTAGTTCTTATTCTTTGTTTCGATGCCCAACAAACCTCGGGAACATCGCACTGATTAAAAACCCTTAGACTATTTTTCAAGGTATTCAAGATGTCAGCTCGTTCTAGGCTGACCCATTGCTACAAATCCCTCGAGGACTACTTGTCGATCTAAGCAACTGGTTAGTAAGCAACGGTGTATGCTAACTGCATGACTGATGTTGGCCATATTGGAAGATTTTATCGCAAACGCCATTCAGTGGCATTTTACGAGTACCATGCTAGGGGCAAATTAACGGTCGATGAGGATTAGTCGGCAAATCAAGCTAGCAGACTAGTCTATCGCCATCTGTGAAAGCAAGCCTATATGGAACAATTTCCATTCACTAGCAGAACTACTACTACTACTACTACTACTACTACTACTACTACCGGAACGCCGCTTGTATTAGTAAAAGTTGCACAACATTGCACGGCCTCTTCCTTCAATTTGAGCAAGCGTGGTGAAAAGTCGTCGTGCATCAGAATGTGATGACATCCGCAATACAATCGAACTTTAGTCGCTTAATCGTGTCATTCGAGGGTTCCAGTGCGAACCGTTTGCGAAGTACTGCTTACAGAGTCAATCTCTTAGGTCATTTGGCGGGTTTAATGGCACTGAGGGTTTGGTGGATAATGCAAACGAATGGGATTTTACAAATGCATCGATAAGTCAACCAGTGAGTCGCAGCAAGCCGCGACCAATCAGTGTCAACAACGCGAGCAAACTGACATGTCAGCACAGTGACCGATCTTGATAACACGCTGGCGTAACGTCGGATTTCGTTACAACTAGCATCGGAACAGAACAACTTTAAACACGTCACGCGTTAGAAATATTGGACTACAAGCTGAGCTGAGCCGAGCAACAGGAAAGTCAAGGTGTCCATACCGATTGCAATTCTTCATTATACTGATGCACACTGCCTGTAAAATAACCAATAGAAACCCTGTAAAGCTCAGATTTTCTTTGTGCCACAACTTCTGTTTCTGATCTCACGTTGGAAGATAACGACTTTGTAACAGATAACTGAGCACAAATGTGAAATGTATGAGCGTCCGGCGTGGCTTCGTGCCTCAACCGTCAGAGCACTTGTTGCATCCCACCATGCCGTTTTCGTTGCCCGCCCGAAGTCCACATTTTTCGCACTGGGGTCTTTTCTAGAATTAACGTACACCCCAAATCACCTGACAGTCTGATTAACCTTCGAGCAACTAATGTGCCGTCTAGAGCGTTAAACTGTATTCTGACTTTGCTCGAATGAGTGATTGATAAAATGCACACAGCTGGAAAGATCGTCGTCACCTCTACAAAGGGAACGGTGAACTGGACGGTTTTTACTTTGATGGTCGTCACGATAGCACTGTACCTGATGTTAACTGTGTTTGAATTGTTAGGAGTTGTGTGTCGGATCACACAGTCCAACTGGTTGAATGTACTCAATGCTGGCCACGGATATTCTTTGCTAGACAGAGGTCAGTAGATCGGTGAAGGTGTTGGAGGTTAATATGTAGTAAGCCATATCGGCCCCATCTTTCTTGCAGGTCTATAGGCAATCGTTTGATCAGCTGGATCAAAGTGGTATAACTATTCAACTCAAAAGATCTACGAAGTTGGTTCAGTGTAATATCGCACTTTCGCATCTGGGTGGTTAAATATCTGAAGTCGTTTAAGTCCAAAATGTTCAAATTAGCACCACCAAACACTTCACGTGTTAGAGGCCGGACGATCTGATATGGACAACCAAAATGACTGGTGAGTATCTCTATAGTTTCAGAATATCCTCCCGGTCTTGGTAAGAGCGCATGATGCTCCATGAATTTCTCTGAACTGCCACGGCAATGGTAACTCAGATATGGGAGTCTTTGGGTATAATCATTCAATTCTGTTGAAACATTATTTGCAAGTTCTAAAAAATAGACCATGGCGACCCATCAAGTGGCTTGACGTCAAGCTATAACAGACCTACACCCAAAGTGAGTGACTTAAGTAACTCGCCCAGCGCCCCAACAAACATAACTCATCTGACAGAACTGGGATTACGATTGGGATGTTTCTACCTCGTTGCGTTCCCCTGGGCTTATTAGAATAGTTTCTCGTTCAGGGTGTTTGTGTGCAGCTAACAAATTCTGATGTGGCTGTAGAATTTTCCCACGCAGCTTGTTTTATTTTGCTACAGGTAAACATCTCTTTCGCTTCCGCTGTATCTTAAATCATGAAAGACTAGGAAATTCCAGTGAACTACGAACTTTGCAAATTCTCCTTAGCTCTGCTAACCCAAACACCAGATTTCTGCATAATGGTGTAGCCTCGAATATCTCGGAAGTATGAGAAACAACAATATTACTTAAATAGAACATCATCCATAAGTGATCCCAACTGTCGCATTCACATGGACTTTTCGGTTGGTTACTTTTAAAAAAACCGCTAGACTCGAGTTTCGCTGTTGTCAGAAATCGCCAGTTGCGGCCTGAATCCCAACTTGGGCCACGCTTTCATGAAGCAACCATGTTTATCAATGCGTCAATGACCTCACGTTAGGCGCCACCGTATATGTAAGCAATCAGCCACGTTCGCTCGTGAGTAATGTTCAAGTTGCCGAATCGTTTCGAGAGGAGACAAAGTAACGGTTCTGTAAACTCCAGTGGATTAACCTACGAATAGAACTACTCTTAAAATTGAAATCACAAAAACTGTTATATTGTTGAGCCATATTTTGATTACTGAAGAGTCGGAGAAACTTTTGTTTTATATAAACTGAGCATCATTGGCATTCGATTGTACCTGTCACGCTCCCATAGACAAGACAGTTGCGATACCGTACTAAATCTAGAACGACAAACGTACCAAACAAACCACAACGAATCCAAAAGTGATTTTTACGTGACTTTCGCTAATTTGATTATAATCAGTTAAACACCTTAGTTCATTTATGTTCCACGGTAACTCAATATTGCAGCCAAATTTCGTGGAGATAGTTCTCATCAGTTAGATGCTACAAGATTCCGAAAATTTCTCATCTTAGAACGAGGGAATCAGTTGACATGGATCCACTCTCGATTGTTCCGTTCTGCCATTTACTGCTGTCCATAGGAAGTAAACAAGTGTGTTCGGTTGCTTTCGGTCCCATAATAACCGTGACGCCATACAGGAAGGTACCATCCCGGTAGCTCGGCAAAAACAGCCCCACTTTACAGGTGACAAAATATCGCTTAAATTTCACCTATACGAATGGCCGTAGTGGAAAAGGTACACAAGAGCAAAGAAGCTGGACTCATTAGAAGCGGATGACTGTTTAACACGTTTGTGGCTTCAAGCCATGAAAACGTTCATATTGAGAGATTAAAATATGCTCCAGGGCCGTGCTTGTCTGTTGAAGGTGCATGGTAAGTTTTTAAGTGGACTCAGAGTGTAGGTGGTAAAATTTCCAATCATATAGGCAAATACTCGTCGTGGCCGCACTTCAAAATCGGACTTCTTCGTTAATTTCCGGAATCTCACACAGTTTTGTTATCGCTCATCAATACAAATTCAATGACCACAACATAAGTCAAGTACGTGCATATCACATAGGAATATCCTTATTTTCAAGCTACTGACAGGTACGTCAAGATACTTAGGTGTTTGACATGAGTAATTACTGGCAAGAGGTCTATCTGTCCACTGCTTTGCGCATCTTCGTCATACTCGGCTGGATAAAACTTTACTCTTGTATACAACTGTAAAGCGGTAGAACAGATAACGTTTTCGAACTCACGAAACCGACGAAACATCAAGGATTTTATGAATAGCGTGTATGGCAGAATCGGTGCGGTATTCTTTAGTAAATATGCACTAATTATCTAATAATACACAGGAACGAAAACGTCGCCAATTTCAAGATTGATGCCCAACCTTGTGTGGGATATCGCGTGTTGTCTGTCGAAGGCCTGCGGGACGTTCATGTCCATGAAGTAACCAACGAAACAAAGACTGATGGGGTATTCAACAGAATTCACCCAGGCGACCGAAACCGAGAGTCGAGTATGAAGGTGAAAAAATGCGGCGAGGTGAGGGCAAGAGTCATACGGATTTCATGCGTGATGCATGCTGACAAAGTCTCCTTTTGCTCAACAGTATGAGTGACTACGTCTTGACCTCTTCTGCTACGTTGGCGTGGTGGTCACGCTTATGCACTGTTTTGATTTGACGGGCTACACTGTCTAAGACCTACGTCTGTGCACGTTCAACCATGTCGGATTAGCTTTGATTCGGCTTGATTTCTGTTCCTCACTGGTCTTGTTTTGTATGTGATTTGACTGCCTACGTAACAGTACCGCTGACCTCACAGGTGTGTGACTCTCGAGCCTGCGTGTGTAGGTGTGTCATCAGGTGCTTTGCGGTGCACCCTTTTGAGCCAAAGGTTCTGGTTGAGAGCCATAATTGCCCTCTCGCCAGAGTCCTGTGTCCTGGCAGTATCCTGAGTTTATAAAAACCATTACACAACACAAACCAAATACCGCACTGTACCGACTGTAATGCATGGTAAATCGGATCGACCTAACTACTGTTTGCGGTAGGATGGATAAGCAAAAAACTCTACTGCCAACCCCCCTCCCCAACGACCCATCCAGCATGAGACCTGGATCAGAAAATGCTCACGCAAGCCTCAGTTACATTAAGACCAAACTGAGGAACACTCGGGGACGCAAGACGCTCTCTATTGAGGCATGTAATATGTGCACATCGCTGGATCGGTGCAGCACCACAGGTCGGCCAGAAAGCCGAACCGCACAGATCGCGACAGAACTGAACCGCTACGGCATCCACTTAATAGCCTTGAGAGAACCAAGGTTTACAGAGCAAGGTAGGTTCGTGGAAGCATATGCTGCGTACATCATCTATTGAATAGGGTGTCCGGTAGACGATGCTCGGTAGCACGGTGTCTGTTTCGCAATCGTTGACCGTATCACTGCTTTGAGAATAAGCATCAGTCCTTGAATCCTATTCATGGACTTACGGCTCGGTCGAGGTAAGTGCGCCGCATTTCTTGGCATCTATGTCCCAACTATGTATCATATCGATAGCACAAAGGACCAGTTGTCCACCGTAATAAGGTTGGCAGTGGTAAGTGACCGACTGTTTGTTATGGGTGACTTGAACGATCGAGTTGGACTCGACTCAGCATCCTGGCCAATAGTCCTCGAGTCCTACAGCATTAGTCCAGTTAATGAAAACGGAGGTCGTCTGCTACACCTGTGTGTTACTCAAGAGCTATCTTTCACAAACACCCGACTTCAGCAGAGTGCGAGTTACGTCACGATGTGGACTCACCCACAAAGCGGTCACCACCATTTGTTTGGTTACGTGGTTGTGTGGCAACGCAAGGTTCGTGAAGTGCGTGTTATACGGGTGATTCACGGAGCTTAATGTAGCACAGACCATAGACTGGTCAGAACAAAACTGTTTATCAATGGTTGCAAGCTTGTTTGTTGCAGATCACCTGTACAGCCTCAGAAACTGGAAGTCAAGAGATTGGAGAATTCCGAGACCAGAACTGCTTTTCAACGTGCGCCTACCTCTTATTCGTAAGACACTACAGTGCCAGAAACGGCCGGACTTTTTTGACGACAAAAATGCGACTATCTTCAACTTGATAACGGAGAAGAATGCGGCGTTTGCCGCTTCCACTTCGAGTCTGGAGTGAGGTCAAAAGGGCGGCATCCCGGAGTACCCGTCATCAAATCACCGAGCGTGTTCGCAGAATCAAGGACGACTGGCAAGGAGATCAAGGTGAGCTGATGCAGAGCTGAGCTGATCGTCAGCAACACAAAAAGTTCCACCATGTGCTTATGACGATTTTTGGCCCATCCATTCACTCTACCAAAGCAATGACTGACATGGGTTTTCCCGAACTCAACTGGGACATCAAGAAATCCCAGCGAAAACACCATGGTAGTCGACCAAACCGTCCTGCTACCATTAATTGGAAGACTGTAAACGGCTTACCGCAGCAAGTTGTCAAAGTTTCATTCGCTCTCGCTCCATATTTGGGAAAGATGAAAGAGCCATTAGAAAACCGCACAACCGGAAGGGTGCAGGTAGGGATGGAGTGCTGAAGGAACTACTGTAGAATGACGGACCAGTGTTGAAACGTTCTTTGCTTCAGCTGGTTCATTCCATCTGAGAGCAACAGGCAGTCCCTCGGGAGTTCAGAGATGCCCTCATTGTTTGAAAGTGAGGGTAGAAAGCAATGTCATGACAGCCATCGCGGAATTAGTTTGCTGAGCTGCGCTCGCGAAGTGCACACAAGAATCCTCTTAAACTGATTGAATGCAAACGCTTTGTAGGTCAATGTTCTTGCAGCAGAGTGGATTCTGGCCAAGTCGCAGTGCGATCGACCTGGTGTTTAGTGTTCGACAACTTCAGAAGTGCCGAAAACATAACTATCCTCCATATGTCCTTTTGATGGATTTCACCAAGGCTTTTGGTTCCGCGAGCCGTGTGGACAGTGGTTGTTTAGTTTTGATGTTCAGATAAGTCTATCAATTCGACTGGATTGTTGCATGTGGGCGGAAATAAAACCGTGTGGATCGACCTCTGATGATTTTAACAGTGTCAATGGTGTGAACTATGGCTATGTTCTAGCCCCAGTCCTATTTAGTTTATATTAGACTACCATGTTAACAGATGCTCTTCAGGACTTGGGAGAGGACGGCTTTGATATCCAACACCGCATGGACGGTCGTTTGATGAATATTCGACGTTTCGGAGCCCAAGCCGGCTATATACCGCGTACGCATGCTTCTGTTCGTAGAAGACGGTGCGCTGTTTGCCCACACTGAAGACGAACTACAGAGACCAGCCATGGCTTTCGCAACCGCGACGTCCACGTTTGGGTTGCATTTTAATACAGGTAAGTTATTTTAATTTTTTCAGTCTTCTGCGGGCGGAGATGCTATACCTGCACGTGCCCCTAGGATTATTATCGATGGGAACTTTGTCGACAGCTGCACAGATTTCTGCTACTTCAGTAGCAAGTTGTCGACAGATTTTTCCGCGGACCGTGAGTTACGAATTCGTGTGGCAAAGGCTAGTTCTGCATCCGAACGTCTTGAAATGCGTATCTGGAAGGACCACAGCCTGATGATGGCGACTAAGCCCTGTGTCTACCGTGTAATGATGCTGCTGTACGGCAGTGGAACTTGGACACTATGTCAGCGGAAAATGCGCTATCTGGGCTGGTTCCACCTCAAGCGCCTAAGACACACCTTGGGTATTCGGGGACTGGACATGGTTTCTAGCACTGAGATACTGCAGCCAACAAGAACGACGCTAAAGTCAAGCTGATGTTCGTTGGCTGGGTCACGTCCGTCGAACGGGCGATGACCGTATTCCAAAGCAGCTACTGTACGGCCAGGTGATATCAGGTAGGCGAAATCCTGGTCTTCAAAAACGGATATCAAGGTGGTATTCGGGTAAGTGCTTCGCAGTATAACACTGATTTTGGATCTTTGGATAACTTTGCGTTAAAACGGACGGTCCGGAGATATACGACCCGGACGGGCGTCCCGAAGATTAATGAGCAGTTATTGCGCAGCCGACAGCAAAAGCACGCGATACGCAAGGAATCCATCGGTGTCACAGGTCGTAGTGACATGACTATCTGGCGTTGTGATGTGTGCGCCCTCGAATTCACTGGCCATCTGGGAACGATAAGCTACCAGCGTGGTGACAGTGCAACATCGACGAAGAGAGAACGAGCATGTTAGGTTTGAGTAGGTTATATCACTTAAATCTTCTCTCTTTTTCGCATCTCGCCCACCCCTCTTTTCAGAGACTTCGGTTTCTATGGCTTTCTGTCTCCATTTTCAGCTTTGCCGGTGTTCTGTATGGTGAAGGTTTCGTTTATTTTCAGTCCAAACTTGAACTTTGTTTTCCCTCTTATCCTCTCTAGAAGGTACCATTGCAGTCTCTCTGTTTACGTTTCGAGAAACAGGGTTTCAGTTTCGTACTAGCCAATCAACTGGCTAATCAGCATTGGCCGACTGGACGCAAACGACTCACTTACACGCTTCGAGTTCACATTGGATACGTGATGTGTGAGTAAAACCACAATTGCTGCGCTGCACCACTCGTGGTGTTAGTTAAGCGCAGGAGTCCTTCGGTTTTGGTTAGTGCGACAGGCTAGATCCAAAAGGTTGCCATCAACCATGAGTGATTACGTACAGCTCTACCATTCAGATGTGATTTATCGAGATTGTAATCACAGTAAAATGTGTCGCGTTGACCAACGGAATGTGTGAAATTTGTCGTTTTTGATCGGAAGTGGCTCAAGATGTCACGCACACTGGCAATTTTAACTAGACACTGTTCGGTAGAAAAGATGTAAGAAAAATTAGTCATATTTGTTCTTATTATGTGGGGACTATATGTCTGATTAGAATGTGAATTTCAGTGAATCACTCATTTATGCTGTTAACGGGGTACAAAGTTCTGTACGTTTTTAAAAATAATGAACAAATAAATTGATAGGTGGGAGACTGATGTGATATCCAAAATGCCGGTATCGCATTTATGAACTCAAGGTCGGATTGTTTAGTTACTAACCTGCCTTTCAGTTACGCTTTGAATTGCTGGTGGAATTAAACAATTGTCGTCTCACCACATCGGTTCGCAAAAATCACCCAAGTTCAGGTAAGTAACTGTCGCCATCGTTGTTGGAATAAGTGTAACCAAAGTGAGTGATTTTATGTTATCCTTCATAAATACAATCAGATACGGTAGCAAGTCAGACAAGTTAAGAAAGTGTAAACATAGTACAACGTGAAAGTGTATAGCTTGTGTGGCAGTGCAGATGTTTTTGAATAGGATAGCACTGTCAGTTCAAGTGAAATGGATTTCTTGCGTGCATTGTGTTGCGAAATGATAGTTAGCTTACCAGCGACTTGACCGTCCATCCTTTACAGTGCGGCAGTCCAGGTGTACTCCGGTCACTGGAGTTGTTTATTAAACTTAAATCTCTGTAACCGCATTGATCCAGAGGAATCAACGGAACCTCGTCGCCTTCTGTTGGTTTTGCAATCATTTTTCAATCTTTGTACAGGGATTAACAGTTCTGCTTTTTTGTGAGAATGAAACCTCCTAACGGCTCGTTTTATGTACTACAATCTCATCAATATGAAGCCAGTTAACCAATTGTCGGTAGGTAGTTATCTATTGACCAGTGTTTAATTGAGGTCAAAATCTGCATTGATTAGCAATGCAACCCGTATGAACCGAACTGGCCTTTACCAAATAGATTACACCTAAAATCACGTTCAACAAAATTGCCATTAACGGACTGGCAGATAAATGTCCGAATCGAAAATCCCAAGAGTTCGAAGCGGTAGCACGAAAGAGCGTTTGATAGGCCCACTTTGAACAAGCTACCTGGGCTATTAAGCGCAATTATTCGCATCCACATAGCCATACAATTTGGGTCCTACTTAAACGATGACACCATCGAAGCAAGCAACCTGCCGGACTGCACTCTCCTTTTCGTACCTACTACCTATTCTCAGGTAGATCAGCCAGCGCTCCGACCTCTCTGAGCTCCCACACGCACAAACGTAACGGCCCAACCCGGCAATGGAACGATGGATCCCATATGCGGCTTTCGGCCAGGTGACATTTTGTCGTCACTTAGGTTAGCCACGGCAGTGAACAGTGTCAAGCAGGTTAACTCATAACCATCTTTCTATTTGGCAGTGAAAAACATGGCGTAGTCGTCGACGTAGACGACCACATTTCCTCAAGAAGAGTGAGCAACCTCAGCAAGGAGCAACGCGTCAAAATCACTCTTGTTCTCTCTGGGATACCAATCAGTGCGCTAACCAAGGTAGACAAGAGACCCAAGCCCGTGCTACTGTATCACACTATTATCTGCTGCCTCTCGGTAAAAACCGATTCTCTGAAATGTTTTGAGTGACTGTGGATTTCATTTCCCTGTTCAACACGCCCCCAGTTTACAACTATGCGTAACTGCAAACAGTCCTCCACAGAATTATTAAGATATACCAAAGTCGTAAGAGAACGCTAACCGCCAGCCTCCGCTCAACCGGTGTTGTTAACTGATTCGCGTATTCCTTAGGTAGCCACCCTTCACCGGCTTTATGGTTTACAATTAGGAGACCGTCGATCGTGTCATGTAGTATCAACGCCAAAACGGAATAACAGTCAAGCTTGACTATTCTTCGGCTCAGGATACTCAGTAGCGTCGTAACATCTACGAACGGAATAGAGTACTGTGACACACCGGGAGGCTATAGGAAGGCAGTAGAACCAATGGACCAGAAGCTAGGATAACCCCTAACCAAAAGCTCGTTACAGACTTCGATGATTCTGCAATACTTGGCAAAAATATCACAATCCCTTGCCATATGGCTCATTACCACACCAGTTTCTCTTGCCTAACATGGTCCCGTGCATGTTCATTAATGTGTCCATTATACTATCCACTAATCTGACAACCGAAATTCAAATATGCTGGCAGAGAGTTATCGAAAGTTGAATGCGCGGTTAATTAGATATCGCTTTTCAATTCACTGAGTGCAATTAGTGATATGGGATGCCACTCAATTAGGACGCACACACCTAGCATAATTGGTCACAGCAAAGAGTGAAACCACGACGCAAGGCCTTTCACAGTCCAGCGACGTCTCCGACACATGAAACCCTCGTTCAGGTTCTCGCACCGAGACACGCAAAATTTCGTGCCAAGTGCATCCGTTAGCAGTTGGATATTATGGATGATTACTTTCGCGAAGTTAAGAGTCGAGTTAAGGATCGAAATGAAAGAAGAATCGATTATCGGATATTTAAAATACGTCCCAATTCTCATGTTTGGGGACAGATTAATTCAAGCCTCTTATTCTTCGCTGGGCGACGACACCCACGACCTCTAACCACTCTAGGGCAAGAGTTCCGACAAATGGCCGACGTGGAATTGCGACGCTGAACTGGCACTCGATGAAATAGATCGTGTGGGGACAACATTCTAAAACCACCATGACACTTTTGTAGTAACGGTAGTAGGATACATGCGGTTTACAGCTTCAAAATGGCACTGCAAAAGTTACTCACTCATACAGGTTTTCTTAATGGAAGCTGCCTATTACAGCTTGCAGTCATTTTCCTGGGCGAATAACCTTACAATATGAACAAGGATATTGTGCTAAGGACAACATGAGACTGAAATTGCTATGGCCTATCGAACGGGGTCAGGTGTTTTGTACCACTTGAGAGTTCGACAAGGCTACAGCAACAGCAGTAACCCTCCTCAAGTGTTTCTGTTTAATCTTTGACCAAAAGACCACAGCATAAACAAACAAGAGATGATGAGATGGTGCGGGCTAGTATTGCTGCCTTGAGTTGCGAAGATTCTAGATTCTCGTGATGCGAACTCGTAAAACCGACTTCTGATGAACGCGTTCACAATGGTATACTGAATTGAAGAAAGTGACACAAAATGTCATAGCTGTATCAACCGTGGGGGAAACCGTTCTACTCACTGCGAGCCGAAGAATAGGCAAGCTTGACTGTTATTCCGTTTTGGCGTTGATACTGCATGACACGATCGACGGTCTCCTAACTATAAACTATAAAGTTGGCTACCTAAGGGAAAACGCGAATCAGTTAACAACACCAGTTGAGTGGAACACACAAACGACGGTTACCGGTTTAAAACATTGCAACCATTCGCGCAAGGTAATTAGTAATTGATCGTGCTCGCTGGTTGACGGATCACAAGTTTAGACGAACAAGCCAAGTGCCAAACAATTCAAAGCCTTTCTTGTCGGGCCTACATATTCCCAATTGTAAAACCAGGCCGCACAATGCGAAGGCTAAATCTACATTAGAGGCAGACAAAGGCGCAAATTCTCACTGGTAAGTCTGTACGGCACGGGTATTAATAACGAGCATTTCCAATTCCTTATCCATACAAAAGAGGCTGTGGTTTTTAGTCAGAACGCTATTTTTATCTGATCACACGGACAACATACCATGTGCATTGACGAATCTTGGGATTTGGGTAGCTAAACTCGGACACCTATCACACTTGGTTGAAGCCTACACATCGCACACCCCGTGCAAAAAGGAACACGACCCAAGCTTCGCTTTAGTTAAGGTACGTCAGTGGTGTATATCACTGCCACAACCAGAGCTTAGACTGTTCTTGTTTGAAGACTCTGATTAAACGTGAAGATCGCAACCAGACGTGTGAATTGCCCAAAACATGTCACTTGGACTGAAGCTCTGTTCTTATAAATGAAACTACGACACTTTCAGTCGAGCAACCTCATGGACATTGGAGAGTGTGACGGACAAACTCATTAACTGCGGATGTCCAATCGCCTCCTATGACGATCACCAGAAGCGCAAATCGTGAAAACGTGCCGCCTATTTGTTACTGCACGCCTGGTAAGCACAAAGTTTCGCTCAGCGGACTGTGATCAGTGAACGTATTTTGCACAATCACAAAAGAACACCAGTTTGAAATAGCGAAAACCAGCGTGAGAGATAAGAGCGGTCGAAACATACATCCAATGGCAAGTTCATCTAAAATCCCCGACTCCTCAATGAGCGGATTGTTGAGTATTTCATCTGTCGATTTATTTCAAAGCAGTCTTACCCTGTATTTTCATTGCTTCTTCACATTATACAATTTAACCAATAATCTAAAGCACTGGTCCATAAGTTTACCACAATTGTTTCCACTATCGCTGTCAACGGAAGTGATGTGCGCTAACTGGTATACATGCATACAGGAGGGAAAAAGTGTGGTGCAGACCACTCAATGATTGTACTACGTCTGCTCGGCAACAGCTGTACAGTGTGAACCGCGGTTCTGAAACGCTAATTATTTGATGGAGGCTGGCCGCATGATCGACAAGACTCAACTTCTCAGTTTTAATGTCATCATAAATCCATCACCTGAAAGCCACTGGAAATATTGCTTTTCAAGCCCAACGAACCAGTCTTCCGAATGTAGAGGCTACTGACCTGGAATATTCGTCGAATGGCAGTGCGGAATGCGTAGGGACATAAAATGGCAACTGTGAAGGCGTGATCCGTCTTCTAATCAGAGGATACGTACTGCAATAATGTGATTTGCATCGTTCTACAGGCCTCTGGTGTGGTCACTACAAGTAAACACTAAGGGATTGCTGTTCCGAACATCGCACCAACATCAAAAAAGCGACAACAGCCGCACAACCCAATGATGAATATAATGAAGCCGAGAAATGTGTAAAGACGACCATCATTTGCCAAACAACAACTGACCAGTTGGAACACCAGTTCTACTCGGAAACCCGTCATATCATCATCGTAGACAGCAATACATCAGTGGTTCACACCAATGCTTAACTGCCACACAACCATGAAGAAACAGCAAACCCTATATAGAATGAGGGAAGGAAAAAAGACGGGGACGAGAGGGGACCTAACTACTGAAAATGACTACATCTATACTCAAATATTCAACACCAAGGTGCCTACACCTTGCAAACAAACAACCGAGCTGCAAGTGAGAGTAAGGCGTCATCAGCAAGACACCTTCCTTACGGCTTTCACTGCTCCGCGTCATTAAATGCACTCACTTCACAGACAACTCGGACAAACAACGACAACATTCACGCCACTCAGCTCGATTAGCTGCCATCTCAACTAGTGTCTCCAACCACCGACTCTGTGAGTCGCGAGG